>QEPC01013205.1:382044-428672 GCA_003113815.1 Sphenodon punctatus
GGGGGCTCAGTAGGGGGCGCTATGCTGCAGGGAGCAGGGTGGGGGCTCAGTAGGGGGCGCTGTGCTGCAGGGAGCAGGGTGGGGGCTCAGTAGGGGGCGCTATGCTGCAGGGAGCAAGGTGGGGGCTCAGTAGGGGGGCGCTGTGCTGCAGGGAGCAGGGTGGGGGCTCAGTAGGGGGGCATTGCACTCACCCCCTTCTGACAGCTGGAAGGACACTTTGTACTGATCCACCCGGGATGCTGTGGGTCTCCAGTTGACTCCAACCGAGGTCTCGCGGATGTCACTGAAGCGAAGGTCCTGGGGGCTCTCCAGTTCTGGGGCGGCGAGGAGGGAGAATTCAGAGAGAGGGGGCCAGAGAAGAGGTGGGGCCTAGGAATTGTGGGACTGGCCATCATCCATCCCATTTCTGCCCCTTTTGGGTCTTTGTCGGGGACCCTGAGCACTCGCCCCCAAATGCCCAGTATCTGCCTGTCCTAATCCCGCCCGGTCCCCTCCGTCTATCCGTCCCCCCCTCTCTGTTATCCCATACGCAGTCCACAGTGGGATTGGGGCCCCTTTAGTCTGCTTCCCCCTCCCCCCTCTTCTCATCCCTTCCTCCTCGCCTCTGAGTGGCAGTGAGAGCTCTTCCTCCATCCTCCCCCAGTGGTCCAGCTCCATTCCTCTCCGCCCGACCCCCCTTCCCATTCCCCCTTTCTCTCGGGAGTCAGGGCGGCCAACTCCCCCGACCGCAGGAAATGAGAAAATCCAGCTCTCTATCCCAGTGGAATCCACCAGGAAAGCACGGCTGGAGCTGGGCCCGGTGCTGGGAGCTCGGCCAGGCCGTGCTGAGTACTAAGCACACTCCAGTGGAGGACGCTAAGCCCGGCTCGCAGCACCCCCCCTCCCACCCACCGTGGCTTGTGAAAGCCTACGGAAAAGGCGGGGGGGTGGGGGATGTTATCTGGATGAAACACATCAGGCCACATCCCAGCCTCCTTCTTGGCTCCCGCTGGCTGGGGCTGCGGATCCTCCACTTGTTTCTGGAATTTAAAAGGAGGCGGCAGGGACCAGCACGGGATTGATCTGTTAGGCCCTTTAACAGTTACGGGAGGCATCTGTCTGGTTCCCATCGGCTGCCTCCCAAACGCGACACGATTTTGCTCTGCTTGGTGGTGTAAAACGTGTGAGCTAGAGGCCCGGGGCTGTGCGTACAAACCTAAAAACATAGTCTGTGTCACAGTAGGTCAGACTAACAGTCCCCTCACAGCCCCAGCCTCCAGTCTCTAACTAATAGTCCCGCCAGCCCCAGCGTCCGACCAACAGTCCCCTCAGCTCCAGCGTCCCCCATCTCCAACCAATGGTCCCCACCAGCCCCAGCGTGCCCTGTCTCCGGCCGCCAGCTCCCACCAGCCCCAGCGTCCCCCGTCTGCAACCGCCAGCTCCCGCCAGCCCCAGCGTGCCCTGTCTCCGACCGCCAGCTCCCGACAGCCCCAGTGTCCCCCGTCTCTGACCGACAGCTCCCGACAACCCCAGCGTCCCATCTCCAAGAGTGCCACCAATACTAGATGCTTCCGGAGAACCCAGAGGGCAATTATGGAGTGATCTATTCTCTACCTTGGAGCAGGGGTTGGACTAGATGACCCCCTGAGGTCTCCTTTGACCCCACAATTCCAGGATTCTGTTATTGACTCCCAGTTCCTGAAAGCTCAGGCTCACCCTGAGGTAATGCCCCCAATAATTCCATTTCATCACTATTGATGGACCTGTCCAAGACACATTTGACTCCAGCGATAACAATCCTGCAGCAGGCAGTTCCACTGATTCGCTGGGCGCAGTGTGAGAAGTGGCTCCCCCTTACCTAGCCCGCTGGTCCTGGCGACGGTGTTGACGTTGGCCCCCTCTACCCCGTCCTCCAGGCCGTAGAGCGCGATGCTGTACTCGGTGCTTGGCTGCAGGCCGGTCAGCACGACAGAGCGATGGTCCCCTGCCACTTTCACCTCCTTGGAGGGGAGGGGTGTCCCTCCAGCCCTGAGGGAGGAATCCTGGTAGCGGATCAGGAAGGAGTCAAAGTCACCTTCAGGGGCATCCCAGGAAAGCCGCAGAGATGTGGGGGTCAACTCGGACACGGCTAGGTGCGCCAGCAGTGCAGTTGGTTCACTGACCGCCTCCGGGAACGCTGCAGAGAGTGAGAGAAGCGGGCAGGGTGGTCAGGTCAGGGGAGGAATAGGTTAATTCAGCTGTTTTCAGGGGAGATGTTAATTGTATCCCATCATGCTCCTGTGGGAGGGAGAGCAAAGGTTAATTATATCCCAGCATGCACCTTCAGGGTGGGAAACAAGGATTCTATCCCATCGTGCATCTGGACCAGGGAGAGAGAGAGTTAACCATAGCCCAGCATGCACTTGTGCAAGGGAGAGAAAGGGTTCGTGCTATCCCACCATGCACCTGTGGAAAGGAAAGAAAGGGTTAATCTGATGCCAGCATGCACCTGTGCAAGGGAGAGAAAGGACCCAAGGGAGCGAGGCAGGGGAGAGGAACGGGCTGATGGGAAGGAGAGACCAGGCTGAGGGAGGGGAAGGTGAGGCCAAGCATCTCCTGGCAAGCCGTAGGCACCTGTGACGGCGTCGTTGGAGATGGGGCCCAGGCGCTTGCCCCGGGCCAGGCCGTAGAGGTTGAACTTGTATCTGTGGGATGGGACCAAGTCAGAGACCACGACCGTGCGTGAGGCCCCCTCAGTGGGCAGTGCCTGGGGCCTGCCCTCCGCGTCCTTGTACTGGAGCAGGAAGGAGTCGAAGGTCCCGGCCGACACACTCCAGGTGAGGCGCACCGAGTCCTTGGTGACCTCCGAGATGGAGAGGTCCCCCAGCCTGGGCTGGGCCTCGGGGCCCTGGGCCTCCTCCACACGGGCTGGGTAGGGAGAGAAGAAGAGGCAGGGGAGAACGGTCAGCGCAGCAGCAATGGTGGGGCCTCCTTAGCCCCTCCAAGCTCTCACTGGGGTTGGGGCCCTGGCTCCTCTTTGCTCCCCCTTAGAACGCAACCCCCAGAGCTGGACGCAGGACCGAGCAGCCCCTCCCCCACCAGTGCTGGGCTCTCAGGGTGAACAGTCTTTCCCGGCTTGCTGCTTGGGGATCAACCGAGTGGCTTTGCATTGACTCCGTCTCAGTACAGATCGTGGCAGCCCACCAGTCCCCGGAGCTGCAGGGTCTTGAGGGAAGGGCATTACGATGATAATAGACAGGCAGACTGATAAAATATGGCAGTGTTTGTAGATAGCAACAGATACAAAGTAGAGGAATTGTAGGTAGATTGGAAGAGAGATATGGCCATGACCGTAGGTAGATTGACAGAGGAATGGGACAGCGACTGTAGATAGTTTGACACAGGGAGTGACTGTAGGTAGATTGTCAGAGGGATGTGGCAACGACCGTAGGTAGATTGTCAGAGGAATGCGGCAGTGACTGTAGGTACATTGACAAAGGGAGTGGGGCTGTAGGTAGATTGTCAGAGGGACGCGGCAGTGATTGTAGGTACATTGACAGAGGGAGTGGCTGTAGGTACATTGACAAAGGGAGTGGCTGTAGGTAGACTGTCAGAGGGACGCGTCAGTGACTGTAGGTACATTGACGGAGTGGCTGTAGGTAGATTGTCAGAGGGGCGCGGCAGTGATTGTAGGTACATTGACAGAGGAAGTGGCTGTAGGTACATTGACAAAGGGATACGGCAGCAAGTGTAGGTAGACTGACAGACAGATATGGCAGTGACTGTAGGTGGGTAAATAGAGAGGTACCATTAAGCTTGTAGCAATTGATCAGTTTCTGTTTGATGGTTGTGTACCGGGGTGCTGGATCTTAGAGGAGTGGAGGAGAAAAGGAAAAGGAGGAAATAGGGAGGTAGATCAGGCTGGGGGTGCTGGGACTCCGAACCTCTGCTGACCTGTGACGGTGTCGGCAGAAACAGGGCCAAGGCGCTTGCGGCCGGAGATGCCGTAGAGATTGAACTTGTACCGGCGTGAGGGGGCCAGGTTGGGGACGGTGACTGTGCGGGATGCTCCGTCCATGGGCAGCGCTTGGGGCCTGCCCTCCGCGTCCTTGTACTGGATGATGAAGGAATCAAAGCTCCCAGATGGGACGGTCCATGAAAGAAGGACAGAGTCCGGGGTCACCTCAGAGACCGAGAGCTCCCCCAGGCTGGGCCGCGGCACCACCACCTGCTGAGACGGCACAGAGGCTGGAACAAAGACGGGGAGAGTGACTGAGGATGCTGAGGGGGGCTGGGGTTAGAAGGTTAAAATATCCCTACGAAACAAAAATGATGAAGGGAAGAAACTGGCATCATTCTACCACCAGGTGGCAGCATCCCATACACTTTATGTGCAAGCAAGTCTACTCTTGCGGTGTGTTCCAGGTTATGCAAGCTCGGAGAGGTGTGCGGGCAGCTGGATCGTTTGGAGACGTTTGGGATTTGGGGCCAGAAGTGACAACGAGACCATGTGGGGTGGTTATGGCGGTGTGAAGAGGCTATGGGGAGAGGGGGAAGCTGTCTTGGGGGTGAATGGGTGTAGCCTCAGAGACCTAAAAGTGAGGAAGGGGGAAGAGAAACAGTACCACGTACATGCCACTATTTAAATACGCAGTAATAATCAATACTCATTAATAACTAATGGATTAAAGCAGTGTCTGAAAGCAAGCTCTGGGAAAGAGACCCATGTGGCAAAGCTGGGATAGGGAGAAGGCCTGATACCAGGCTAGATGGGCCCATTGGGCCAGTTCTTTCCCACCAACAGACCTACAAGCAAAGTAGCGGAGAGACCTGGCAGGAGCTGGTGGATGCACCAGCCTGGCCCCTGCCCCCTGGAAGGAGAAGATGAAGTCCAGAGAGACGCGCCCATGGGCCTGGCGCGGTCGCTGCTGACCTGTGACGGCATCGGTGGAGACGGGGCCAAGGCGCTTGCGGCCGGAGACGCCGTAGAGGTTGAACTTGTACCGGCGCGAGGGAGCCAGGTTGGGGACGGTGACCGAGCGGGAGGTCCCATCCTGGGGCAAGGCCTGGGGCAGGCCCTCCGCGTCCTTGTACTGGATGATGAAGGAGTCAAAGCTCCCCGAGTCCACTGTCCAGGAGAGGAGGACGGAGTCGGGAGAGACGTCAGAGGCCGAGAGCTCTCCCAGCCGAAGCTGAGACGCGTCCTCGGCCTGCGTCGCCGGGGCTGCAACAGAGAAAGGGGAATATCGGATCTGGGTGCGGTGCCAGGGGAAACTGCCCATCCCTACAAAAGAAAAACTCTCCTTGGGAAGGGGGGAAAATGTTATTTATGGCAGATTCTGTGGGGGCAGAAGGAGAGTCTGTAGCTTCCCACACACCCCTGCTTAAAGATTAATGCCCAGACGAGGAATCAGCCCCTCCCTAGGCAGCCTGTCCCAATGGTTAACACACACACACACCCTTCCTCTGCAGCCTGCAAGCTCCAGGCACTGGGTCTCGATCCTCCCCACTCCCATTGCCACCTGCCAGGATTTTCCATCCCGTGAAGGGAAAGAGAGGTCATTGTCAGGGCACCTCTTGGGGAGACCAGAAGAGAGAGAGAAAGAGAGAGGACTCCCTTCCACTCTCACATGAAGGTCGGCTCTCCAAATCCAGGGAGGCTGGATTGGGGGGGGCGGGTATCCATGGAGGGTGGGAATGGAGAGGGAGGAGTCTGTAGAAGATGGATGGATCCCCTATAGGGCAGAGGAGGAAGGTGGGAGGGGAGGAGAGGACTGGCACCAACTTTGCTGCCGGGAACAAGCACATGTTGGAGGCAGGATCCCACTTCTGACACCAGCGTTGCGCGCTAAGGAAGCAAAGTAGTTAGAGGAGAACGTTCCAGCTTCCCAGAAAGGGCCACAACCGCTGCTGACCTGTGATGGTATCGGTGGAGACGGGGCCAAGGCGCTTGCGACCAGAGATGCCGTAGAGGTTGAACTTGTACCGGCGCGAGGGAATCAGGTTGGGGACGGTGACCGTGCGGGAGCCCCCCTCCACGGGCAGCGTCTGGGGCCGGCCCTCCGCGTCCTTGTACTGGATGGTGAAGGAGTCGAAGCTCCCGGATTCCACTGTCCAGGACAGACGGACAGAGTCGCTGGCAACATCAGAGGCCGAGAGCTCCCCCAGGCTGGGCTGAGCCGACTCTGACTCCTGCGACTTGGGGGCTGGGGCTGGAACAGAAAGAGACAATGGGGGACGATGGGGTGAGCATTGCAGGAGAAAGGGGGAGCTGTGGGATAGAAATAGGGTTACAGGAGGTGCCACCAGGTGGCGCTGTCCCACTCCACCAAGTGTCTCCTCTCGGGCTCCTGTGAGGGTCTGGGTAAATGGACAGACAGCAGGCGAACAGGAAGGAAGACAGGTTTACTGTTCAGGGCACTGACTCCATAAACCATCCCCTGCAAAAAGAGGATTCCCTGCAGGAAGAAGACCTCGTTAGATGCTGCAAAGGGTGGCAGATGCCGACGGGCATCCGGTGGAAGCAAAGTATTTTGGGAACAAGGGGAACCGGGGAGCTCTGACCAATGCACAATAAAAGAGGAAAAAAGCAGTGGATTGTGGGTAAAAAGGCAGCATTTGAACAGGGCAGCATCATTAATATCCCAGCCCAGCTCTGCCTCCACAGGCTAGCTGACCTCTGCTTTAATTCGAAAAGAACCTTTCTAGCTTTTGCACTTGAAACAGAATGTCGCCAAGTGCAACCAGCACCTGCCTGAACCTACAGAGAGCCTGAGTCCCAAGCTCTGAGAGGGGGAGCAGCCCTACACCTGCCTGAGTCTGCAGAGAGCATGAGCCCATGGCTCTGAGAGGGAGGAGCCCCCCCCCGACACCTGCCTGAGTCTGCAGAGAGCCTGAGCCCATGGCTCTGAGGGAGGAGCCCCCCCGACACCTGCCTGCGTCTGCAGAGAGCCTGAGCCTATAGCTCTGAGAGGGAGGAGCCCCCCCCCCGACGCCTGCCTGAGTCTGCAGAGAGCCTGAGCCCATAGAGGGAGGAGCCCCCCTGACACCTGCCTGAGTCTGCAGAGAGCCTGAGCCTATAGCTCTGAGAGGAAGGAGCCCCCCCCCGACACCTGCCTGAGTCTGCAGAGAGCCTGAGCCCGTAGCTCTGAGAAGGGGCATACTCCAAACCTCCTAATGATCTTGCCCAGCGGCCTCGGGTACACATTGAACAAGAGGGAAGAGAAGATGGGGAACCCTACAGGACACCTCAGAAGATCCTGAGGGGCCGACGAGCAATCTCCCATCACCACCCGCTGGGACCTCCCCGACAGGAACCGCTTAAGAGCGGCCCAGCGTACCCCCGCCAAGTCCTGCAGGCGCAGCTGTGTCGGCGTCCCCTCACAATCAGCTCTACGAAAGGCCTAACAAAGACCATCAGGGCCCAGTTCCCTTTGTCAATCTCCAAGCGTAGCTCATCGCTCAAGCTCACAAGCGCAGTCTCCGTGCTTATACCCTGAGCAAAAACCTGACTGAAATGGGTCCAGGAATCGGAGAGTATCAAGATGAGCCCGGAGCTATCGGGCACCCACCTATTCAATAAACCTGTCAAAGGAGGAGATTAGAGACAGGCCGATAGCTAGCAGGGGAGTCAGTGTTCAAAGATGGTTTCTTGAGCAGGGGCTGGACGACCACAGAACAGTCGAGACCCTCCCCTCCCTAAGGGAGGCCCTGACAACCCCAGCCAGCAGCGGCCCCAGCATCTCCCGGCTGGCTTTCACCCGTCAGGACAGGCCAGGATCTAATTCACGACTCGTTCCCCACATCACGGCAAGCACACTCTCTGCATCGGTGAACGACGCCAACTGAAACCGATCCAAATAAAAAAAGGACCCGGCCGAGCTTCCACAGCCCCGAGCTCTGACTCTGCAGGTAAAGTAGCAGCAGCAGCCACATCGTGGTGAATGCAAGCCATTTTGCCTGCAAAGTAACTTTTGAAAATGCCCCACTAGTTCACGGGAGAGAGAGGCCGGATCTATCAGGTGCTATGACAGCGGAGAAGAAAGCTTTCTTTGCTGCCATCACGGCCGCAGCACAGTCCTTCAAAAACAAACTGTGCCGTAATCCGGTGAGTCAAGCGCCACCTGCGCTCTAATCGCTTCAGCCGCCGGCCTCAGGCCCTCCGTATGCTGGGCGGGTTGGCTGTGCTGCCGCAGCGGTGGGAACAAACACCTCGGTGTGACCGTGCCGGTGGCCTTGGTCAATATGTCATTCCACAAAGTAACCAGGTCATCGAGAGAGTTCTGGAAACCAGCTGGATCCATTGGTTTCTGGAGGGCGGACCAACCTAACTGGCCCCCCACCCCGATGGAGGGGAGGGGGCTAGGAGGGCAGGAATCTGAGCCGTCGGAAGGTGATGATCCGACCATGACAACGGTGGTGTAACAACACCCCGGATAATCGACCAGGGCCCTCGTGGTTTGAGCGATCGCCTCACCCCCCGGGCAGCCCGTGCCGAGCCGCGTTACCAGCAGGTTCAGACAGACAGGAGGGTGTTCTCGGCGACTGCGCCCTCGCTTTTGAATTCCCGGTGGAAGTTCGCCTCAGCCCCGTCCATCTCGCCTTCCGGTGGGATTGTAAGATCTGGCTTTTCCTCCAGGCGTTTGGCAAGGGGGGTGGGTGGGAATGTTCTTTGTTCTTTTTTTATGCATTAGTTGGGGTTTTATTTTAAAAATTATAAATTTGTACTGCGATTTATTTATGCTGTTTATACCGTGATTGTTTTTATGCTTTTATAAAAATTTGGTTAGCCGCTCTGAGTCACTTAGGCGAGAGGGGCAGGGTAAAAATACAATAAATAAATAAATATATAATCGGGAGCCCTGTTTCCAGGCCAGTGCAAAACATTAAATCCAACGTGTGTCCCACCTCTTGTGTCGGAGCCAGATAATATTCGCCATCCAGAACAGCTCCCCAATTCAGATCCAGCTCCTGTTTCCGAAACCCCCTTCAGTCAACACCCTTTCCAAACTCGCCCCTTAATCTGCGTTTGTTTTCACCAGGGGCAGAACACTCACTGCTCCCCCTGTCTTCCACCGGCCCCTCGTGCATCCATGGGGCATTTGCATTTCCCACAATGCAACGGGCACAGAGGGATGCCCTCGTGATAGTCAATACAGACATTGTTTCTGGTGGAAGAGAGGAGAGACCGTCCCTGTTCCTAGACTCTCTGGCCACCAACTCTATGATGGCTCGGAGGTAGGAAGTGACACACAGGAAATGATGTATCAGGGACTCAAGCTTGCTCCCGGGTAATCCGTTCACACAGCCCCCTTGCTACTCGATCGAAGCAGATCTTTGCAAGTGAGAAATGACAGCGCCCACCCCCCGTATTCAAATGCTGAGCCGTTCCCTTCTACCTAGAAGTGACAGAAATACAAAAGGACGTAATGCAGGAATCAATGAGAGAGGAAGAGGAGGGCCTTTGGGCTGCAGAGCCACTCCTGACCTGTGACGGCGTCAGTGGTGATGGGTCCGAGGCGCCTGCGGCCGGAGATGCCGTAGAGGCTGAACCTGTACCGGTATGAGGGGACAAGATTGTAGAGGTGGAGGGAGCGCAGCACCCCGTCCACAGGCAGCGCCTGGGGCTTCCCCTCCGCGTCCTTGTACTGGATGATAAAGGAGTCAAAATTCCCCTCGGGCAGCCTCCAGGACAGGAGGAGGGAATCGTGTGTAACCTCGGAAACCGAGATCTCCCCCAGGCTGGGCTGAGCCGCCACTGTCTCCTCTTCCTCCGACACCACCTCGTCCTCCATTGTCACTGGGGCTAAAAGAGAGAGAGGCACGGAGTGAAGCATCCTGAGACAATTCCCACCAAGAATTTCACCCCTCCGCCATGGCAGAAAGGGTTAAAACATCCCAAGGGGCCGGCGCGCACTTGAGGAGGGAGAGAAAGGTCATTGCCGCAGGAGCCACCAGGTGGCGCTGCCCTTTTTGGGGTGTGAGCAAGAGCTTACTCTCGCATTTGTTTGGGTTCTACAAGGATGCAGTGGGGTGCTTCTACAGGGAAGAGATCTGGGGGGAGAAGGGTTGACAGGAGAAAGGGAGTGGATGGGACATCCCTACAGCAGAAACACCCCCCAAAGGGAAGAGAGAGAGAAAACTGGGTTCTGCAAATAAAAGTATGTTGCTGATCCATTGCACCCCTGCTAGGAAGGGAGAAGGGAAAAGCACAGAGAGAGAGTTTTGGACTGATGTCCCCTGAACTGAAAAGAGAGACGAGGGGGTTCACTCGTGCCGTCTACAGAGGAACATGGTTTGGCAGGAGCTGCCCCAAGCGGGTCTCCGCCTCGGCACACAAGCAAGAGATTACTGTTGCTGCTCATCTGCGTTGGGCTATGCAAGTTTCCAGGACAGAGGGAACTGGGTGGGCACCAGGAGAGGGTGAAGTTTCAAGGAAAGGGCCCTCCACATTTTCAGCAGCAGAGCGACCTGTTGGGTGGATAAAGGAGGGAGGCAGAGAATGGAAAATGAAAGGTCTCCTTCCTGAGGCGACTGGGTCAACGGCGGTAAACACATGGGGGTGGGAGAGGCCCTGTAATACAGAAAGCGAGGAGAGCAAGGGGTGGATGGAGCCTGCCAGCACCCCCGGGAAGCGCTGCTGACCTGTGACAACGTCGGCGGAAACGGGGCCAAGGCGCTGGCGGCCGACAGTGCCGTAGAGGTTGAACTTGTACCGGCTCGAGGGGACCAGGTTGGAGACGGTCACCTCACGGGAGTCCCCCTCCACGGGCAGCACCTGGGGGCTGCCCCCCGTGTCCTTGTACTGGATGATAAAGGAATCAAAGCTGCCGGTTGGGACGGTCCAGGAGAGAAGGACAGAGTCTGAGGTCTCACTGGAGGCTGAGAGCTCCCCCAGGCTGGGCTGGGCCTGAGTTTTCCCCTCCTCTTCCTCTTCCTGCGAAGGTGATGCCAAGGCTAGAAGAGAGAGAGGCAGAGAGTGACCCATGCTGAGATGCGAACCCCCAAGAACTCCCCCTGCTGTGGGGGTGGGAAGAGCTAACGGATAAAGCATTATTGGGGCAGGAAAACACTACAAGGGGGAACAAAACGTCATTGCAATAGCAGCCTCCAGGTAACGATCTCCCATGTGCCATCTTGCCATTAATGTGCGAGTGATGGTCTACTCTTGGGGAAAGGTTTGCCATAGGCAAGACATGTTGCCTATAGTAAAAGAGCAGAGAAAGAAAACTCAGACCCACATCTTCCCAAAGGGTCCCAGTTCCAGAGGCTACTGAGACAGACAGACACATTCAGGAGACAGGATCCCACTTCTGACACCAGTGTCGCACCCTGGGGAAGCAAAGCAGTTAGAGGGGAAACGTTCCAGCTTCCTAGAAAGGCAGAAGCTGCGCCGGTTCCTGCCGCTGCTGACCTGTGATGGCGTCAGTGGAGACGGGGCCATAGCGCTTGCGGCCAGAGATGCCGTAGAGGCTGAACTTGTACCGGTGCGAGGGAGCCAGGTTGATGACAGTGACTGAGCGGGAGGCCCCATCCACAGGTAGCGTCTGGGGTTTGCCCTCTGCGTACTTGTACTGGAGCAAAAAGGAGTCAAAGTTCCCAGCTGGGATGGTCCAGGACAGATGGACAGAGTCGCTGGTGACTTCAGAGGCTGAGAGCTCCCCCAGGCCGGGCTGAGGAAGAGCCACCTCCTGGGTCACTGCAGCTGGAAGAGAGAGAGAGGGGCAGAGGGTAAAAGACACTAGGGTCCTTGCTTCTACAAAAGATCTCCTGCAGGACAGGAACTGGCTCTTGTGTGGGGAGAAAAACAGAATGCGAATGTCCCAGGAACAGAGACGTCTGCAAGGTGGAAAATAATGTCATGACAGAAGGGACCACCAGAGGGCAGTGTCCCACATGCCCCTCCCACTCTACCGCGCGAATGAGAATCTACTCTTGCGCTGAGTTCGGGGTGACGCGTGGTTTGGGGCAGGGTGGCAGCAGGAGAGACTCTTGTGTGATGTATGTTGGTTCCCAAATCAAAGAGGGGGCTGGTTCCACAGGGGCTATTGTTCCATAGCTTTGTTCAGGGAGAAATGAGAAATGTTATTTTTCCACAGCTGAGCTGATGAGGTTCTGCTTCCACCCCTGTCTCTCCTACCCCCGGGGGGAGTTCTGGAGTGAGGGCTGGGGAAAGCCCAGCTAGAAAGAAGGAGAGAGGCCACCTGATGAATCTGAGGCATCATTATGGGGTGGGCCGTGGCTCAGGTGGTAGAACAGATGCTTTGCATGTATAAGGTCCCAAGTTCAATCCCTGCCATCTCTGATTCAGGATCTTAAGTAGCAGGCCTGGGTGAGACCTCGACCGGGGATCCTGGAGGGTCTCGGGGAGCAGCACGTCTGGATGAGGCCTCTGCCACGGATCCTGGAGAGCTGAATTTGAAACCCTGCTGCCATGTCAGGTTGTGACAATACAGGACTAAGATGGACCATTGGTCTGGTCTCCCAGAGAACCCAGGATTCCTGGCTCCCAGCTGTAACCCACTAGCCCCCACTCCCCTCCCAGAGAACCCAGGAGTCCTGACTCCCAGCCCCCCCCCCCTCTAACCCACTAGCCCCCACTCCCCTCCCAGAGAACCCAGGAGTCCTGGCTCCCAGCCCCCCCGCTCTAACCCACTAGCCCCCACTCCCCTCCCAGAGAACCCAGGAGTCCTGGCTCCCAGCCCGCCCCCCAACTGTGGCCCTCTGTTGTCTCCTGAATTGTAGTTCCAGGTCGTGGCACTAGGAGCCCTAATCTTTGGGTCTCATTCACACTTCCCCTCCCCCCTTGCAAACTCCCTCACATTCCTTAACCTATGTTCTTCTGGTTCTGTGCCGATGCATTCTCTCCTTCCTTGCTCCACTGGGACTGTCCATTTCCCCAGGCCCTTCCCTTTATTACCCCCCCAAATGTAAAGGGCCGAGAGGAATGGCCTGTTGCTATCCCTGCATGCAGTGCTGCGGAAGTACTACGTATATACAACGTGGCAGAGGAAGACACTGCTCCCGGACTCTCTAGCCACCCGCACCTCTATGATGACAGAAAATGATGAATCAGGAAGTGATGCTTGTTCCAAGATTACCCATTCACACAACTCCCTTGCTACTGGATGGTCGGGTCCTTGTGAGCCATCCCTTTGCACCAGGTGGGGGGCAGAAAGGAGGGGGTTGGCAAGAGGCACAGTGGGTGGTAGGGATTTCATGTGATCTTCAGAATGAGGGTTTGGGCAGCTCCCCACTCGGTGCTCTTAGCTTAGCAAGGGAATTGAAGACAACTGGGAAAGCAGAGAGAAAGGAGGAGGCAAGATCCCCCGGCTTAAACCAGTGTCACTCCCTGTGGAAGCAAAGAGGTTAGAGGGCAGTGGACCGGCTTCCCGGAGAGACGGTGGCTGCACCAGCTCCTCCCGCTGCTGACCTGTGACGGCGTCAGTGGAGACGGGGCCGAGGCGCTTGCGGCCAGAGACACCGTAGAGGTTGAACTTGTACCGGCGCGAGGGGGCCAGGTTGGGGACGGTGACCGTGCGGGAGCCCCCCTCCACGGGCAGCGTCTGGGGCCTGCCCTCCGCGTCCTTGTAGTGGATGGTGAAGGAGTCGAAGCTGCCAGCTGGGACGGTCCAGGAGAGGAGGACGGATTCTGGGGTCACCTCGGAGACCGAGAGCTCCCCCAGGCTGGGCTCAGCTGGAGCCTCCGTCGGCAGCGGGGCTGGAAGAGAGAGAGGGGAGAAGAATGAACCTCGCTGGCTTGGATGGAGGCAGCAGAAAGGCAGAGAGGAGAAGAGAGAGGGCGACACAGCAGCAGCCACTAGGAGGCGCTGTCCTGTGCAATGTTGTCACGTCAGCGCAGGAGCAAGAGGCTACTTTTGGAATTAACTTTGGGTTCTGCAAGGAGGAGTTACGCAGGCAGCAGGAGAGTCTGGGAGGGGCCAAGTTCTGTGAGCATCCTGGTTGCTGCAGAGAGAAAATCTGGAACTAGAGTGGAAGTGAAATCAGGCAGTGAATCTGGTGGGTTAAAACCAAAACACATGAGAGCGGAGTGGGGAGCATTGGAGGAGACAGATAAATAAAAAGTGACAGAGAAGAGAGTTTACACCAGCGTCATCCCCTACGGAAGCAAAGAGGTTAGAGGGCAGTGGACCGGCTTCCCGGAGAGACGGTGGCTGCGCCGGCTTCTGCCGCTGCTGACCTGTGATGGCGTCAGTGGAGACGGGGCCGAGGCGCTTGCGACCGGAGACGCCGTAGAGGTTGAACTTGTACCGGTGCGAGGGGGCCANATTGGGCTTTTGGAGATTTGAGCTTAGCAAGAAGATCAAGATCCGGACCCCTGTTTACACCAGCGTCACCCCCTGCGGAAGCAAAGAGGTTAGAGGGCAGTAGAACAGCTTCCCCGAGAGATGGTGGCTGCGCCGGCTCCTGCCGCTGCTGACCTGTGACGGCGTCAGTGGAGACGGGGCCGAGGCGCTTGCGGCCAGAGACGCCGTAGAGGTTGAACTTGTACCGGTGCGAGGGGGCCAGGTCGGGGATGGTGACCGTGCGGGAGCCCCCCTCTACGGGCAGCGTCTGGGGCCTGCCCTCTGTGTCCTTGTACTGGATGATGAAGGAGTCAAAGTTCCCGGCTGGGAGGGTCCAAGAGAGGAGGACGGATTCTGGGGTCACCTCAGAGACTGAGAGCTCTCCCAGGCTGGGCTGAGCTGGGGCCTCCGTTGGCAGCGGGGCTGGAAGAAAGAGAGGGGAGAAAAATGAACCTCGCTGGCTTGGATGGAGGCATCAGAAAGTCAGAGAGGAGAAAAGAGAGGGCGACATAGCAGCAGCCACTAGGAGGCGCTGTCCTGCGCACTGTTGTCACGTCAGCGCAGGAGCAAGAGGCTACTTTTGGAATTAACTTTGGGTTCTGCAAGGAGGAGTTACGCAGGCAGCAGGAGAGTTTGGGAGGGGCCAGGCACCGTGGGCATCGTGGCTGCTGGAGAGAGAAACAGAAAACAGACGGGAGAGAGTATGGAGGAGAGGGGTGAAGTGACCTCCCTAATTCCTCCTCACCCCCCTAGATCCCTCCTTTATGCTTCTCTGCGTTACACTGTCCCATCCCTCAGGAAGTCCCACCCCCTCCTGTAACAAAGCCAAGCACGTGCCCCCTGCAGCTTCTCAAGCCTGTGAACGTCTCTCTGTCTCTAGATTGTAAGTCCCTCAGGGCTGTACTCAGCACCAGGTGCTCTGCTTTTAATTAAAAATAATTAATAATAATGTGACTGGGATGGGGAAATCCTCAAGAGGAGAGAAAGGAAACGGAGCAGCGGATCAGATGAGAGCAAAGCTGAAACGCAATCTCATTTTTTGTCCTCCATTCTCAACAAGAATTGAGCTTCTTGATAAGAATCAAGATTTAAAAGGAGTACTGAGAAAAGCCCCCATCGCGACAATTTCTATTCAATTTCTTTTTTCTTAATTTGAAAAAACCCCAACACCAATCAGTGCATTTGAAAAATGGCCACCAGGGTGACCTTTTTCAAAATGGCGCCCGCAATGTCACTGCCATTTTGGGGGAAGGGCGGCTGTTCTGTGCATACTCAGCGGCCACTTTGCATGTGCGCAGCATGGCTGCCACTTTTGGAAAAGGCTTCGCATGTGCAGAACGGCCCAGCGCATGCAAATTCAGGGTTCGGGGGGTGGTTTTAGTGAGAATCTCATGAGAATCTTTGAAACGTTCGCGAGATCTCGGCCAGATCTTGTGAATGGTTCTTGATTCTCACGAGAATCAAATAGATTCTCGTTTCAGGCCTAGATGGGAGGAAAAGCAAAAAAGTGAGGGATGGGGAGAGGTTAGGATGAAAAGATAAATAAAACAGGGTCGGAGGAGAGGAATGAAATGGGATTTTCAATGAAACCATCTCAGGGAGGAAAGGATGTTTATGGGGTGCATACGAAAGACAGAGAGACATGGACGGAGGAAACAGAGACAGGCAGAGTATGAAAGAGAGCGGAAGAAAACCAAGCTGGCCAGATTGGGCTTTTGGAGATTTGAGCTTAGCAAGAAGATCAAGATCCGGACCCCTGTTTACACCAGCGTCACCCCCTGCGGAAGCAAAGAGGTTAGAGGGCAGTAGAACAGCTTCCCCGAGAGATGGTGGCTGCGCCGGCTCCTGCCGCTGCTGACCTGTGACGGCGTCAGTGGAGACGGGGCCGAGGCGCTTGCGGCCAGAGACGCCGTAGAGGTTGAACTTGTACCGGTGCGAGGGGGCCAGGTCGGGGATGGTGACCGTGCGGGAGCCCCCCTCTACGGGCAGCGTCTGGGGCCTGCCCTCTGTGTCCTTGTACTGGATGATGAAGGAGTCAAAGTTCCCGGCTGGGAGGGTCCAAGAGAGGAGGACGGATTCTGGGGTCACCTCAGAGACTGAGAGCTCTCCCAGGCTGGGCTGAGCTGGGGCCTCCGTTGGCAGCGGGGCTGGAAGAAAGAGAGGGGAGAAAAATGAACCTCGCTGGCTTGGATGGAGGCATCAGAAAGTCAGAGAGGAGAAAAGAGAGGGCGACATAGCAGCAGCCACTAGGAGGCGCTGTCCTGCGCACTGTTGTCACGTCAGCGCAGGAGCAAGAGGCTACTTTTGGAATTAACTTTGGGTTCTGCAAGGAGGAGTTACGCAGGCAGCAGGAGAGTTTGGGAGGGGCCAGGCACCGTGGGCATCGTGGCTGCTGGAGAGAGAAACAGAAAACAGACGGGAGAGAGTATGGAGGAGAGGGGTGAAGTGACCTCCCTAATTCCTCCTCACCCCCCTAGATCCCTCCTTTATGCTTCTCTGCGTTACACTGTCCCATCCCTCAGGAAGTCCCACCCCCTCCTGTAACAAAGCCAAGCACGTGCCCCCTGCAGCTTCTCAAGCCTGTGAACGTCTCTCTGTCTCTAGATTGTAAGTCCCTCAGGGCTGTACTCAGCACCAGGTGCTCTGCTTTTAATTAAAAATAATTAATAATAATGAAACTGGGATGGGGAAATCCTCAAGAGGAGAGAAAGGAAACGGAGCAGCGGATCAGATGAGAGCAAAACCTGAAACGCAATCTCGTTTTTTGTCCTCCATTCTCAACAAGAATTGAGCTTCTTGACAAGAATCAAGATTTAAAAGGAGTACCGAGAAAAGCCCCCATCGCGACAATTTCTACTCAATTTCTTTTTTCTTAATTTGAAAAAAACCCAACACCAATCAGTGCATTTGCAAAATGGCCACCAGGGTGACCTTGTTCAAAATGGCGCCCGCAATGTCACTGCCATTTTGGGGGAAGGGCGGCTGTTCTGTGCATACGCAGCGGCCACTTTGCATGTGCGCAGCATGGCTGCCGCTTTTGGAAAAGGCTTCGCATGTGCAGAACGGCCCAGCATATGCAAATTCAGGGTTCGGGGGGTGGTTTTAGTGAGAATCTCATGAGAATCTTTGAAACGTTCGTGAAATCCCAGCGAGATCTTGCGAATGGTTCTTGATTCTCACGAGAATCAAATAGATTCTCGTTTCAGGCCTAGATGGGAGGAAAAGCAAAAAAGTGGGGGATGGGGAGGGGTTAGGATGAAAAGATAAATAAAACAGGGTCGGAGGAGAGGAATGAAATGGGATTTTCAATGAAACCATCTCAGGGAGGAAAGGATGTTTATGGGCTCCATACAAAAGACAGAGAGACATGGACGGAGGAAACAGAGACAGGCAGAGTATGAAAGAGAGAGGAAGAAAACCAAGCTGGCCAGATTGGGCTTTTGGAGATTTGAGTTTAGCAAGAAGATCAAGATCCGGACCCCTGTTTACGCCAGCGTCACCCCCTGCGGAAGCAAAGAGGTTAGAGGGCAGTGGAACAGCTTCCCCGAGAGATGGTGGCTGCGCCGGCTCCTGCTGCTGCTGACCTGTGACGGCATCAGTGGAGACGGGGCCGAGGCGCTTGCGGCCGGAGACGCCATAGAGGTTGAACTTGTACCGGCGCGAGGGGGCCAGGTCAGGGACGGTGACAGAGCGGGAGCCCCCCTCTACGGGCAGCGTCTGGGGCCTGTCCTCCGTGTCCTTGTACTGGATAGTGAAGGAGTCAAAGTTCCCAGCTGGGACGGTCCAGGAGAGGAGGACGGATTCTGGGGTCACCTTGGAGACTGAGAGCTCTCCCAGGCTGGGCTGAGCTGGGGCCTCCGTCGGCAGCGGGGCTGGAAGAGAGAGAGGGGAGAAGAATGAACCTCACTGACTTGGATGGAGGCATCAGAAAGTCAGAGAGGAGAAGAGAGAGGGTGACATAGCGGCAGCCACTAGGGGGCGCTGTCCTGCGCACTGTTATCACGTCAGCGCAGGAGCAAGAGGCTACTTTTGGAATTAACTTTGGGTTCTGCAAGGAGGAGTTACGCAGGCAGCAGGAGAGTTTGGGAGGGGCCAAGTTCCGTGAGCATCGTGGCTGCTGCAGAGAGAAAATCTGGAACTAGAGTGGAAGTGAAATCAAGCAGTGAATCTGGTGGGCTAAAAGCAAAATGCATGATAGTGGAGTGGGGGGCATTGGAGGAGACAGATAAATAAAAAGTGACAGAGAAGAGAGTTTACACCAGTATCATCCCCTACGGAAGCAAAGAAGTTAGAGGGCAGTGGACCGGCTTCCCGGAGAGACGGTGGCTGCACCGGCTTCTGCCGCTGCTGACCTGTGATAGTGTCAGCGGAGATAGGGCCGAGGCGCTTGCGACCGGAGACGCCGTAGAGGTTGAACTTGTACCGGCGTGAGGGGGCCAGGTCGGGGACAGTGACAGAGCGAGAGCCCCCCTCCACGGGCAGCGTCTGGGGCCTGCCCTGCGTGTCCTTGTACTGGATGGTGAAGGAGTCGAAGCTCCCAGCTGGGACGGTCCAGGAGAGGAAAACGGAATCTGGGGTCACCTCGGAGACTGAGAGCTCCCCCAGGCTGGGCTGGGTTGGGGCCTCCGTCGGCAGCGGGGCTGGAAGAGAGAGGGGAGAAGAATTAACCTCACTGGCTTGGATGGAGCAGCAGAAAGGCAGAGCAAACAAGAGAGAGGGCAACATAGCGGCAGCCACTAGGAGGCGCTGTCCTGTGCAATGTTGTCACATCAGCGCAGGAGCAAGAGGCTACTCTTGGAATTAACTTTGGGTTCTGCAAGGAGGAGTTACGCAGGCAGCAGGAGAGTTTGGGAGGGGCCAGGCACCGTGGGCGTCATGGCTGCTGGAGAGAGAAACAGAAAACAGACGGGAGAGAGTATGGAAGAGAGGGGTGTAGTGACCTCCCTAATTCCTCCTCACCCCCCATGATCCCTCCTTTATGCTTCTCTGTGTTACACTGTCCCATCCCTCAGGAAGTCCCACCCCCTCCTGTAACAAAGCCAAGCACGTGCCCCCTGCAGCGTCTCAATCATGTGAATGTCTCTCTTGTTGGAGAAACAGCTCCAGATGACATCACCTTTTGCACCAACAAACCCTAATGACCACTAGGGGCATTGGGAGTAGAGATGAGTTAGTGTGAGTGTCACTTTAACCTTTCCTGATCTCTGCTTCTAAGTCCCCTCCCAAGTGGGATGTGTCCAGGAAGTTCCTACTGGACTTCCTCCTTCTTCCTGACCTTTCACCATTCCTTTCTTCTCTCTCTGACCTTCAACATGACTGGCCACCATGCTGGTGACAGCTAGCTAGTAAGACCTAGGGATAGGTCTTTCCTATCACAATGTATTTCTCAATAAAGTAGATTATTTTAATCTAGAAACAATCTCCAAGGTGTTGATTACTACTAAACTGTTGCTACTGAGAATTCAACCTGTTTTTGTTTTTTTGACCACTAATAAAATTCCAACATAGGGTTATCGTCCCAAAAATCCTAACAGATTTTTTGGAACTTGAATTGAATCTCGAAGGAGAAAAGCACAGCTTATTTTTGTACCTGGTTTTTGTTTTGGAACAAGAGAAGCAGCATGGAGAAAGCTCAAGGGAGCCTCAACATTCCAAAGCTGGAAGGAGTGAATTTCAAGGATTGAAATTTCTTCATGAAATCTTTCTTAAAGAGTCAAGGACTTTACAATGTGCTAATAACAGAGAGACCTACAGATGCAGGAGGTAATTGAGATCATTGGGACAGACAGAATGACAAAGCTCTTGGAATCCTTGGGATGCATGTAAATCCAAAGCTATTTGTTCATTCTGAGGGTGTTAAATTGACCAGTGAAGTCTGGAAGAAGCTGGAAGATCTTTATAACAGTAAAAGCTCCAGCGAAGCTATTTTTATAATACAGAGATTGTGTAACATAAGACTGAGAGGAAAATGAGAATCCTACTGAGCACGTGAGCCAAATACAATCTCTTGCAAAAAGGCTAAAAGATTTGGGAATAGATCTTGGAGAAAATGGAATTGTGGCATTCGTTTTGAATTCTTTGCCTCCTTCATTTAAAACTTTGAAAACTGCAATAGAAGTGTCTGATGCAGCAATTGGTTTACATTCTCTCTCTAGCAGGCTGAATGAGCATTTTATCAGAGAGACAAAGCAAACTTCTACAGATCAAATTGCAGCCTTTAGCTCAAACAAAGGGGTCAAGAAGACATGCTTTATCTGTGGCAGTGAGAGACATTTACGTGTTAATTGTCCAAAGGACAAGACAATGGGGGGGCCTAAAGCGCCCATTACTGCTGAGACAGAGTGTCTGCAGAAAACTACCAGCTCTGAAAGAATGAATCAGAAAGCAAAGGAGAAAATCAAAAGTTTTAATGCCATGTCAGAAGTAAATAAAAATGTCTTTTATATTGATTCTGGTACTTCTGAAAATCTCTTAAAGGATGTAGAATTATTCTCAGAAATTGAAATGGACTACTCAGTTCCTATTTCCCTAGCAGATGGAAGGAAAGTGTTTTCACAAGGCAAAGGAACAGCTAAAATCTTTTGCAAACTCCCTGATGGAGATATTGTGCAAGTAATAATACAAGATGCTTTGTATGTGCCTTCATTAAAGAATAACCTAATCTCTGTGAAGTATGGAGTTAAGAAAGGATGCAAGTTTGAATTCATGGATGATCATTGCTATTTCACAAAAGAAGGTGACTTAATTATGTCTGGAACTCTAAGAGACAGTGGACTATTTGAAGTGGATTGTGTGAATGAACATGCAAATTTGGCAAGCAGCTGGAAATGCAGCCACAAATCATGTGATTTCCTTTGGCATAGGAGGTTAGGCCATCAAGATATTAATGTAATTTGCCAGCTTGAGAAGGGGGAATTAATTAAAGACTTTAAGGGGCAACCATGTAATGAAAACACAGGAAGATGTGAATGCTGTGTTACTGCAAAAGGAGTGAAGCCAACTTTTCACAAGCTAGAGAAGAAAGAGTCTCAGCGCCCTCTAGAGTTGATTCACAGTGATGTATCAGGTCCTCTGGAAAGGAGCATTGGAGGAAATATTTACATAGTTTCATTTATTGATGATTTCTCAAGATTTGCCTATGTTTACACCTTGAGAGAGAAAAGCCAAGTATTTGAGAAGTTTAAATAATATGTTGCATTGGTCAGCAACAAGTTTGGAAGAAAGCCTCAGCGACTAAGGTCAGACAATGGAGGTGAATATATCTCAAGTGACATGAAAGCCTTTCTGAGAGAACAGGAAATTGAACATGAGACTACAGCCCCATATTCTCATGAGCAGAATGGTGTTGCAGAAAGGAAAAATAGATCCCTACTGGAGATGACCAGATGCATGTTGAAAGATGCAAGTCTGCCAAGCAAGTTCTGGGGAGAAGCAGTGATGATTGCCAGCTATCTGCAGAACAGATTGCCAACCAAGGCCAAAGAGAAAACTCCATTTGAACTGTGGTTTGGACACAAGCCTAGCCTAAACCACAACAGAGTACTTGGATGTGATGTGTATGCATATGTACCAAAGGCAAAGAGAAACAAGTTGAATTGCAGAAGCAAGAAAGGAGGTTTGTGTGGATATGTATTAGGAGGAAAAGGATACAGAACTCTTGATGTTGAAACTGGCAATATTGAAATTTGCAATGTTGTGTACTTTGATGAAAGACAAAAGCCAACCAAAGGTGAATTACCAGACCTGAAGGCAAGGATCCAGATGCAAGAGGAACCAAGTGAGCAGGCCTTCAGCTACCAAATGCCAATCTGTGAACCAGAACCAGATTCAGAAGGGGTCACAGAAGCTGAGCCAGAACCCAGGCGCTCACAGAGGTCCAACAGAGGAGTTCCACCCTTGAGATACTCCTACCTCACCACGAGTGCAGAGCTGCAAGAACCCAGCACATGGAAAGGTGTTGAAAAGATGTCAACCCATGAAGCTGGAAAATGGAGGAAAGCAGCAAAGGAAGATGATGAGCTTCTACCAGCCAACAATCAGTACAGAAAAGAGAATGCACAGGAAGAAGGGCTAATTGAGTTGAACTATTGCCCAACTGAAGAAATGGTGGCAGATGGACTGACCGAGCCACTACCAAGGGATCGATTCCAGATGCTATGTGAGCAAATGGGAGTTGTGAGCCGGTGCGACAGGCAATGAGAAGGGGTGTTGGAGAAACAGCTCCAGATGACATCACCTTTTGCACCAACAAACCCTAATGACCACTAGAGGCATTGGGAGTAGAGATAGTGAGTTAGTGTGAGTGTCACTTTAACCTTTCCTGATCTCTGCTTCTAAGCCCCCTCCCAGGTGGGATGTGCCCAGGAAGCTCCTACTGGACTTCCTCCTTCTTCCTGACCTTTCACCATTCCTTTCTTCTCTCTCTGACCTTCAACATGACTGGCCACCATGCTGGTGACAGCTAGCTAGTAAGACCTAGGGATAGGTCTTTCCTATCACAATGTATTTCTCAATAAAGTAGATTATTTTAATCTAGAAACAATCTCCAAGGTGTTGATTACTACTAAACTGTTGCTACTGAGAATTCAACCTGTTTTTGTTTTTTTGACCACTAATAAAATTCCAACATAGGGTTATCGTCCCAAAAATCCTAACAGATTTTTTGGAACTTGAATTGAATCTCGAAGGAGAAAAGCACAGCTTATTTTTGTACCTGGTTTTTGTTTTGGAACAAGAGAAGCAGCATGGAGAAAGCTCAAGGGAGCCTCAACATTCCAAAGCTGGAAGGAGTGAATTTCAAGGATTGAAATTTCTTCATGAAATCTTTCTTAAAGAGTCAAGGACTTTACAATGTGCTAATAACAGAGAGACCTACAGATGCAGGAGGTAATTGAGATCATTGGGACAGACAGAATGACAAAGCTCTTGGAATCCTTGGGATGCATGTAAATCCAAAGCTATTTGTTCATTCTGAGGGTGTTAAATTGACCAGTGAAGTCTGGAAGAAGCTGGAAGATCTTTATAACAGTAAAAGCTCCAGCGAAGCTATTTTTATAATACAGAGATTGTGTAACATAAGACTGAGAGGAAAATGAGAATCCTACTGAGCACGTGAGCCAAATACAATCTCTTGCAAAAAGGCTAAAAGATTTGGGAATAGATCTTGGAGAAAATGGAATTGTGGCATTCGTTTTGAATTCTTTGCCTCCTTCATTTAAAACTTTGAAAACTGCAATAGAAGTGTCTGATGCAGCAATTGGTTTACATTCTCTCTCTAGCAGGCTGAATGAGCATTTTATCAGAGAGACAAAGCAAACTTCTACAGATCAAATTGCAGCCTTTAGCTCAAACAAAGGGGTCAAGAAGATATGCTTTATCTGTGGCAGTGAGAGACATTTACGTGTTAATTGTCCAAAGGACAAGACAATGGGGGGGCCTAAAGCGCCCATTACTGCTGAGACAGAGTGTCTGCAGAAAACTACCAGCTCTGAAAGAATGAATCAGAAAGCAAAGGAGAAAATCAAAAGTTTTAATGCCATGTCAGAAGTAAATAAAAATGTCTTTTATATTGATTCTGGTACTTCTGAAAATCTCTTAAAGGATGTAGAATTATTCTCAGAAATTGAAATGGACTACTCAGTTCCTATTTCCCTAGCAGATGGAAGGAAAGTGTTTTCACAAGGCAAAGGAACAGCTAAAATCTTTTGCAAACTCCCTGATGGAGATATTGTGCAAGTAATAATACAAGATGCTTTGTATGTGCCTTCATTAAAGAATAACCTAATCTCTGTGAAGTATGGAGTTAAGAAAGGATGCAAGTTTGAATTCATGGATGATCATTGCTATTTCACAAAAGAAGGTGACTTAATTATGTCTGGAACTCTAAGAGACAGTGGACTATTTGAAGTGGATTGTGTGAATGAACATGCAAATTTGGCAAGCAGCTGGAAATGCAGCCACAAATCATGTGATTTCCTTTGGCATAGGAGGTTAGGCCATCAAGATATTAATGTAATTTGCCAGCTTGAGAAGGGGGAATTAATTAAAGACTTTAAGGGGCAACCATGTAATGAAAACACAGGAAGATGTGAATGCTGTGTTACTGCAAAAGGAGTGAAGCCAACTTTTCACAAGCTAGAGAAGAAAGAGTCTCAGCGCCCTCTAGAGTTGATTCACAGTGATGTATCAGGTCCTCTGGAAAGGAGCATTGGAGGAAATATTTACATAGTTTCATTTATTGATGATTTCTCAAGATTTGCCTATGTTTACACCTTGAGAGAGAAAAGCCAAGTATTTGAGAAGTTTAAATAATATGTTGCATTGGTCAGCAACAAGTTTGGAAGAAAGCCTCAGCGACTAAGGTCAGACAATGGAGGTGAATATATCTCAAGTGACATGAAAGCCTTTCTGAGAGAACAGGAAATTGAACATGAGACTACAGCCCCATATTCTCATGAGCAGAATGGTGTTGCAGAAAGGAAAAATAGATCCCTACTGGAGATGACCAGATGCATGTTGAAAGATGCAAGTCTGCCAAGCAAGTTCTGGGGAGAAGCAGTGATGATTGCCAGCTATCTGCAGAACAGATTGCCAACCAAGGCCAAAGAGAAAACTCCATTTGAACTGTGGTTTGGACACAAGCCTAGCCTAAACCACAACAGAGTACTTGGATGTGATGTGTATGCATATGTACCAAAGGCAAAGAGAAACAAGTTGAATTGCAGAAGCAAGAAAGGAGGTTTGTGTGGATATGTATTAGGAGGAAAAGGATACAGAACTCTTGATGTTGAAACTGGCAATATTGAAATTTGCAATGTTGTGTACTTTGATGAAAGACAAAAGCCAACCAAAGGTGAATTACCAGACCTGAAGGCAAGGATCCAGATGCAAGAGGAACCAAGTGAGCAGGCCTTCAGCTACCAAATGCCAATCTGTGAACCAGAACCAGATTCAGAAGGGGTCACAGAAGCTGAGCCAGAACCCAGGCGCTCACAGAGGTCCAACAGAGGAGTTCCACCCTTGAGATACTCGTACCTCACCATGAGTGCAGAGCTGCAAGAACCCAGCACATGGAAAGGTGTTGAAAAGATGTCAACCCATGAAGCTGGAAAATGGAGGAAAGCAGCAAAGGAAGATGATGAGCTTCTACCAGCCAACAATCAGTACAGAAAAGAGAATGCACAGGAAGAAGGGCTAATTGAGTTGAACTATTGCCCAACTGAAGAAATGGTGGCAGATGGACTGACCGAGCCACTACCAAGGGATCGATTCCAGATGCTATGTGAGCAAATGGGAGTTGTGAGCCGGTGCGACAGGCAATGAGAAGGGGTGTTGGAGAAACAGCTCCAGATGACATCACCTTTTGCACCAACAAACCCTAATGACCACTAGAGGCATTGGGAGTAGAGATAGTGAGTTAGTGTGAGTGTCACTTTAGCCTTTCCTGATCTCTGCTTCTAAGCCCCCTCCCAGCTGGGATGTGCCCAGGAAGCTCCTACTGGACTTCTTCCTTCTTCCTGACCTTTCGCCATTCCTTTCTTCTCTCTCTGACCTTCAACATGACCACCCACCATGCTGGTGGCAGCTAGCTAGTAAGACCTAGGGATAGACCTTTCCTATCACAATGTACTTCTCAATAAAGTAGATTATTTTAATCTAGAAACAATCTCCAAGGTGTTGATTACTAAGCTGTGAAAATTCAAGTTGTTTTTGGTTTTTTGACCACTAATAAAATTCCAACATCTCTGTCTCTAGATTGTAAGTCCCTCGGGGCTGTACTCAGCACCAGGTGCTCTGCTTTTAATTAAAAATAATTAATAATAATGAAACTGGGATGGGGAAATCCTCAAGAGGAGAGAAAGGAAATGGAGCAGCGGATCAGATGAGAGCAAAGCTGAAATGCAATCTCGTTTTTTGTCCTCCATTCTCAACAAGAATTGAGCTTCTTGACAAGAATCAAGATTTAAAAGGAGTACCGAGAAAAGCCCCCATCGCGACAATTTCTAGTCAATTTCTTTTTTCTCGATCTGGAAAAAAACCAACACCAATCAGTGCATTTGAAAAATGGCCACCAGGGTGACCTTTTTCAAAATGGCACCCGCAACGTCACTGCCATTTTGGGGGAAGGGCGGCTGTTCTGTGCATACGCAGCGGCCACTTTGCATGTGCGCAGGATGGCTGCCGCTTTTGGAAAAGGCTTCGCATGTGCAGAACGGCCCAGCGCATGCAAATTCAGGGTTCGGGGGGTGGTTTTAGTGAGAATCTCATGAGAATCTTTGAAACGTTCGCGAAATCCCAGCGAGATCTTGCGAATGGTTCTTGATTCTCACAAGAATTAAATAGATTCTCGTTTCAGGCCTAGATGGGAGGAAAAGCAAAAAAGTGGGGGATGGGGAGGGGTTAGGATGAAAAGATAAATAAAACAGGGTCGGAGGAGAGGAATGAAATGGGATTTTCAATGAAACCATCTCAGGGAGGAAAGGATGTTTATGGGGTGCATACGAAAGACAGAGAGACATGGACGGAGGAAACAGAGACAGGCAGAGTATGAAAGAGAGAGGAAGAAAACCAAGCTGGCCAGATTGGGCTTTTGGAGATTTGAGTTTAGCAAGAAGATCAAGATCCGGACCCCTGTTTACACCAGCGTCACCCCCTGCGGAAGCAAAGAGGTTAGAGGGCAGTAGAACAGCTTCCCGGAGAGACGGTGGCTGCGCCGGCTCCTGCCGCTGCTGACCTGTGACGGCGTCAGTGGAGACGGGGCCGAGGCGCTTGCGGTCAGAGACACCATAGAGGTTGAACTTGTACCGGCGCAAGGGGGCCAGGTCAGGGATGGTGACAGAGCGGGAGCCCCCCTCCACGGGCAGCGTCTGGGGCCTGCCCTCCGTGTCCTTGTACTGGATGGTGAAGGAGTTGAAGCTCCCAGCTGGGACGGTCCAGGAGAGAAGGACGGAATCTGCGGTCACTTTGGAGACTGAGAGCTCCCCCAGGCTGGGCTGGGCTGGGGCCTCCGTCGGCAGCGGGGCTGGAAGAGAGAGAGGGGAGAAGAATGAACTTCGCTGACTTGGATGGAGGCAGCAGAAAGTCAGAGAGGAGAAGGGAGAGGGCGACATAGCAGCAGCCACTAGGGGGCGCTGTCCTGTGCACTGCTGTCACGTCAGCGCAGGAGCAAGAGGCTACTCTTGGAATTAACTTTGGGTTCTGCAAGGAGGAGTTACGCAGGCAGCAGGAGAGTCTGGTATGAACCAGGCACCGTGAGCATCCTGGTTGCTGCAGAGAGAAAATCTGGAACTAGAGTGGAAGTGAGATAAAGCAGTGAATCTGGTGGGTTAAAAGCAAAACACATGAGAGCGGAGTGGGGAGCATTGGAGGAGACCGATAAAAGTAGCAGAGAAGAGAGTTTACACCCACATCATCCCCTGCGGAAGCAAAGAGGTTAGAGGGCAGTGGACCGGCTTCCCGGAGAGACGGTGGCTGCACCGGCTCCTGCCGCTGCTGACCTGTGACGGCATCAGTGGAGACGGGGCCGAGGCGCTTGCGGCCGGAGATGCCGTAGAGGTTGAACTTGTACCGGCGCGAGGGGGCCAGGTCGGGGACGGTGACAGAGCGGGAGCCCCCCTCCACGGGCAGCGTCTGGGGCCTGCCCTCCGCGTCCTTGTACTGGATAGTGAAGGAGTCGAAGCTCCCGACTGGGACGGTCCAGGAGAGGAGGACGGAATCTGGGGTCACCTCGGAGACTGAGAGCTCCCCCAGGCTGGGCTGGGCTGGGGCCTCCGTCGGCAGCGGGGCTGGAAGAAAGGGGAGAAGAATGAACCTCGCTGGCTTGGATGGAGGCAGCAGAAAGTCAGAGAGGAGAAGGGAGAGGGCAACATAGCAGCAGCCACTAGGGGGCGCTGTCCTGTGCACTGTTGTCACGTCAGCGCAGGAGCAAGAGGCTACTCTTGGAATTAACTTTGGGTTCTGCAAGGAGGAGTTACGCAGGCAGCAGGAGAGTCTGGGAGGGGCCAGGTTCTGTGAGCATCCTGGCTGCTGAAGAGAGAAAATCTGGAACTAGAGTGGAAATGAGATCAAGCAGTGAATCTGGTGGGTTAAAAGCAAAACGCATGAGAGCGGAGTGGGGAGCATTGGAGGAGACAGATAAATAAAAAGTGGCAGAGAAGAGAGTTTACACTGGCATCATCTTCTGCGGAAGCAAAGAGGTTAGAGGGCAGTGGACCGGCTTCCCGGAGAGACGGTGGCTGCACCGGCTCCTGCCGCTGCTGACCTGTGATGGCGTCAGCGGAGACGGGGCCGAGGCGCTTGCGACCGGAGATGCCGTAGAGGTTGAACTTGTACCGGCGCGAGGGGGCCAGGTTGGGGACGGTGACAGAGCGGGAGCCCCCCTCCACGGGCAGCGTCTGGGGCCTGCCCTCTGGATCCTTGTAGTGGATGGTGAAGGAGTCGAATCTGCCAGCTGGGACGGTCCAAGAGAGAAGGACGGAATCTGGGGTCACTTCGGAGACTGAGAGGTCTCCCAGGCTGGGCTGAGCTGGGGCCTCCGTTGGCAGCGGGGCTGGAAGAGAGAGAGGGGAGAGGTATGTACTTCGCTGACTTGAATGGAGGCAGCAGAAAGGCAGAGAGGACAAGAGAGAGGGCAACATAGCAGCAGCCACTAGGGGGCGATGTCCTGTGCAATGTTGTCACGTCAGCGCAGGAGCAAGAGGCTACTCTTGGAATTAACTTTGGGTTCTGCAAGGAGGAGTTACGCAGGCAGCAGGAGTGTTTGGGAGGGGCCAGGTTCCCTGAGCATCGTGGCTGCTGAAGAGAGAAAATCTGGAACTAGAGTGGAAGTGAAATCAGGCAGTGCATCTGGTGGGCTAAAGGGAAAACACATGAGAGCGGAGTGGGGGGCATTGGAGGAGACAGATAAATAAAAAGTGACAGAGAAGAGAGTTTACACCGGTATCATCCCCTATGGAAGCAAAGAGGTTAGAGGGCAGTGGACCGGCTTCCCGGAGAGACGGTGGCTGTGCTGGCTTCTGCCACTGCTGACCTGTGATGGCGTCAGCCGAGACGGGGCCAAGGCGCTTGCGGCCAGAGACGCCGTAGAGGTGGAACTTGTACCGGCGCGAGGGGGCCAGGTCGGGGACGGTGACAGAGCGGGAGCCCCCCTCTATGGGCAGTGTCTGGGGCCTGCCCTCCGTGTCCTTGTACTGGATGGTGAAGGAGTCAAAGCTTCCGGTTGGGACGGTCCAGGAGAGGAGGACGGAGTCACTAGTGATCTCGGAGACTGAGAGCTCCCCCAGGCTGGGCTTCGCCGGGGCCTCAGTCGGCAGCGGGGCTGGAAGAGAGAGAGGGAAGGAAGGAAAGTGTCACTATATCCTGGGTTATAGCGGTGAGAAGGAGGAAGAAAATGCCAAAGAAGGTTTCTCCTGGAGCGGATGGAATGAATGGAAAAGAAGAGAGACGGCAAAAGAGCTAAGAGCTGCGGGCTCAGGCTCCCTGCAGACTCAGGCAGGCATGGATAGAATGCAGAAGGAGATACGTTTTGGAAGACGTTGGGGGAAAGAAAAAGGTAAGACAAAATAAAGAAGAGATTGAAAAGAGAAACCATGACACAGCGTGGCATCAAAGGAGGAGTATAAACTGACTCAGACTGAGAGAGAGAGGGTGCAGGAAGGGGAAGAAAAGAAACAATCAGAAAAAATGCAGAAGGAGGAGATAATTATAGAGAGCGTAACTTGATAGAATGAGGCTTGTGGCACCATAAAAGACTAACAAGATAATCTCATTATTTTGGCATGAGCTTTTGTCAGCAAGAGTTGACTTCCTCAGCTGCATGATGTGGCCTAAAAGTTGGCATCTATATATGAGGTTGCATGCAATGAAAATAGTTTACCCGGAGAGAATGCAGGGAATAAAACACATCATTAGATCAAGTATCAACCCAAGGTAGAGACAAGGTGTTAATGAGCAATCTGTGGACAATTCCCGTTCAGTTGGAGAAGAATTGGGAGTTGGTAGGGAGCTACATTGACCTGCCACCTCATATATATAGATGCCAACGTCCGGGCCATTTCATGCAGCTGAGGAAGTCAACTCGTGCCAAAATAAAGCGATTTTGGGGGTTCATTTTTAAGGTGCCACAAAGGGACTCTCCTTTGCTGTTTTAGAGCTCCAGAGTAGGGATGTGCAAACAGAACCGAGTTTGGAAATTTGGTTCGGTTTGAAAATTGAGTTTGGTTCAAAAGTTCGGTTTGGTCGAGCGAACTATTCGCGTTCGGTCAAATTCCGAACTTCCGAACCGAGTTCGTACATTCAAAACCGGGTTTTTGACCTTCCGAACTGGTTCGGATTCGACCGAACAGGTCGGTCGAATTCGAGTTCGGTTCGAAAGTTCGGTTCGGTCGACCAAACTATTCGAGTTCGATCCGAACGCCGAATTTCCGAACCGCGATCGCACATCCCTGCTCCAGAGTCACAAAACGACTCTTCTGGAATTGGGTAGATTGCGGAGGTGAAAACCCAAGAGGGACAGAGTGTGGAAGGAGAAGAAAAAAAAGGAACGTGGTAGACAATGTGGAAGAGTAAGAAGACTGAACAGGATGGCCAGAATGTGGAAGGAAATAGACAGAGAGAAAGAGAGAGAGTGAATGTGATGGGAACATGGAAGAAAAAAAGTGGAAAGCAGAACATGGAAGGAAAGAAAGGCAAGGGAGATGACAAAGTCGCATGGTGATCTCTTCTCCTGGACCAACTCCAGTTGACCGAGGGATTCAAGCGTTCAGAACCCACAGGGTCCTTCCTCAGGCAAGTCAGGAGTTAGAACCGCAGCCAAGAAGCAGTGTAAGGAATGTGAAAGAGAAAAGAGGGGACGCTGGGGGGCTACACGTGAGAGAGAGAGCGAGAGAGAATGTGGAAGGGGGGAAAGAGAGAGGAAGGAAGCAATGGGAAGTGGCAGATAGATGGACAGAATGCAAAAGGGAAAAGAAAGAGAGAGAGAGAGAGAGAGAGAGAGGGCTCCCAGCCAGTGAGATGGACAAGACATGGGGGGAAAGGGGCTCGTTGCCTGGGAGAGAGGGATGAGACAAAGCAGAGAACGATGTGTTGCCCAGGATGACAAAGCAAAGCTGGGGAAGGTCTGATGCCAGGGTCGACGGGTCCTTCCCCACCGGAGATCTAAAGCCAAAGCCTGAGGAGAGGCCAACAGCAGCGGAGAGATCCGGCAGACACGGCCCCTGCACCTTGAAAGGAGAAATCCAGTCCCCGAGACATGCCCCCTCGGCCTGGTGCGGCCGCTGCTGACCTGTGAGGGCGTCAGTAGAGATTGGGCCGAGGCGCTTGCGGCCGGAGATGCCGTAGAGGTTGAACTTGTACTGGTGCAAGGGCGCCATGTCATGGAGGTGCAGAGACCTCAGGACGCCGTCCACAGGCAGCACCTGGGGCCTGCCCTCCGCATCCTTGTACTGGATGATGAAAGAGTCAAAGCTCCCAGATTCCACCGTCCAGGCGAGGTCGAGGGAGTGGGGCGTGATGTTATCAGCTGAGAGCACCCCCAGCCTGAGTGGAGAGGGTGCTTTCTCCTTCTGCGGGGCTGCAAGAGAGAGGCACGGGGTGAAGGACCCAGCCGATGAGGAGAGGATCCACTCACACAACCCAATAGGGGAGAGCGAAAGCAGGGGATCGGCATTGTTCTCAAGGGGGCAGAGAGGTCCACCCCAGACTGCACAGGAGGAGGGGACAGGAACTATAGGAGCACTCGGGTATCTGGATCCAACGGGGTCTCTGTAGGGACATGACCTGGATCAGCCATGGGACAGGAAGGACTTTAGCTAGAGTCTGCGCCTAGTACGGATCAATGCACAAAACAGAGTGAAATCTGTAGATACAGGTTGTAGACCGATGGACAGATGAAAAAGGATCCAAGGAAGAGAGAGGAGGTAAAGGAAGGAATGAAAGGGTTGCGTCCAGCTGTGTTGCCTGTAGGAGAAAAGCAGAGAGGAGATTCAGACCCATTTCTCCCCAGTGGGTCTCTGTCCTGGTGGCCCTTGAGAGAAAAGCAGATGTTTGGGGGTAGGGTCCCCTTGTTATCATCAGTGTTGCGCACTGGGGAAGCAAAGTAGTTAGAGGGGAGAGCTCTGGCTTCCCAGAGAGGCTGTGGACGGACCGATTCCCACTGCTGCTGACCTGTGACGGTGTCGGTGGAGATGGGGCCAAGGCGCTTGTGACCGGAGACACCGTAGAGGTTGAACTTGTACCGGCGTGAGGGGGCCAGGTTGGGGACGGTGACCGTGCGGGAGCCCCCCTCCACGGGCAGCGTCTGGGGCCTGCCCTCCATGTCCTTGTACTGGATGGTGAAGGAATCAAAACTTCCGGATTCCACCGTCCAGGACAGACGGACGGAGTCGCTGGTGACCTCAGAGGCCGAGAGCTCCCCCAGGCTGGGCTGGGCCGGCTCCTCCTCCACCTCATCGAGTTCGGCTGCCGGGCCTGGAATAGAGAGGGGCAGAGGGTGAAGGACGCCACTGGGCCCCAGAGCACGCACCTCCTGCAAACACTAAGTGATGTTAGAATGAAAGCAACGGACACTTCGCCCAACCAGACCCAACTTCTCCCTGAGGTGAAGAGAGGATGAGGAGACAGAGCACATTCCTGGGCACTGGAGACCCCCAGACTGCGGAGAATGCCTGATCTCTGGATGGATGGATGAATGGTCGGTCAACTGTGGAGAGAGCATGTGGAGAGGGGGAGGGATGGATTAGACACAGTAGTCCAGATGGTGCCTTTTATTGGACCAACTTCTACTGGTGAAAGCATACAAGCTTTTGAGCTTCAGGAAGATGTGCAGAAGCCGATCCAATAGAAGATGCCGTCTCGGCTACATTGTTTCCTGTGACTCACAGATTTGGACCAACATGGATTTCATGGTCTCTCTAGAGATAGGAGGAATGAGTTCTTGGATGTACTTGGGCTGGCTGACTGGCCAGAAACGACATCGAATGTGCACAGATCCGGTGGATAAATTGATGGAAATGCTTCTGTATAGCTGGATGGATGGGTGGGTGGATGTGGGGCGGGCTGGCTGGCCTAATGTAGTTAGCTTATATCAATGAATGGATGGACTGATGACCAAAATCCTCATCTTCCCTGTAAAACCTTCCTCTCCCTCTCAATTTCCATTGATGGAGCCACCGTCCAGCCTGTCCCTCAGGCACGTAGCCTGGGATTCATTTTTGACTCCTCCCTCTCCTTTGCACCTATGGGAGCGCAATCTGGATGGGGGGACGGATGCACGGCCACCTCCGATTCGGTCAGTTGCTAAGCCCTGTCGCTTTGCTCTGCAGAACACAGCTAAAATCCACCCCTTCCTGCCTGTCTCCACTGCCCAAACCCTAGTCCGTGCCTCTAGTCATCTCGCCCCTTGACGACTGCGACCTCCTCCCTCCCTGGTCATCCCCAGACCTGACCATGACCCTCCCACTTCCGTTCAACGCTTTGCTGCCAAAGTGGCCCTGCTCCCCCCTATCTTTCTGCTCTTGTTTCCTACTGCGTTCTCACCTGTGAACTTCACTCCTCTTCTGCCACCCACCCGCAACTGCCTCTCCAATCCCTCTTCACCCTTTCTCCCTTGCTTCCCTGTTTGCCTGGAACTCCTTCCCTGAATGCAGTCGCTCTGCTCCCTTCTTCCAAATCTCTCCTGAAACCTTCTCTCTTCTGCCAGACTGCCCCTAGCTCTTCACACACACACACCGCCCACAGCTTGCTCAATGATGCTTCCTCTACTCTCCCTCCACTGATGGTCCTCTTCCCCCTATAACTACGCTAAGCACCTGCCCCCTGCGACTTCTCCACTTCGGGAATGTCTCCCTGTGACTCCCCGACTGCGTTCCCCTCTGTTTTAAATAGCGAGCGCTCATTTGCTCGTGGTAATGTCACTAGGTGATAGCATCAAGGCTTTTTCAGCCCGGAGGAAAACGGCCAAGCTTGACCGGTTTCCTTGGCACTGCTGTATTGCATCATAAAGATATTAATAGTTTCTCTATGGGATGTGATTAGAGGTTAAGGCATTTACCAGGTTTAGCCAATGAGCGTTCTTTAAAAGCTTTAATACTATAGTTAGTTGCAAGGTGCCTAAAGGACACTTTAAAAAAACTTGTTACTAATGAACAAGGTGCGTTTCCGCTATCAAACTGGGCTATAAACCCCAGATCCGAGCTAATAGCTTTGGCTCACACAAGCCATGAAGCCACCGGGACCCTGGAACTCTGGGTGTCATCAGTCACAATCCCGGCCTAGAGATTCCTCCAGCAAAGAAACCAGCCTTCGCTCTTGGGAGAAGCGTCCAACGTGACGATCCGTCCCCTGTTGTTCCAGCCCCTGACGTCCGAGGCGACGTCCCCAAACTCTACTTGGCTAACAGCCATTCATGGACCATTCATTCTCTCTCTTCAGATGACTGTCGTGGGTTACTTAGCTACTTCACATCTCTTCTCGGAGTGTATTTCTAACGAATATTTTGCTTCCGGTATGTCTGAATGAAGTTTTTAAAGTTTTTAAAAAAAACCACTTTGCTAAAACGTTTTTGTGTCTGAGATGAATTCCTGGTTGAGGGATATTTAAAATGGAAACCAGTCAGACAAACAACCACCTAAACAAACAGACAGCAAATCCTGCCCCTCTCACTTGCCTCCCCTCCCGTCTTCTCTCGTGGTCTGCAGGCCTCTCTGGACAGGGACCTGTTTCCAAATACTGACTACTCAGTGGCAGGTACACTAATGGCACTAAATGGATCAATACTGGATCATAATCAAAAGGAAGGAAGGAATGTCGGAGAGATATGGGGAGAGGATGTCCACCCCGAGTCCCCTGCAGAACTAGTCGAGGGGGGTTCAGCTACATCTTTCTCAAGCCGCTTTCTCTCTCCGTGGTCGCTAAAAGAGACAGAAATTCAGAAGGGACGATCTCATACCCGTACGGTTCTGCTGCCCTCTGAGGAAAAAAGGAGGTTAGAGAGGAGTGTCCCCAGCTGCACCAGCCGGCGGCACGGCCCCTGCTGACCTGTGACGGTGTCGGCAGAGACGGGGCCGAGGCGCTTGCGGCCGGAGACACCGTAGAGGTTGAACTTGTACCGGCGCGAGGGGGCCAGGTCAGGGATGGTGACCGTGCGGGAGCCCCCCTCCACGGGCAGCGCTTGGGGCCTGCCCTCCGCGTCCTTGTACTGGATGGTGAAGGAGTCAAAGCTCCCGGCTGGGACGGTCCAGGAGAGGAGGGCAGAGTTGGAAGTCACCTCGTCAACTGAGAGCTCCCCCAGGCTGGGCTGGGCTGCCGCTTCCTGTTCTTCCTCTCCTCCTTCCTCCTCCTCCTCCGCCTCTGCTGAAAAAGCGAGAGAGCGTCCAACACTGGGATGGGCTTACAAGGAATAATCCCTCTGAATACCTGCTCCGATGGAGGGGAGAGCAAAAGATTAAAATGGCCGAGGGACAGGAAAACTTTGTAAGGGGAAAATGTAGTTAAAGACGGAGCCTCCAGGAGGAACCATTCCACGGTCATGCAAGGTTTGGGATGAGAGGGAGCTGTGCGGGCAGCAGGATGGGTGGATGGTGACTAATTTAGTGGCTAGGCTTGGTAAATCGATGGACTGTAGAATCTGTGGATGGAGGTGGCAGCTTGATGGACAGACAAAGGAAGGATCCGATGCAGATTGAGAATTTAGAGATGGGAAGGAAGGGGGAAAGGAGAGATTGCATCCAGCCAAGCTGCCTGTCAGAAAAGAGCAGAGAAAGGATATTCAGACACTTTTCTTTGCAGAGAACCTCTGTCCCGGTGGCCCCTGAGAGAGAAGCAAATATTTAAGAACGAGACAAGATTTCTGTGGCACAAACATGCCCCCCCGGGGAAGCAAAAGGGGAATGTGCTTCCGGGAAAGCTGTAGCTGCACCAGCTTTCTTACTGCTGACCTGTGACGGCGTCGGCGGAGACGGGGCCGAGGCGCTTGCGGCCAGAGACGCCGTAGAGGTTGAATTTGTACCGACGTGAGGGAGCCAGGTTCAGAACCGTCACCGTGCGGGAGTCCCCTTCCACGGTCATTGTCTGGGGCTTGTTCTCTGCGTCCTTGTATTGAACCAAGAAGGAGTCAAAGTTCCCTGACGGGACGGTCCAGGACAGACGGACAGAGTCAGTAGTGATCTCGGAGGCCGAAACCTCCCCAAGGCTGGGCCGGGCCGGAGTCTCCTTTTCCTCCTGCGACGCTGGAACAGAGAGAGGCAGAGAAATGGATGCGCCAGGCCCCGGCAAAGACTATGAAAGCAATGGAGACTTTGCCCAACCATCCAACGGCTTCTCCCTGTGGCGTGAAGGAGTGTGAGGAGACGGAGCGTGTTTCTGGGCTGGATGAGCCTATTGGACAGCTCCAGCTGTGGAGAAACGTGACAGCAAGGTAGGTTGGTTGGCTGGGTCAACCAAGGATTGGTTCGGTGGCTAGATACCTAAAGATACTGTACACATTTTGGACACTTTGATATTGTAGTAATTGTTTACCAAACCGATGAATGGATGAATCCTGATATTATCGTCAACATCCTCTATAGGGGGCCAGAGGTATTAGAGTGCTAACCACAGATAAATACAGTGGGGGGAAATATATAGCTAGATACCTAAAGATACTGTACACATTTTGGACACTTTGATATTGTAGTAATTGTTTACCAAACCGATGAATGGATGAATCCTGATATTATCGTCAACATCCTCTATAGGGGGCCAGAGGTATTAGAGTGCTAACCACAGATAAATACAGTGGGGGGAAATATATAGTCAGAGAGACTATACAAATTGCAAATGCATAGATCGTGTGTGTGTGTGTGTGTGTGTGTGTGTGTGTAGTATGTCAGCTGTGAATAGATTAGTGAATATGTTTAGCAGGCAGATAGACTCTGAAGTTCATTAGAACTGTGGATAAAGGTTGTGGAGGGAGGGAGGGAGGGATGAACTGACGGAGAAAGGAAGGCTATCATGCAGAAACAGAAGGTGAGGACTGAAGAGAAGGGAAGGGATTGTGTCCAATCATATTGCCTGCAGGAGAAAGTTTCAGACACATTTCACTGAGAGCATCCATGTCCCGATGGCTTCTGAGACAGAATCAGATGGTTAAGAGAGAGGATCCCCCTGCTGGTACCAGTGTCACCCTCTGGGGAAGCAAAACCAGTTAGAAGGGAGCACGTTGGCTTTCTGGAAAGACCAATCAACTCCTGCCGCTGCTGACCTGTGACGGCGTCAGCGGAGACGGGGCCGAGGCGCTTGCGGCCGGAGACGCCGTAGAGGTTGAACTTGTACCGGCGCGAGGGGGCCAGGTTGGGGACCGTGACCGAGCGGGAACCCCCCTCCACGGGCAGCATCTGGGGCCTGCCCTCCGCATCCTTGTACTGGATGGTGAAGGAGTCAAAGTTCCCAGATGGGACGGTCCAGGAGAGGAGGACAGAGTCTGAGGTCACCTCGGACACTGAGAGCTCCCCCAGGCTGGGCTGAGACAAAGTTTCCTCCACCTCATCCAACACTGCTGTCGTGGCTGCAATAGAGAGAGGCAGACAGTGATCCACACTCAGGTACGGCTACAAGGAATGATCCTCCCAGGAACTTGCTTTGGGGCTGGGGGGCCGGGAAGCAAAAGATTAAAACTGTCCAGGGACAGGAAAACACTGCAAAGGGGAAAGAAATGTCATTACAATAGGAGCCTCTAGGTGGCACCATTCCACACGGTCTCGCTACACATCAGTGAGTAAGAGTCTCCGCTTGCTACAAGCATTGGGCTGTGCAAGGTTTTTGGGGAGAGGGAGCTGTGGGGGCAACAGGAGCATTTGAAGGTAAGCGGATGAATGGATAACAATTCTATTTGGTTCTCTTGTTGCATGGATTTGGGGATGAGTAGAAGCATTTGGGAATGGATGGATGGAGTATTTTGGGCATATGAGTGGATGGATGAATGGGTGGAGTGTCTGGGTGTGAGGATGGATGTGTGGGTGGATACTGTGTCAGCTATAGCTATATTAGAGAATATTTAGTAGGCTGATGGAGCCCAAGGTCCAGTGGAATCCAGTGGATGTGGTTGCGGATTGATGGACAGACAAAGGAAGGAGCCAATCTAGAAAGGGAAGGTAAAGGCAGTAACAGATCAAAGGAAAGGGAGAGATTGCCTCCAGCCATGTTGTCTGCAGCAGGAGAGGAGCAGAGAAAGAAGATTCTGACAGATTTCTCCTCAGAGGATCCCTGACCCGGTGGCCCCTGAGAGAAGCAGGATGTCCTACTTCTGACACCAGCGTTGTCCTCTGGGAAAGCAAAGCAGTTAGTGGAAAATGCACTGGCTTTCTGGGATGGCCACGACTGCACCAGCTCCTATTGCTACTGCTGACCTGTAACAGAGTCGGTGGAGATGGGGCCTAGGCGCTTGCGGCCGGAGATGCCATAAAGGTTGAACTTGTACCGACGTGAGGGAGCCAGGTTCAAAACCGTCACCGTGCGGGAGTCCCCATCCACGGTCATTGTCTGGGGTGTGTTCTCTGCGTCCTTGTATTGAACCAAGAAAGAGTCAAAGTTCCCAGCTGGGACGGTCCAGGACAGACGGACAGAGTGGCTGGTGAGGTCGGAGGCCGAGAGCTCCCCCAGGCTGGGCTGAGCCGGCTCCTTCTCCACCTCCTGCGATGTCGGAGCTGGAACAGAGAGGGGCAGAGGGTGAAGGATGCCATCGGGCTCCAGAGTGTGCAGCCCCTGCAAACGCTAAGTGACACTGGAGAGCTCTCTGCTGGGGAGAAACAGGACACTAGGAGAGAGAGAGATTGCGTGGATGGATGTTTTTAGGAGATGTATGGGTTGGTATTTATGCAGGTACTATAAAATCTGAGTGTACCTGTTCTTTATTTATTCATGGATGGATGGAAAAGCAGAAGAACAGAGGCAGAGAAAACACAGGAAGAGAAGGAACAAAAGAGAGAGGGAGACGGACGGAGGGCTTGTGCAGCCAGCAGCACATGAGGGGGCTCAGATAGGTCTTTTCCCAAAAGCTCTTTGCCCTGGGGGCCAGGACAGAAAATCTGAGAGACGCAGTGGGGAAATTGTGGGGACTTCTGCCCTGTAATCTTGGCACCAGTGTCATCCCCTAGGGAGACAGAGATAAACGCAGTGTGTGCCAGTTCCCAGGAAAACTCATGGCCGTGCTGTCTCCCGCTCCTGGTGGCTATTAGGAAAGATGGACGGTCAAGAGGCAGGATTCTCATTTTTTATACCTGCATCACGCCCTGGAGAAGCAAAGAGGTTAGCGGGGAGCACTCGAGCTTTCTGGAAAGCTAGTTCCTGCTGCTGCCGCTGCTGACCTGTGCTGGCGTCAACGGAGATGGGGCCGAGGCGCTTGTGGCCAGAGATGCCGTAGAGGTTGAACTTGTACCGGCGCGAGGGAGCCAGGTTGGGGACGGTGACCGAGCGGGAGGCCCCATCTACAGGCAGCGTCTGGGGCCTGCCCTCCGCGTCCTTATACTGGATGGTGAAGGAGTCGAAACTCCCAGCTGGGACGGTCCAGGACAGACGGACAGAGTTGCTGGTGAGGTCGGAGGCTGAGAGCTCCCCCAGGCTGGGCTGGGCCGGCTCTTCCTCCACTTCCTGCGACACTGAGGCTGGAACAGAGAGAGGCAGAGGATGAAGGACGTTGCCCGGCACCTGAGTGAGTGGATCCTGCAAACACTAAGTGACATTAGAATGGAAGCAACAGACGTGTCACCCAACCAGACTCTACTTCTCCCTGTGGTGAGAAGAGTGTGGGAGGGCGACAGAGAATGTTACTGGTTGGACGTGCCCATTGGAGACATCCATGCTGGAGATACCATGGATGGATGGATGGATGGATTCAAGGCAATGGATGGATGGATGGATGGATGGATGGATGGATTCAAGGCAATGGATGGATGGATGGATTCAAGGCAATGGATGGATGGATGGATGGATGGATGGATGGATTCAAGGCAATGGATGGATGGATGGATTCAAGGCAATGGATGGATGGATGGATGGATGGATGGATGGATTCAAGGCAATGGATGGATGGATGGATTCAAGGCAATGGATGGATGGATGGATGGATGGATGGATGGATTCAAGGCAATGGATGGATGGATGGATTCAAGGCAATGGATGGATGGTTTCAAGGCAATGGATGGATGGATGGATGGATGGATTCAAGGCAATGGATGGATGGATTCAAGGAGAGTGAGACTGAACAGATAGATGGATGGATGGAAGAACAGTGAGAGGAGAGTAAAGGAAGTTTTAAAAAGAGACAGAGAGAGAGAGTGCAGTCCTGGGGCCTGTGGAGGAAGAGCTGAAGAAGCGGATTTAAACAGCTCTCTCTCTCTTCCCACTCCTGGTGGCTATTGGGGAAGATGGACGTTCAAGAGGCAGGATCCTCTTTTTTCACAGCAGCATCACCCCCTGGAGAAGCAAAGAGGTTAGCGGGGAGCACTCGAGCTTTCTGGAAAGCTAGTTCCTGCTGCTGCCGCTGCTGACCTGTGACGGCATCAGTGGAGACGGGGCCGAGGCGCTTGCGGACGGAGATGCCGTAGAGGTTGAACCTGTACTGGCGCGAGGGAGTCAGGTTCAGAACCGTCACCGTGCGGGAGTCCCCATCCATGGTTGTTGTCTGGGGCTTGTTCTCTGCGTCCTTGTACTGAACCAAGAAAGAGTCAAAGTTCCCAGCTGGGACGGTCCAGGACAGACGGACAGAGTCAGTAGTGATCTCGGAGGCCGAGAGCTCCCCCAGGCTGGGCTGAGCTGGTACTTTCTCCACCTCCTGCGGTGCTTCTGCCGGGGCTGGAACAGAAAGAGGCCGAGGTTGAAGGACTCCATCAGCCCCCAGAGTACGCAGCTCCTGCAAACACTTAGTGACATTGGCACAAAAGTAAGGGAGGCTTTGCCCAGCCAAACACCAGCTTCTCCCTGCATGAGCAGACAGAGCGTGTTACCTGACTGGATGCTGGGGAGAGGAGACCTGATAGCAGGAGAGATGGGTGGTTGGACAGACAGACGGAAGAGCAAACAGGCAGAGAGATATTGTAGCGGATGGATGGAAGGAAGGATGGGCGGTATATTTGTGGGGGGTGGTTGGTTGGATGGGCAGATGGATGGATGGATGGATGGATGGATGGACGGACGGTATATTTGTGGGGGGATGGTTCTGGATGGATGGATGGACGGACGGACAGATATGTGGGTGGGTGGGTGGATGGATGGAAGGATGGATGGGCGGTATATTTGTGGGGGGTGGTTGGTTGGATGGGCAGATGGATGGATGGATGGATGGATGGATGGACGGACGGTATATTTGTGGGGGGATGGTTCTGGATGGATGGATGGACGGACGGACAGATATGTGGGTGGGTGGTTGGATGGATGGATGGATGGATGGGCGGTATATTTGTGGGGGGTGGTTGGTTGGATGGGCAGATGGATGGATGGATGGATGGATGGATGGACGGACGGTATATTTGTGGGGGGATGGTTCTGGATGGATGGATGGACGGACGGACAGATATGTGGGTGGGTGGTTGGATGGATGGATGGATGGATGGGCGGTATATTTGTGGGGGGTGGTTGGTTGGATGGGCAGATGGATGGATGGATGGATGGATGGATGGACGGACGGTATATTTGTGGGGGGATGGTTCTGGATGGATGGATGGACGGACGGACAGATATGTGGGTGGGTGGTTGGATGGATGGATGGATGGATGGGCGGTATATTTGTGGGGGGTGGTTGGTTGGATGGGCAGATGGATGGAAGGATGGATGGATGGATGGACGGACGGTATATTTGTGGGGGGATGGTTCTGGATGGATATCTGTGGCTAGTTGGATGAAGCGTGTTGGGTGCACACGAGTATGGATGAATGGCCTGAGGAAGGTAAACGCCCAAGCAGTGAACATGTCAGGCTCCCTAGGAGCCGCTGCTGACCTGTGACGGCATCAGCAGAGACGGGGCCGAGGCGCTTGCGGCCGGAGATGCCGTAGAGGTTGAACCTGTACCGGCGCGAGGGGGCCAGGTCGGTGACGGTGACCGTGCGGGAGCCCCCCTCCACGGGCAGCGTCTGGGGCCTGCCCTCCGCGTCCTTGTACTGGATGGTGAAGGAGTCAAAGTTCCCAGATGGGACGGTCCAGGAGAGGAGGGCAGAATCTGGGGTCACCTCGGAGACCGAGAGCTCCCCCAGGCTGGGCTCAGCTGGAGCCTCTTCCTGTGACGCTTCTGCTGGGGCTGGAACAGAGAGAGAAAGAAGGTGGCATACACCGCCATTCACGTCAGCCTCCCTGGGAAAGGAAAGTGTTGCAAGACAGGAATGTTGTTAAACCAGGTGCCACCAGGTGGCGCTGTCCCATGCAGCCCTTCCAGTAGCGTGCGAGCAAAGGTCTACTCTTGTGGGGAGGTTGGGTAAGGCTGCAGCTGCAGGGGAGCGGGGAAGTGTGAAGCCAGGGAGAAGGAGGAATTCAGAAGACAAGGAAGGACAGCAAGGGAAGAAGAGGGATAGAGAAATAATGTCAAGCAGGGGAGACAAGCGTCCAGCCTGCTTCCGGGCAAGAGGGTTCCTGGCAGAGGAAACTTGTGCTCCAGGGTGACTGCAAAGAAAGAGGGATAAACCTGGGAAGAGAAAGTGTTGCTGGTGAAAGAAATGGGCCCTTTGGGCTGATCCATGCATGGGGCAGAAGGCCTGATGCTAGGCTAGATGGGCCCATTGGGCTGCTCCTTCCCACTGGAGACCTGAAACAAGATTCTGGGCAGCAGCGAGCAGCAGCGGGGAGACCCAACAGGAGCTGGGAGTGAGTCCGTCTGCCTGGCTCCTGAACTGTGGAAGGAGAAGATGAGTCCCAGAGAGACACCCCCACCCCACCCCCCCGGAGCGGCAGCAGCGGCTGACCTGTCAGGGCGTCGGCGGAGACAGGGCCGAGGCGCTTGCGGCCGGAGACGCCGTGGAGGTTGAACTTGTACCGGCGCGAGGGGGCCAGGTCGGGGACGGTGACCGAGCGGGAGCCCCCCTCCACGGGCAGCGTCTGGGGCCGGCCCTCGGCGTCCTTGTACTGGATGGTGAAGGAGTCGACGCTCCCAGATGGGACGGTCCAGGAGAGTCGGACAGAGTCGCTAGTGACCTCGGAGACTGAGAGCTCCCCCAGGCTGGGCTCTGTTGACAACGAGGCTGGGGAGGGGGGGAGAGAGAGAGAGTGGAAGGTGAAGGGCCGTGTCCTGTCGGTTCAACCCGTCGCGAGGACGAGGAGTCTGGAGGGGAGAGGCCTGAGGAGAAAGGTCTGGTTTCCCAGCAGACACTCCAGGATCAACCTCCGGGGATTTACTGCAAGGAAGCACTAGTTGTAGAGCGTGAGGCCAAGGAGCCAGAGACCGGAGAGGGACTCGGAGCTTGGCCGAATTCAGGGCGGGGAGGTAGGGGCATCGCTTGGTCACATGAAAGCCAGAAAGCAAAGCCCAGTTGCAGAACGGAAGCTGAGGGACAGTGCTGGGCAATCAGGGATGAGGAGCTGGGATTTGGGATGAAGTGGAGGAGATGAACTGAGTGGTCTCTGTCTGGTCTGGAGCAGGAGGGACTCGAAGCTCACTGACTCACTCCATCCATCACCAGGCTCAATGGGCCTATTTAGGGTGGCCACCTATGCAGATTATTCTTTGTAAAGCACCAGGTACATTGCTGGCACTATATAAATGCTTCTAATAATAATATTTTTTAAGGAATACTTATGAAAAATGCATGTTGCAGGGCCTGCACTGGCACCTAAGGCAGGCCCTGAAACATGTATTTTTCATAAGTGTTCCTTGAAAATTTGCATAGGTGACCGCCCTAGGCCGATTGGGCTTATCCACGGCAGGGATGACGCCCGATACCAGGTTAGACGGGTCCACCGAAGCCCTGAAACGAAAGCCCTAGCAACGCGCCAGCAGCAGCCGAGAGGCCCAGCGGGAGCGGGGAATGCGCCTGCACCCGGGAAGGAGAAAAACGTGTCCCCGGAAATGCTCGGCGGGCCTGGCACGGCCGCTGCTGACCTGTGACGGCGTCGGTGGAGACGGGGCCGAGGCGCTTGCGGCCGGAGACGCCGGAGAGGTTGAACTTGTACCGGCGCGAGGGGGCCAGGTCGGGGACGGTGACCGTGCGGGAGTCCCCCTTTACAGGCCGCATCTGGGGCCGGCCCTCCGCGTCCTTGTACTGGATGATGAAGGAGTCAAAGCTCCCGGCCAGGACGGTCCAGGAGAGTCGGACAGAGTCACTGGTGATCTCCGACGCCGAGAGCTCCCCCAGGCTGGGCTGCGGCACCGCTGGCTCTAGACACAGGGAGAGAGGAGGGGACAGAGAGTGAAGTGAGGGGACTGGGAGGGAGGGGGGGATGGATGGGTGGATGAGTCAACCCTCTAGGAGACCCTAGATGAGAACAGGATTCTCTGCACCGGCGCTCCCTCTCTGCATCTCCATGTCTATGTGTGTACGTCCATTGGTGTGGGGGCGTCTGGGAGTACAAACGTGTGCACTTGTGTGAATTAGTGAATGCGTGTGCGTGTGCCTTTGCTCTTCCTTCTCCCTCTCAAACCCTGGCTGCATCCCCCTTATCCCCCTGTTCCACCCAGCTCACTCTCATCGCCTCTAGGCTTTACTGCGTCCCGGAGCGGCGGTGCGGGGAGATGTGTGTGCGTCCCTGCTCCTCTCCCCCCCGCCGGCCCCCACGTCCTGCCAGCGGATGCTTTTCCAAGCGCCTTTGGAAAGTGCTCCCGGCTGTCTGGGCTGCGGGGTCCCTAAAGGGGAGAGGGGAGAGGGAGGACGCTGGGATTAGTCCAAGGGGAGACCAAGCCAGATAGTGAGAGACCGGACAGCCAGGGCGTGTGAAGCCAGCCAGCCCTGTACAGAGGGGAGGGAGGGAGGGAAACGACAGGAAAGGGAGAGAATGTGGCAGGGGGGATAAAAACGAGAAACACGATGGAGAGAAGGTGGAAGGAAGATGGGCGGAGGGGAAGAAGGGATCTGGGATGGAGAGAGAATGAGAGAGGAGGGGAAAGGGAGACACCGGGGTCACCACCCAAGAAATGGAGAGAACGGGGCAGGAGTTTTAAAAAGAGAGGGAGTTTATCTGAAGAATGTGGAAGGGAGGGTGGGGGGGGGAGAACAAAATGGACAGAATGTAGAAGTAGGAAAAGAGAGAGCAAGAAAGAGGAGATGGAAGGAGGGACAGAGCATGGAGGGGAAGAGAGAAGGAAGCAGGGTTGCCACCGGTGCACGTTTTTACGGGACACTTATGCAACATGTAATTTTTCATAAGTGTTTCATAAAAATGTGCATAGGTGGCAACCCTAGAAGGAAGCCAACCCCCCCCCCCCCCCCCACACACACACACACAATGATGGAACTCCCTCCCCTCGGAGGTCGGCCTCAGCCCGAGCCGGCTCGTCTTCCGGAGGAGATGCAAGACCTTTTTGTTTGGCCAGGCATTTGGCCGGTGGGAATAGGGTCGGTTGGGACTGGGTAGAAGGGTTTAGGGAGGAGGATCGGTGGGTGGCAGGTAGGGGGGGAAGGGTGGGATGATGGGGTTTCAAGGGATTTGAAGGTATTTTATAATTTTTTGATTTTCTAAGGTCGATGTTGGGAGCCGCCCTGAGTCTCCCGAGAGGGATGGGGTAAAAATAAATCAATAAATATGTGGGAGGGGAGAGAGAGAAAGGAAACCGAGAAGGGTGCGTTCGATAGAGAGAAGGAACGAAAGCAGAGGCACGAGACAGAGGAGGCTTGATAGAGACCGGAAGAGGCTTTTCTGATGAGATGGAGACAGAGTGTGGAGAAAAGTGGAAAGAAAAAGAGAATATTTTCAGGACTCTGGTTCCTCTCCTCTCCGCTCTGCCCGATGCTGCTGCTGCTGCTGCTTCTGGCCACCGAGCTGAAGCCCCTGTGTGCGCTGGGGCAGGGAGAAGGGATCCCGTCGCGGGGGCAGAGGGAGCCGCCGGGTACCTGTGCTGACGGTGGCCTTGAGAGGCCGGGAGAGCTGCCCGCTGCGCACCCCATAGAGGGTGAGGGCGTACTCGGAGCCGGGGGTGAGGCCGGTGATGACGGCCCCGCGCTCATCCCCCGGAACCTCACTCTCCTGGGGCCCGGCCTGCCCGCTGCTGTCCTCGTAGCGCACCAGGAAAGACTGGAAGAAACTCTTGCGGGCCTTCCACTGCAGCCGCACGGTCGCCTCGGTCACGTTACACACCAGCAGCCCCCACAGCGTGTTGGGAGACGGCCTGGCTGGCTCTGCAAGAGACGGGGGGGTCAGCGCACTGGGGGGAGCGGGGAGTGCAAGGGCTGGGAGCAGGACTCCTGGGTTCTCTGGGAG
>QEPC01013205.1:429936-441582 GCA_003113815.1 Sphenodon punctatus
GGGGGGGCTGGGAGCCAGGACTCCTGGGTTCTCTGGGAGGGGAGTGGGGGCTAGTGGGTTAGAGCAGGGGGGGGCTGGGAGCCAGGACTCCTGGGTTCTCTGGGAGGGGAGTGGGGGCTAGTGGGTTAGAGCAGTATGGGGCTGGGAGGAGCCAGCCTGGGTTCTCCGGAGGAGGGTGTGGTACAGGTGGGGGGGTGAGCATGTGACTCCCACACCAAGCATGCTATCCTACAAAACAGAGCCAGAAGAAAGGGGTTGAAGGTCCCATGCTGGGGATGGGGGGTGGGCTCTCAGGGCGACGTGGCCACAGGCTGTACCTGTAGCTCCTTTTGCTGTTAGCGGAAGAGAGACGGTGCCGTCAGGAAGCACCCCATGTAGCTCCAGGTCGTACTCTGTGCCTGGGCTGAGACCCATCACGCTGACACTCCTCTCACTCCCCGGCACCCGGATCTCCCCTGGGGGTGCCGTGGAGCCGGGGTCCCTGTACCGGAGGAGGAAGCTGCGGAAGGAACCGGGCGAGGCCGTCCAGGTGACGCGGAGACTGTCAGGGCCAGCGTCCGTCACGGCTAGGTCTCCCAGGTCAGCCCCCGGAGTGGGAGAGGGAGCAGGGGTTGCCGGAGGCTCGGTGGTGCCAGAGGAGTCTGGAGGGGGAGAGATGGGGGTGAGAGGCCCTGGATCCCATTCCCCAAAGCTCCCTGAGCCACCGGCCAGCCCCAGATCAGAGCAGGGGCCCGGCCCCCCTAGAGGAGAAAAGCCCTGGATCCCATTCCCCAAAGCTCCCTGAGCCACCGGCCAGCCCCAGATCAGAGCAGGGGCCCGGCCCCCCTAGAGGAGAAAAGCCCTGGATCCCATTCCCCAAAGCTCCCTGAGCCACCGGCCAGCCCCAGATCAGAGCAGGGGCCCGGCCCCCCTAGAGGAGAAAAGCCCTGGATCCCATTCCCCAAAGCTCCCTGAGCCACCGGCCAGCCCCAGATCAGAGCAGGGGCCCGGCCCCCCTAGAGGAGAAAAGCCCTGGATCCCATTCCCCAAAGCTCCCTGAGCCACCGGCCAGCCCCAGATCAGAGCAGGGGCCCGGCCCCCCTAGAGGAGAAAAGCCCTGGATCCCATTCCCCAAAGCTCCCTGAGCCACCGGCCAGCCCCAGATCAGAGCAGGGGCCCGGCCCCCCTAGAGGAGAAAAGCCCTGGATCCCATTCCCCAAAGCTCCCTGAGCCACCGGCCAGCCCCAGATCAGAGCAGGGGCCCGGCCCCCCTAGAGGAGAAAAGCCCTGGATCCCATTCCCCAAAGCTCCCTGAGCCACCGGCCAGCCCCAGATCAGAGCAGGGGCCCGGCCCCCCTAGAGGAGAAAAGCCCTGGATCCCATTCCCCAAAGCTCCCTGAGCCACCGGCCAGCCCCAGATCAGAGCAGGGGCCCGGCCCCCCTAGAGGAGAAAAGCCCTGGATCCCATTCCCCAAAGCTCCCTGAGCCACCGGCCAGCCCCAGATCAGAGCAGGGGCCCGGCCCCCCTAGAGGAGAAAAGCCCTGGATCCCATTCCCCAAAGCTCCCTGAGCCACCGGCCAGCCCCAGATCAGAGCAGGGGCCCGGCCCCCCTAGAGGAGAAAAGCCCTGGATCCCATTCCCCAAAGCTCCCTGAGCCACCGGCCAGCCCCAGATCAGAGCAGGGGCCCGGCCCCCCTAGAGGAGAAAAGCCCTGGATCCCATTCCCCAAAGCTCCCTGAGCCACCGGCCAGCCCCAGATCAGAGCAGGGGCCCGGCCCCCCTAGAGGAGAAAAGCCCTGGATCCCATTCCCCAAAGCTCCCTGAGCCGCCGGCCAGCCCCAGTTCAGAGCAGGGGCCCGGCCCCCCTAGAGGAGAAAAGCCCTGGATCCCATTCCCCAAAGCTCCCTGAGCCGCCGGCCAGCCCCAGATCAGAGCAGGGGCCCGGCCCCCCTAGAGGAGAAAAGCCCTGGATCCCATTCCCCAAAGCTCCCTGAGCCGCCGGCCAGCCCCAGTTCAGAGCAGGGGCCCGGCCCCCCTAGAGGAGAAAAGCCCTGGATCCCATTCCCCAAAGCTCCCTGAGCCACCGGCCAGCCCCAGATCAGAGCAGGGGCCCGGCTCCCCTAGAGGAGAAAAGCCCTGGATCCCATTCCCCAAAGCTCCCTGAGCCACCGGCCAGCCCCAGATCAGAGCAGGGGCCCGGCCCCCCTAGAGGAGAAAAGCCCTGGATCCCATTCCCCAAAGCTCCCTGAGCCACCGGCCAGCCCCAGATCAGAGCAGGGGCCCGGCCCCCCTAGAGGAGAAAAGCCCTGGATCCCATTCCCCAAAGCTCCCTGAGCCACCGGCCAGCCCCAGATCAGAGCAGGGGCCCGGCTCCCCTAGAGGAGAAAAGCCCTGGATCCCATTCCCCAAGGCCCCCCTGAACCAGCCAGTCTCCAACCAAAGCAGTAGCTCCCTAGGGGGGAGGATCCCATGTGGTCTAATGAGTGTTAACATTTCACAGTTAAATACATTGACGAGGAAGAGCAGTTTGGAGATTCACAGATGCATTTTGTCAGCCACAAACACTGGAAACAAAACGGGTGCCAGAGAAAGAAAGGAGAGAGAGAGAAATCTTGCCAGTGGTGCCTCCTACTGAGCTGTTCAGTTCCATAGCTACGGCCTTCCTTGTAGGAGGAGAAAGCAAGGGAGCTTGGCTACTGAGAATCGAACCATGGAGGTGTTAGCACGTGGCATCCACCAACCGAGGTGAACAGAGGCGACGTGACATGGACAGACAGACAAACAGCCCTGTGGCAAAATGGAAGCGACGCAAGGGGGAATTTTCTCAGCTAGAGGAAGAACGTGGTTAAATGGGTGGATGTTCCAACAGCCTTGCCCCAGTGCCTGTGGCAAAATGCAAGCGAGGTGAAAGTGATTTACCAGTGGCCATCCCAACCAAACATGTGGCAATGCGGAAATGGTGCGTGGTAATTATTTGGCAAGAAAAAGCATGGCAAGTGACAGGTGGACATCAAACAACGAGGCAAGACATGAAGGTCGATTATTTGGAGAAGACCATGGTGATCCGTCAGCAGACATCCAAACCATGCTGTCCAAGCGACTGTTGCAAAACTGAAGAGATGTGAAGTTGAATTACTTGGCAGTTGGACATTCACAACAACTTAATGACAACATGAAAGCAGCATGTGATTGATCAATTATTTGGCAATTAGCGGGTGGGCATCCCAGTGACATTGTGGAAACATGGAGGTGAATGATTTGGCCAGAAGAAACTAGAATATGGTTGGTTGGAAAAGACGTCATCCTGGACCCCATGGCAAAGTGGGAATGGCATGACGGTAATTCATAAGTGGGCCACGTGAAAGATACGGCCACACAGAAGCATCATGTGATAATGACCGGGCTGGTAAGAGCATGGTAGGCAACAGGTGGCCATCCTAACAAGGCTGTGGAGGTGTGGAAGGAGGTCAATTAATCAACAAGTGGAGATCCAAACCACGTTGTTCAAGAGAATCATGGCAAAACAGAGGGGGGGTGAAGGCACACTGTTTGGCTAGCGGAAGCAAACAGAAATGAACAAGTGGACATTCACAATGACCTTGTGACAACACGAAAGTTGGTGGCCTGGAGGTAGCTCACTTTTAGCAAGCAAAAGTGAGTTAAGTAGCAGGTGGGCATCCCAGCGATGTTATCCAAGACCTTGTTGGCAACACAGAAGAGGAAACGTTGTTGGATTATTCAGCAAAAGCAAGTGAATGGCAAATAACAAGTGGACGTTCAAAACAAAATAGCAACATGGAAGTGGCGTGCGGTCATTATTTCGTTAGCAGGAGCGTAGTACCCAGTAGGTGGGCGCCCAAACGGTGTTGCCTTAGAGCTGGTGACAAAACATAATAAGCCGGGAGGCAGGTTATTTGGCTAGGAACAGAGGAAGGAAAAACACCAGGTGGACATCTACCAATCGTGGCACCACGGAAGAGATGAGTTATGCAGCTAGAAGAGGAAGGTAATTAACAGGTGACCATCCTGACAAGCTAACGGAAGTGGTGTTTATCTGGCTAGAGTTAGGGGAGGGTAGACAATGGGGGTGGGGTTGGGTTTCCATGGCATCGTCCAGAAGCATGTGCAGAGTGGAAGTGGCACGGGATGGTCCATTTAAGCTAGAGGAGGAGGAAGATCATTCACAGGGGGACATCCCAACAAATAACAGAAGCGGCGTGAGATGGATTGTCTTGCTAGAGGAATAGGAAGGCGATATAAGCAGGTGGACATTCCCAACAGGCGTGTGACACAGACATGGTGTGTGGCGGGCTATTTGGCCAGTGGCAGGAGAAGGCAGCCAACAGCCCGGGAAGGCCAATGTCTTCCCAACCCCAGCGGTACCTGTGGAGGTCACGAACGAGTAGGACTTGGATGAACGCCCTTTCACCACGCCGTGGATCTCCACCTGGTAGGCTGTGCCAGGCACCAGGTTGGGGATGAAAGCTGCGGACACGTCCCCAGGCACCACCAATTCCCCGCCGCCGCCTCTGCTCCCCACCACGCGATAGCGGATAACTACGCTGTCCGAGAGGCCCCGCACACCATCCAGGGAGACCTTGATGCCCGCTGAGGAGCTGGAGACCACAGCCGGCTTGGGGTGGCCTGGGTGGGTGTAGCCCTCTGAGAAAACACTCTCTGCCTCCCCCATCTGAAAGCCTGTGGGCATCGTTTCCTCTCCAGTCTCTTCAATGAGGCGGGTGAGGATCCACTTCTGGACGCTGGCTGGCTTGTGCCGCACCAGGTAGATGAATATGGCCCGGGCCACGCTCTGGATGGTCTGGTTGTTGCGGAGGGGAAAGTTGACAGCATGGAGGTAGCTCTCTAGGCGCTGGAGGAGAGTCCCGTTGAAGAGAGAGAGCTTGGCTGAGATGTTCTGCACCACCGTGCGCAGGTTGGCCAGTGAGGTGGCGTTGGAAGAGACATGTCTTGTGTCCGGCATAGGGGCCGGCTTTCCAGCCTCGGGGACAGAGGAAGAGATGGCACCTGGCCTACGACGGAGAGGTGGGGGTGGCGTGGGGTGGAGGCGGGCAGGTGGGGACGTTACTGGCTCTAGTGGGACCAAAAATAGAGGCAGTTACGTCAAAGTGGGAAGGGGAAATGGGAAGTGGATGGATGGGAAACAATGCTCCCTGGAGGATCCCATTCCTAATATATCCCCCCCCCCCTTCCCCCCCGAGGCCAGCCAGTCCTGGATCACGTCCAGCAACCCCTAAAGGGGAAAGACTCCAGAATAAATCTCATTCCTCAAGGCCCCACTGAGCCGGCCACTCCTGGACCAGAGCCAGCGCCCCCTAGAGGAGGAAAACCCTGGATCCCATTCCCCGACGCCCCCTAGTGGGGAAAGGCTGTGTGTACACTCCCTTTGGCACTTGCTGTAATGAGAAATTGCGTTATCACACACACACAGACACATTCTCCCACCCTCTCCGACACACACAGAGAAATCCCTCTTTGACCTTCCTGTTTTCAGCAACCTGTGGATCCTAAAGGGATAAATGAGGAATTAGAGAGGAGTCTGCCGGTTTGGGGGTAAGGTCCGGCTTGTTGGAATGGAGAGAGAGAGAGAAGAAGAGAATTCCTGAACGGAGGAGAAAGAGAGAGAGAGGAAGGAGCAAAGGAGCCAGGCCATTCACCCCCCACCCCACCCCACCCCCGTCCCGTGCCGTCCTGGCGACAACATTCCCTCCCCCACCTCGTGCCCTGCCCTCCTCCCCGTCTCTGGGCCGTACCGGTGGTGCTGGCGGCGGTGCTGGCAGGCCGGCTGTTCTCGGTGCCACGTCGGGCGGTCAGGGTGAGGCGGTACTGGGTCTCGCGGTCCAGCCCACTCAGTGTGACGCGCTCCGGCTCCGGGGGCAGCTCCAGGCGGGCGGGGGGCTGCCCTCTGGGGGCGCCGCTCACAGGGACGTAGCTGAGGGTGTAGCCATCAGGCCTGGTGGCGGGAGGTTCCCAGCGTAGGGTCAGGGTGTTCTCCGTGGCATCCGACTGGCGCAGGCCGCTCGGGGACGCCACCCCTGGAGGAGGAGGAGGAGAGAGTCAGATTCCTGAGCTCTGGAAAGGTTTGGCCTGCTCCTCCTTTCCTAGGCCACTCCAACACTGCAGCAAGCCCCGCCCCTGTTATTCTGGACACTCCCACCTAAGTCCCACCCACTTTGACTTCAGGAGAAGACGGGGAGGAGGTGATTGGATGGGTGTGCAGGTGGCTGGGTGGGTAATTGGAGATGAATGTGTGTGCGGTGCGTGTGCGTGAGGCAGATGGATGGAGATCAGTGGAGTGGAGATTTGGATGCGTGTGCGGCAGAGAATGAACGTGGGGAGTTCTGTCAGGGAGACGCAGATGCTGAATGTGGATCTAAGACCCAGATGAAGGCGAGCGCCCCCTACGGGGGAAGCAGGGTACGTACGAGTGCGCAGGGTGCGGGTGACGGAGGGCCCAAGATGCCGGCCCCGCTCGGCCCGGATGACGACAGCAAATTCCTCCCCAGGCTCCAGCCCCGTTTGCTCGAAGGCCGTCTCAGTGCCCGGCAGACGCACGGTTTTGCCGGCCTGAGGGTCGCGCTGGGGTGGGGGAAAGAGGGGAGGAGAGGGACAGATCAGGGACACACACTTAGCTCCCCCCCCCCCAACAGCCACACACATACGCAGAATTACCGTGGGCGTGACACGGAGCTCGTACCCATCCACGGGCGGCTGCGGGCGGCTCCACTCCAGATGGAATGACGTCTCCTCGCGGTTGGACACACGGACGTCAACGGATGGAATTTCTGCCCAGGAAGAGAAGGGGGGTAAGTGAGATCCCAGCCCCCCCTCTCTCCATGCGCGTTCATACCCCCCCAAGCCAGGCAGTCCCAGATCAGGACTGCGGCCACCAGGTTCCCTAGAAAACTGCCCTCAGCTGGGGACACTGCTGCTGCCCGACGTCCCCACGGCAGCGCCTGAGCTGGCGAGATTCCAGTGCCGAAAGCTCCCTCACAGCAGTGCCCCCATGCCCTTGAGGGTCAGCAGCCCTCGAGGGGAAATAGTCAGCTCCGGCTAGGACACCCACCTACGGCACAGTCGTCCCCAGTGTAGTTCTCGTGGCACTGGCAGACGCCATCCCGGCACTCTCCGTGGCTGCTGCAGTCGCCAGGACATGCCGGCTGCCCACAGTCCGGCCCGGTGTAGCCCTTGCGACAGACACACACTCCTCCCTTGAGGCAGCGCCCCCTCTGGTTGCAGTCGTTGGGGCAGGCCTTGGTGCCGCACGCCGGGCCGGTGAAGCCATCCTGGCAGAGGCAGCGCCCGTCGACACACTCGCCGCGCCGGTTGCAATCGCTGGGGCAGCCCCGGGTGCCGCAATCCGGCCCGGTGTAGCCCACGTTGCACACGCACCGGTCTCTTACGCAGCGGCCATGACCCCGGCAGTCCTGGGGGCAGGCTGGCTCGCCACAGGTGGGGCCGGTGTAGCCAGGGAAACAGGTGCAGCGCCCGTCCACACAGCGGCCTTGGTCGTTGCAGTCGTCAGGACAGGTGGGTGGCTCCTCACAGCGGGGACCGGAGTAGCCGGCACGGCACCGGCAGTGCCCGTCAATGCACTCACCGTGCTGGGGTCCCCCACAGCCCCCCGGGCAGGCCGGCTCAGCACAGGTGGCCCCTCCCCAGCCCGGCTCACAGTCGCAGACGCAGCGGGAGAGGTCGAAGGAGCCGTGGCGGGAACAGAGGGAGCGGATGTCTGTCTGGCCTGAGCAAGCGACGAAGGGAGAGAAGGAATCAAACTCTGGGTAAGAGAAGTGCCTGGCCTGGCCACACCCCTTCAGACAAGCCCTGCCCCCTCCCTACAGAACCACACCCATTCTAGCCATAGCCACACCCATATCTATAAGGCCACACCCCTTAAGCCATAGACACAAACCTTCTGAGGCTCCTTTCCCAATGAATACCTCCCTTTTCCTCCATTCGCTGGCCCCCTCCCCAATGACCACACCTCTTTCTCTGTGGCCACGCCCCTTTCCTTGTAGCCACGCCCACTCCAATAGACCTGTGTCCCTCTCCTCTGGGGCCACGCCCCTGTCTCCAATCCCTGCCCCTCCCACTTCTACTCCTCTCCACATGTCCCCGCCCCCCACCCTCCCCCGTACTCTCACCTGTGCCAGCCTGTGCATGGGTTGGGGTGGGGCAGCACCCGTTCCCGGCCTGGCAGGTGTCCCGCAGTACCCGCACCTGGGCCTCCAGTGCCTGAAGCCGCGCCAGCAGCTCCTGGGTGCTCTCGGTGCCGGCGGGGCAGCCGCAGGCCTGGGAGGGCAGGTTGATGCGGTGAGTGAAGACCACGTGCTCCTGGTCGGCCCCATCCACCGTGTGCTCATAGCGGCCCCCTCCCCGCGCGGAGCCAGGGGGCCCCAAGGCCTCCTGTGGGGGTGGAGCCGGGGAGCTGTCCTCCGCCGCCGCCTCCTCGCCCGCCAGGCGGATGGTGTAGATGTGGGAGAAGATGGTGGCGTTGGAGGGGGCAGGGAGGTGGGGCACTATCGCTGCGCGGCACTGGGGGGCCCATGGGCACAGCGTCAGCAGCAGGAATAATGTCAGTGGTGGCCGCCCCATGGCTCGGGGGCAGCAGAGACCTGGGGAGAAAGGGAACAGGAGCGTCAGGGGCGGGGGGTGGAAATCCACTAGCGGGCTAGGGTGAGGGGTAGGGTGAGGGGTCGAGCCAAGGCAGATTGGAGTTAGGGGTGAAAGCTGAACATGGAGCTGGAGAGGCAGGCGGGGGGGGTCAGTTGTTTACGGTAAACGGAAGCGCACCGTGACCATGTGGGTCGGCCCGATGGCGTTTCCAAGCCTGCCCTGGAGTTGGGCCGCTCCGAGCATGCTCAGTGGGCCGGCCAGATACCTGGGCTGCGTGGGGTTGATCTGGTTTTAAATACTCTGGGCTTCGGGCAGTTCCAGTCCCTGGAATGAAAATCGCTGGGAGCTGCCAGTGGGAGCTGAGCTGGGAGAATTGGAGCTGCAGCTTGGGGCGAGCTGGCTCGACCGTTGCATTTCCCCCCTCTTTCCGGGCCAGCCGGGGAGCGCCGCGGAGGAGGAACCGAGGAACGGAAAGTGAGCCTGTTGCCCTTCTGCTGATACCATCCCTGAGCAGGCTAGGATTAGAATGAGGATTCGGACAGGGAATAGATTTAGTGCTCAGTAGGGGTGTCTATTTTGTGCATTAATTCAAGTTGTAGGTTTTCTTATCCACTACAGGATGCTGGGCTGCCATTGCTCTGACCCAGTCTGGCACTGACTGTGATACTGTCGGAGACAGGATGCTGGGCTGCCATTGCTCTGACCCAGTCTGGCACTGACTGTGATACTGTCGGAGACAGGATGCTGGGCTGGATGGACCATTGGTCTGACCCAGTCTGGCACTGACTGTGACACTGTCGGAGACAGGATGCTGGGCTGGATGGACCATTGCTCTGACCCAGTCTCTGGCACTGACTGTGACATTGTCGGAGACAGGATGCTGGGCTGGATGGACCATTGGTCTGACCCAGTCTCTGGCACTGAGTGACACTGTCGGAGACAGGATGCTGGGCTGGACGGACCATTGCTCTGACCCAGTCTCTGGCACTGACTTTTAAACTCAAAGCTCCTAAAAATCCTCAACATCCTTAGAATCTTGCAAACTTGTAAAAGTACAGATTTAGGGAGTGGTTCAGGGCTACAGTTTAGGATTGGGGTCAGGGTCTGGGGGGGGGTTGGTTAGGGGCTGGGTTCAGGGTTAAGGTTTAGGATTAGGGTGGGAAGTGAATGTTAGGGTTTGAGGCGAGGTTACGGTCTTGGGTCAAGTCAAGTTGGGATGAGAGGACAAGAGCTACAGTTGTGGTTTGGAGTTAGGGACAGCGGAGCAGGCAGCTGCCCCTTTAAGGAGAGAGGCGTGGCCCAGCCCGAGGGCGGGTGTGGCAAAGTCAGCCCAGTGAAGCTGGATAAACCTAGCCCCGCGATTCTCAACCCCTGCACTCGGGCAGCGCATAGAAGTGCCCCCCAAGCCAGCGGGAGCACTTTGAAACACTCCTCTTTTGGATTGAATTGAATTGCAAAGGGGAGAATTAATCTATGCATATTTATGCAAATCATTCATGCAAATTATGCCGTGCTCCCAAATAGCCACTTACATCGCTCCAGCGCTTGTTAGTGGGGAAAGGCTGAGAACCCCTGGCCTAGACTGTACTGAGGGGCGAAGCCAGCGGAAAGGGTCTGAGCCCCTTTAAGAGCGCGAGCCCCAGCCGGTTGCCGGTGCTAGCGAGTGTCGGTGCGGCTGCGGAGGCTGGAGAGAGCGGTGGACAGCGCCGCGCCGAGCGCCGCGGGGAGAGGGTGTGGCTGAGGCCAGCCCCGAGGATAAAGCCGAGCCAGAGCTCAGTCTGAGGCAGCCGGGCCGGCCTGGCTAGGCCGGGGAGGGCTCCGTCGGGGGTGAGAAGCGGCCGAGGGAGAAGGCCGCGCCGCAGGCACCGCGCCGCAGGCACCGCGCCGCAGGGCCCGCCCGGACAAGCAGCTAGGAAGAGCCGGGGGGGGGGGCTGCTCTGAGCCAACCTGGGGGGAACCGGACGGAGAGAGCAGCAGGGGAGAGACTCAGTCTCCAGGAGACCCCGGGGGGTTAGGGACTGAGCCCAGCTTCCGACCAGCCCCCGAGGGAGACCCCAGCCGGGAGAGCGGAGCGAGAGCCTAGGACGCCAGTGCAGGCCCCGCAACATGTATTTTTCATAACCGCCCCTTAAACGTTTGCACAGGTGACACAACCCTAGACTAGCCCCTTATTCGGCACCCCATAGCCCCCCAATGGGCCCCCCTTATTCTCAGCCCCATGGCGCTTGGCCCATTCTCTGGACGGCTCGGTCTGGACGCCCCCTCTGGCCGTTCCCGGGCGAAGGCCTGCGTGGCCGATTGAATCGCTGGAATAATTGATGTGGACAGCAGGAATGTAAACAGGCGTTTGATGGGAATCCCAGAGCTGGCCAGAGCCCCAGGGCTGGGAACAATGACCCCCCTCCCCTCCTCAGCCCGGGGGCAAGGGTGTCCAGGCAACAACCCCCCCCCAGAGAGGGGGGTGCGGGAGAGGAAGCAGGGCGGGGGAGATAAGAGGGGTTGGGAGCGGAAAGAGAGAGGGGAGAGATGCATCCTGTGGAGAGGAGAGCAAGAGGCCTGGGAATCCCCAGTACGGTCCCCCTGCCCTGCCAGATCCCAGACCCCCTGCCCCCACAGCACAGAGACCCCTTCCCCCCTGCCAGATCCCAGCCCCCTTGCACCCACAGCACAGAGACCCCTTCCCTCCTGCCAGATCCCTGGCACCCCAGAACCACAGCACAGAGACACAAGCCCCTGTCTCCTCCCCCTGGCACCCCAGAAGGGCACCCCAGGACACAGGGCTCCAACTGTCCTAAATTCCGGCTGTTACACAAGCAGCCCTGGGATCCCAGCGCTGCAGAGAGAGAGATGTGGGTCCAATTGTTATCCCAGATGTTTGGCCTAAATACTGTGCCTTCCAATAAACCCTCTGACCCCCTCCCTTCCTCCCCCGCCTCAGGAAAGCTCATTCTGCAAAATGCATCACCTCTGAGATTCCCGTAGCAGAGTCACACACAGCCAGAAAGAGAACCCAGGCATCCTGGCTAACAGCT
>QEPC01013205.1:486716-497423 GCA_003113815.1 Sphenodon punctatus
CCCCCCCCCCCCTCTCTCTCTCTCTCTCTCTCTCTCTCTCTCTCTCTCTCAGAGTCCACGACCCTGCGCAGACCAGACGCCTCCCATTCAGTTCTGGCAGGAGCCCTCCTGGGGATTTGCCTTTGCCTCTCGGGCCTCGTTGGGGGCTGGCTGCTCTGGAAGAGGAGAGGTGAGAGGCGCACGGGGGTGGGGTCTGCAATTAATTCCTGGCTTGATGATACCGCATCATCCCCTTTGGATTGAACCAGAACGAGGCTTCCTGCGAAACGCAACGTTGGACACTTGGATTCTCATTCAGCGCTCCGGAGACCGGGTCCCTGCTTTGGAGAGTTCGGCTCCAGCGTTCCCGTTCTTTGGGAATGCTGGCGACGTCATTCTGGGGAAACAAAATCACCCAAGTGACCGGGCTAATTGCACCAAACCGGGTGACCTGGAGGCTACACAAATAGCCCTTTGGGTTACGGTTGTATCAGGAACCCGCAGGCGCTGCGTTTTCCCAGCCCACATTTATCTGCGGCTACTGTTCAACATGCTTGGATATTTGTCTCTATTCTCCTGGATGATATCCTTCACTGGGCAGATGTTCTTTGACAGCGATCGGAAAATGTAGAGAATATCCCCACAGACGAAATCCCCTATTTGTGTCCCCTCCAGCATCGAGTGGGTGCCCCCTCTCGCTGCCCGGCTGAATCCCCACACTTGTCCCCCTCCGCCCCTTCTCTGCAATCACTGCGGACGGTCGGATGCCGCTACTTTAAAGAAGGGGAAAGAGCCACAAAGCTTCCTCAAATTTCCTTCCACTCAATCCCCGCCCCCTGTAGCTTCTCTCTGGCCTTGGAGATTATTTCTAGATGAAGTGGATGAGGAGCAGATTTATTTTTGTAATTCCCACCAGATCGAATTCCCATTTTCAGGCAGCTCTCAGAACATTTGACTCAATAGCTGCACCCAAAACTCGGTTCATCTATTTGAGTCTTTTGGAGTTTGGTTTTGGATACGCCAGGGTTTTTTATTATTCTGATTGTTTCTGTTTGGGTGTTTGCTTATTTGATCAAATAGCCAGAATGAAATGGCCAAACGAACCCAATGGAAAGCAAGTGGCGCAATGGAGCCAATGTGCGCGACAGGCCAGGGAAATGGAAGTTGACAGCCCGTCGTCAGCCCCCATTCGAGGCCAGCAAAATGCTTGGCTCCGATATTCCCGTGGTTATCGCTCCGAGCTCAGCTCTGAAGAAGGGAGCAGGCGGGATGCGCTGGCTGGGCTGCGACGCTGTCAGGCTTCTGCCAAAAGGTTTCCACGTGAAAATGCAAAAAAAACCAACCTCGATTTCCACTAAAATTCCCCCCTAAACTATTTATGTACATGGTTATTTCCCCCCCCCCCATTTCCCCCCCACTGCCATTTCCTTTCCAAATGACTGGGAGCCGGCCTGCCCAACGCACAGGATCCTTGCTGTCTCCCTCTCCCCAGGGAACGATTACGTCGCCCCGTAAGTATCCACTTGGCGCTAGCGCAGAATCCGAGGGGCTCAGCCCCCCCATCTGTCCAGCCAGAGCTAGGGGGTTCCCCAGTTAGCACAGGATCAGTCCCGCTCGCCGGCGTTGGCTGAGAACAATCCCCGCCCCCCCATGCAAACCCACCCCTCTCTTGTGTTCCCTGCAGCTTGTCGGAGACACACGGACGACAACGAGAGACTCGTCGCAGGTAAGAGGCACAGCCGGTAGCAAGGGTTGGCACCAACAACACACACACAGTTGCAGCCAACAGGGGGACAGACACACACACACAGACACACACACACACACAGACTCCTGGGTGCAGGGACACACACACAGACTCCTGGGTGCAGGGACACACACACAGACTCCTGGGTGCAGGGACACACACACAGACTTGGGGGACAAACACACAGACTCGCACACACGGTGACACGCAAACATACACAGACTCCTGGGGGCAGGGACACACACACACACACACTCCCAGGGGATGGACACACAGGGACTCTCAGACTCCTGAGGGACAGACACACACACACACCAGGACACACTGCTTAGAGGAGGGACTAGGAGGGCGTAACCAAACTCCAATTTACAAATCCCACAAATGTAGACGTTTCCCCCGGCCAGTTCTCTTTTTTCACCGGGGAGGGTAACGCCGCCGGCAGAACCTGGCGCTGGCTCTCACCCTCTGCTGCTTCCATCCCGCAGGAGCTGACCCCATCTGATGCCGGGGGCCTGCTAGCGATCGCCCCGACTCCTCCCCTCCTGGCTAGAGGCAGGAATTGAAGAGTCAGGAGCCACTCCACAGTCAACGGGACAGAGACCCTTACTGCTCCAGCGTCCCAAACACAAGGAAGTCCCTGCCTCCACGACCGACCGGGCGTCTCCTCAACCAGCAAGAGTGAGAAACCAGGCCCGGTCCGGGGGAGAACAGCAGCAAAAGCACCAACCTTGGGGGTGGACAGGAATGGACCCAGAGGAGGAGACTCCACTCTGTGGGTCACACCCAGCCCCCTTCTCCCTTGCTGCCCCCCAGGCCTGGAACTCCCTCCCTGGAGACATTTGCTCTGCTCTCTCCTGACCAACGTTCAAATCCCTCCTGAAACCCCACCTCTCCCGTCCGGCCTTCCCTGCCTCGGCATGAGTGACACTGCGTCCTCTTCCCCCTCACTCAGAATCTCTGCCCTGTCACTAAGTGAAGCACATGCCCCTGCAACTTCTCAGCCTCATGAATGTCTCCTCGTCTCTCCCGATGTTCCTCTCTCCCTTGTTTCTCTTAGATTGTAAGCCCCTTGGGGGTAGGGACTTGTCTCTAACCACTGACTGTACAGTACCCGGTACACTGCTGGTGCTATATATATAAATAAATAAATAAATAATAATAATCAGACCCGCGCAAAAGATCCCTGTCTCTGAGACGGAACATCGAATCAGCGGACGACCTGGTACATCTGCCAGCTTCAAATTTGTCCAGACAAAGCAGCCGTGAAGAGCGAGTCACCCCCATTTCGTAGATTGCTTTGGGGAACTTGAGTGCAAGTAGTTAGGCAGGGACGGGGCTACAGACAGGGTTGGAGGAACAGGAAACGCCCAGAGAAAGAGAGAATTGCTGTTCGGGAACGGAGATTGATCTGGCTGCTGGAAGGACCCAACATTATTTGTGGAGGAGAAATTAGCTCTTCTCGATTTATAAATCACCCCGACATCAAGAACCATTTCCTGGATGTGTCCTTGTCTCCCCTTGTTTTCCCTTCTCTCTAGAGAGACAACCCCCCTCTCCAGCGGAAATCACCATTCTGGGCAGGACACTTGTCAATTACATTTATTTACATACGAGAGGAAGGTCACATGTTTGTTGTTCTGCAGGGCATGGAGCCTTTGCCCTCAGTTAGCGTGACAGACAGACACCCCCACTTGGTGGGGGAGGTGGGATACTTGGGGGGGGGGAATTGCCCAAGATGACACCAATACTTGGCCAAGGGAACCTTAATCTTTGATTACAAAGCGGGAACATTAAAAATGCAACTCCCCCCCCCCCCAAGGTGTCAATTACACTCAGACCAGCTTCCCCCCTCTCAGAGCGATGGGCTCAGGCTCTCTGCAGACTCAGGCAGGTGTCCAGGGCGGGCTCCTCCCTCTCAGAGCAATGGGATCAGGCTCTCTGCAGACTCAGGCAGGTGTCGGGACAGCTCCCCCCTCAGAGCAATGGGCTCAGGCTCTCTGCAGACCCAGGCAGGTGTCGGGGCAGCTCTCCCCTCTCAGAGCAATGGGCTCAGGCTCTCTGCAGACCCAGGCAGGTGCCGGGCCAGCTCCCGCTCTCAGAGCGATGGGCTCAGGCTCTCTGCAGACTCAGGCAGGTGTCGGGGCAGCTCTCCCCTCTCAGAGCAATGGGCTCAGGCTCTCTGCAGACTCAGACAGGTGCTGGGGCAGCTCCCCCCTCTCAGAGCTACAGGCTCAGGCTCTCTGCAGACACACTCATCTGATGGGCCCAATGCGCGCTCTCTGGTGCACTGTATCGTTGCTCGGTGCTGGAGAGCGGGTCAAGGCCAGGGCTCTGGTTCTTTGCGCTGGCTGGATTGTTGTTGGCGGTCTCACGGCTAGAGGGGCTGGGTTCAGTCCTTGACTGCTAGCCCGCCCTCCTGCTGGGCCAGGCCGGGGGCGGCCGGTGGGGTCTCTCGGGTGTGGACGCGCATGTGCACGGTGAGGTGAGAGCTGTGCCGGAAGCGCTTGGGGCAGACGCCGCAGGGGTAAGGCCGCTCGCCGGTGTGCACACGCTGGTGGCCGGTGAGGGTGGAGGCCTTGCCGAAGCGCTTGCCGCAGACGCCGCAGGGGTAGGGCCGCTCGCCGGTGTGGGTGCGCCGGTGCTGCAACAGGTCGGAGCTCTGCCCAAAGCGCTTGCCGCAGTCGCTGCAGCAGAAGGGGCGTTCGCCGCGGTGCAGGCGGACGTGTGTCTGCAGGTTGGAGCTGCGGCTGAAGCGGCGGCCGCACTCGCCACAGGCATAGGGCCGCTCCCCGGTGTGCACGCGGCGGTGCGCCGCCAGGTCTGAGGCCTGGCTGAAGCGGCGGGGGCAGTCGGTGCAGCGGTGCGGGCGCTCGCCCGTGTGGATGCGCTGGTGCTTGACCAGCACCGCGGTGTCCCCAAAGTGCTTCCCACACTCGGGACAGGCGTAGGGCTTGTCGCCGGTGTGCAGCCGCCGGTGCGTGGCCAGGTTGGAGCCGCGCAGGAACCCGCGTCCGCAGTCCCCACAGCGGAAGGGCTTGTCCCCGCCATGGATGCGCTGGTGCGCCAGCAAGTTGGAGCTGCGCCGGAAACGCTTCCCGCACACCGGGCACGGGTAGGGACGGAATGGCGCGGGGTCCTGGAGAGCCAATTCCGGCTTGGCGGCAGGGCTTGGTGTCTCCAGTCTTGATTCAGGGTCAGGTCCCTGCCTGTCCAATCCTACCCTGGGAATGAGAACCGGGTGTGGCCAGCTCAGCGTGGGGGAGCGGGCTGATCCCTGGAGCAGATCAGAGCTTGGAGCTGGGACGGGGGCCTTGGCACGAGAATCGGAGCCCAGATCCAGGGCTCTCAGCTGGGGGGCAGGATCCTGGCTCGGGACTGCCAGCTTGGGGGCAGGGTCTCGGCTGATGACTACCAGTTGAAGGGCAGAATCCTGGCTCTCACGCCGGGATGGGGAGTCTGCGTCCGTGCCTGGATCCAGCTCTTCCAGCTGGGAGAACGTTTCCCATGCAGGCTCATGCTCCACGTTCTGCCCCAGGGACCATCCCTTCGGGTGGCAACCTCCCCGAGCTGCTGGGGCTGCGTGCCCACGCCGGTGCCGGGCCAGGCTGGAGCTGCGCCCAAATGCAGCGCAACAGACTGGGCACGCATAGGGCTTCTCGCCGGTGTGGCCACGCCGGTGTGTGACGAGCGTGGAGGCCAGGGCAAAGCCAGCCCCACAGATGCCGCAGCGGAAGGGACGCTCGCCGGTGTGGCCACGCTGGTGCTGCACCAGGTCGGAGGTGCGCCGGAAGCGCTTGGGGCAGCAGTCGCAGGAGAAGGGTCGCTCCATGGTGTGGCGGTGGCTGCGGTGGGCGGCCAGGCCCGCGTGCACAGCAAAGGCCTCGCCGCAGTCAGGGCAGCGGTACGGGCACTCGCCGGTGTGCAGCCGCCGGTGCTTGGCCAGGGAGGAGCTCTGGCTGAAGGTGCGGCCGCAGTCCGGGCAGCAGTAGGGGCGCTCGCCGCTGTGCAGCCGCTGGTGGCGCTGCAGCGTGGAGCTGACGCGGAAGCTGCGCCCGCAGACCCCGCAGTCGTACGGCTTCTCCCCCGTGTGCGTGCGCCGGTGCGTCAGAAAGTTGGAGCTGGCGCTGAAGCCCTTGCCGCAGTCTGGGCAGCGATACGGCTTTTCCCCCGTGTGCGTGCGCAGGTGCTGCAGCAGATGGGAGCTCTGCCCAAACGCCCTCCCACACTCGCGGCACGAGTAGGGCTTCGCAGGGGGGCCCTGCCGCATGGAAGCGTCCGGTCCCTGCTCTGCAAGGGCTTTTGCTTCCTCCACCTGGCCTCCCAAGTGCCCATCCACAGCCGATCCCTGCGTCATGGTGACCCCGTCCAATATTCGCCGGGCAGCAGCCTGCGGTCCCTCTGCGCACCGCGCCTCCTGCGCAGCCGCCTCCGATTCTCCGATGCGGCCCCTCAAACACGCACTGCTATCCGCGACAGCGTCCAGTCCACCCGCACGGACCCTCTGCCACCCCCGCGACCGCTCTCCACGCTCAATGCTCGCGCTTGCTCTCTCTTCCCACCAGACCGCCGGTCCACTGGCAGATCCCACGAAATCTCCCCCGGCTTGCGGACTCCAGGCAGCCTTTTCTTTGGGACTCCCCGGTACCATCTTGTGCGGCTCTGCTCTCTGGGCACCTTCCCAAGGGCGGTCCCCCTCCTCATTCCTGCCTCCTCCTGCTGGGGGAAAAGACAAGAGGGGGTCACTGCCTGCGCTGGCGGGGAGGGGAGACAGGCTGGAGAGATTGCAGTCTGATTGCACCGGGAGCATCCACGCAGCATTCCGGGGGGGGGGGGGAGAAAGGATTCCCCCCCAAAAAAATTCAGAATCTCCTACAGGAGGGCAGGGGCATCGCTAGGCCAAACTGGGCCCTGCTCTGAAAGACGGAACTGCCCCCCCTCCCTGCATCCTACTCTCTCTCTCTCACACACACACCCCTCCCTCCAGCCCCCTGGGGGGGTCGCTCTCATCAATGGGGGGGTGGCTCCTCCCCCTGATCCACTGCCCAGGCTGGGTCCCGCTAACTGCTGGTCAGGCTCACGCCCCTCCTGGCTCTCGCCGGCCCCTTGGGCTCAGTGGCGGTGCTGGCCGAGGGGGCAGAGCAGAGATCGCAGAGGCGGGTGGGGGTGCAGCAGGGGTCAGAGTGGGCCCTGGTCCATGCTCCCCTCTCCCCCATCCCACACACACAGGTGGGGGTGCATCAGGGGAGCACAGCAGGGTGACATAGTGGGGACAGGTGGGGATGGAGCAGGAGCAGGTGGGGCAGACGGGGGTCTCAGGAGGGGCAGGTGGGGGACCGGCAAGGGGGCACAGCAGGTGGATGCCGTGGGGACAGGCTGGGAGCAGATCATTCAGTCAAGACCAGAAATTGGTTTTCACTGTAATTTAAGGCCAGCTTGAGCATCAGACAGTGTCCGCGCCAGCGATCACCCTCCTCTGAGCCCCCCACCAATTCCACAGATCGACATTTCTGCTCCCCCAAATGGCACTCGAGAAGCCACCAAATTCAGCAGAGACAAAAGGGAATTGGGTTTTCACTTTTTTTGTTGGCAAGGGCCACGAGCCACTTACTCGAGAGCAGCACTCGACTCCTCTAAAGCAAGTGGCTTGTGGATCACGGTGAAGCTTCAGGTAGATTCTCCCATGGCTTTGATTTTGGCTGGATCCCCTCCTCACCTCTTTCGGTGCTCCCCAGTATCTTGCTCTTCTCAGAGGCAGAGGGGTCCAGGACTGGGCCAAGGAGCTCCGTCCTCTGTTCCATCGGGGGAACTCAGTCACCAAAGCCTGCCTTGCGGGGGTAAAAGATACAGAGGAGAGAAGGGTCAGTTCCCTGCCTAGAGGCTGCGTGTCTCGGACCAGCCCCCAAATTAAAACCCCTGGCCTTTTCTATGCCGGAGAGCCTAGCAAGCAAACCGGACTAGATGGGTCCCATGGGTCTCATCGGGGGCAGAGAGACCCATGAGTCTGATCCAGGACAGGGCAGAGGGGCCTATGGGGCTGATCGGGGGTTTCAGGGGAGGAGCCGTGGGTCAGGCAGTGGGCAGGGGTGGGGGGCATTGCCTCATTTCCTACACACATACCCTCATGCTCCTGTCCCCCAATTCCCTGCAAATAGCCCAGCAAGCCCTGATCCCAGCTGCCTGTCGGTCACAGTGCTTGGGTGCACAAAAGGCAAAGGGAGGCAGTTCCCCCTCCCCTCGCAGGGACCAGTTGAAAAATTTATACAAGCTCTGAGAGGTCACATAAAAGCTGGAGGCGGAGCTGCCTATGGAGCACCCACAGGGAGAGGTGAGTCCAGACCATGGATCTGTCCCCTCTCCCTGTGCGCCTGCCCTCCTCTCTGCCTCCTTCCCCTGAGCTCAGTCTGTCAGTGCGATCTGTCCCCTCTCCCTGTGCGCCTGCCCTCCTCTCTGCCCCCTTCCCCTGAGCTCAGTCTGTCAGTGCGATCTGTCCCCTCTCCCTGTGCGCCTGCCCTCCTCTCTGCCCCCTTCCCCTGAGCTCAGTCTGTCAGTGCGATCTGTCCCCTCTCCCTGTGCGCCTGCCCTCCTCTCTGCCCCCTTCCCCTGAGCTCAGTCTGTCAGTGCGATCTGTCCCCTCTCCCTGTGCGCCTGCCCTCCTCTCTGCCCCCTTCCCCTGAGCTCAGTCTGTCAGTGCGATCTGTCCCCTCTCCCTGTGCGCCTGCCCTCCTCTCTGCCCCCTTCCCCTGAGCTCAGTCTGTCAGTGCGATCTGTCCCCTCTCCCTGTGCGCCTGCCCTCCTCTCTGCCCCCTTCCCCTGAGCTCAGTCTGTCAGTGCGATCTGTCCCCTCTCCCTGTGCGCCTGCCCTCCTCTCTGCTCCCTTCCCCTGAGCTCAGTCTGTCAGTGCGATCTGTCCCCTCTCCCTGTGCGCCTGCCCTCCTCTCTGCTCCCTTCCCCTGAGCTCAGTCTGTCAGTGCGATCTGTCCCCTCTCCCTGTGTGCCTGCCCTCCTCTCTGCTCCCTTCCCCTGAGCTCAGTCTGTCTGCGCTTGGGGGTAGGAACTGGATCCAGGGGCCGGATCCAGGAACTGGGAAGGGCCAAATAAAAGCTTCACTAGACGATCTGTGCAATGGGTGCTGGATGCAGGAGAGAGATTCCTGCCCCCGCCCCCCAGTGATCCCCTAACAGCCTGAAGCCCAAGATCTAATCATCTCATTTTTAACACTCATCTCTTGCTTGTAAGATATACATGAACAGCCTACCTGCATGATCTGTGGCCTGCTGTGCTGGCGAATTCCACAGTCTGCCGGCATGGTCCGGCGGGGAGAGCTGTTCCTCCTGCTTGATCCAAATGTAACAGTCCTTCATTTCCCCAAGAGGCGTCTCTGGGCTCTGCCTAATCCAGGGACATAAAGAGGGAAAGTCAAACCTTGTGACAGCAGCCAAGTCAGCGCTTTGAAGGACGTGTGTGCACGGACCCAGCGTACAAGGTGACCAATTCCAAATGCTCCAGAATCATGAGCTATCCCCAAACTCATGAGATTTTTAATTTTTTTTTAAAGTATTAAAAATGGATATCTTCCCCCAGGACTTTTGGTTTTGGAGCCTGAAGTCCCATGGCTCTGTCCTCTTTCCTTGTCTGCATGCCCTTGTCTCTGCTCCCTTACCCTGAACTCAGTGCTTGGGGTTAGGAACTGAATCTAGGGCCCTGGCCACAGAGAAACCTGCCACAGCGGGTCCTGTTTAGCCATGGGGCCTAAGGTTCCTCATCTCTGATGTAAGGGAAGGGGAGCAGGGATGGGTGGGGGCTGGGCTGGGGTGAGGGATTAGAAATGCAGCCCCATCTGTGCAGTTCAGTAGCTAAACCTTTGGTCTGCTATACTGTTGGCTAAATCATTCTGCCCCATGCTGCTTTTTCTAGTCATGCCCTCCTTTCTCCCAACTGCAGCTGAATTTGGGGTGGGAATGAGGGAACTGTTTGGGTTCTTCCATGCATACTAAGACTGAAGTGCACACTGAAGCTTTCCACACAGTCACGCATCTGTAGGGCCTCTCCCTGGCAGGGTGGATTCTCTGGTGTGCACTGAGGGCTGAGCTTGGCCTGCAGCACGTCCCAGTCACGTAGGGGGGTCTCTCCTGTGTGGATTCTCTGGTGTGCACTGAGGGCTGAGCTCGGGCTGCAGCACATCCCAGTCACGTAAGGGGTCTCTCCTGTGTGGATTCTCTGGTGTGCACTGAGGGCTGAGTTCGGCCTGCAGCATGTCCTAGTCACGTAAGGGGTCTCTCCTGTGTGGATTCTCTGGTGTGCACGGAGGGCTGACCTTGGCCTGCAGCACGTCCCAGTCACGTAGGGAGGCTCTCCTGTGTGGATTCTCTGATGTCTTGCGTGTCCCAGCTTCTCCTGAAGCTTTCCTCACATCCCTGAAATATTCAGGGATTCTCTGCTGAGTGGAATCTTCTTTTTAAAGTATCAAAATTTAAAAGTGAAACAAATCACACAGACATATCATGTCCCCTTATTTAAAACAGACTTGAAGCCTTGAGCTGCCAATCCCACACCCCCCAACCGATCTTCAGGAGCAAATTCTAATTTTCCCTTTTTGATATTTTTCACACAGTGCATTACATTTTCCTCACTCTTGCACACCCCCGCCGTTCTGGAGGATTTGTGCTGCATACACTCTGCATTTTTCCATTCATTGTGTATTCTATTCCATTGATCATGTAACGGTGAGATTTCAATGCTGACCCCACCCACTGCCCCTCCATCCTAAAAGCCCCCCAGCTGCCACTGCACTGGGGCATTCAAGGCTGCCTTCCTGAGTCTGCAGACAGGCTGCTCCTTCAGCTTCAGCAGTGCAGAGAAAAATCAACATGCTGTGCCCTCCCGTGGCACCTGCCTCTACCCCACCTGCCTTTTATCCCCCTTGCTCTGCACAAACTCCTCAGAGCTCCCCCTGCTGCTCCCATCCTTACCCCCCCCCCCCC
>QEPC01013205.1:497670-529047 GCA_003113815.1 Sphenodon punctatus
GCCCAGTCGCTTTCCCCCCCCCCTCCATGCAGGACAGGAGATGCGGCCCGGGCAGGTCCCAGATCCCCTCCCGGTCGCAGTTAGAGTCCAGGCCGGTGCTGCGGGCTCCAGCTGGGGAGGGGTTCCCCTCTCACCTGGGGGGCTGCAGGGGCCGCTCTCTGCTCCCAGCCCTGGAGATCCAGCCCCCCCAGCTCGGCTTTTTCCTCCTCCCAGGCGGGAGATTATTTGGGGGGGGGGGGGACACCAGAAAGGATCGGGGAATCCCGGCTGCTTGGAAGCCAAGGGACCGCCCCCCGAGTAGGAAGCGCAACCCCCAGGCTGGGCAGAGACTCTGAGCAGCCTCCCCCCGGGCTCGGGCTCCTCCCCTTCCTGGGAGGGGAAGACAAGCTGCTCTCCAACCCCCCTCTCCTTGCGGCGACAGGAGCATAGCCAGAGAACTGGGGCTCCATCCATCCACCCACGGCCAGTACTGGCTGCGGCATTTGCTCCTGGGAGCGTCTCCGACGGATCCGGTGCACCCACCCCCCGATTCAAGGAGGCTAGAGACGCTCCCTCCTGCCCCCTCCCCTGGTTTTCTCCACTTTTCAGTAGGGGGCTCACCTAGGCACATTTTTAAGGAACACTTAGGAAAAATACAGGTTGCAGGGCCCTGCCTTGGCACCTAAGGTAGCGTCTCCCAAAGCAGGCCCTGCAAGGTGTATTTTTCCTAAGTGTTCCTTAAAAATATGCATCGCCCCCCCTCTAGTTTTTCAGTCCTAAGGGTGGGGGGCTCTCCCTGTGGGTTTTGCCTGTTGGGAGAAACTCCCCCTCAGCAGCCCCCCCCCCTTTTCCTCCCTAATCAGTGAATTAGCCCTATGACTCTGTTGTTTTTGTCTCCCCAATGATCCAGCCTACAGAAAATCCCCTCATTTCCCCTTGTCCCACCCTATTGAGAAGAGCTCCCCGCCCCTCTCCCTGCAGAGAGAGCGGAGCAGCCCCTCCTGCTGCCTCAGGCCTTGCTAGAACCCAGCCACTGCTGGAAGGGTCAAGGCCTCCAGCCCCGGCTGAGCGGGGTAGGATTTGCCAGAGCAAGAGCAGGCCCCGGTGACGGGAATCATTCTGCACTTTCTCTAGGCAGCCCCATTCTTCCAGCCAGGTTCTGTCTAAACTCACCCTCCTTGCCCCCGTCGCCAGAGAGAACAATTGGTCTAAGCCTTTCAGCTGTTTGTGGGCTGCTCTCACCATTAATCCTCTTTCCTCCAAGCTGCACATCCCCAGATCCTGCCCCCTCTCCAAATTCTCTATCCTCTCTGCTGCTTCCTCTGCCCCCTCTCGCCAGCTGTTCTGAGACGCTCCACACTGAGCGCAGCCCTCCAAACCAGAGCAGAGTCGGGCAGCTGTCACAGACACACACACACACACCCCCTATCCTGGTGCACAGGCAGGCCTGCCCCTGTCCTGCAGCCAGCCAGGGGGTCCCCTTGCTGGGCAGGCCCCTGGGAGGGAAGGCTGAGCTGGCAAAGTCTGGGGGGCAGGCGAAAGTGGAGAGAGATTCCCCTCCCCCGGAGGTGTCTACCTGGAGCAATGACCAGACTGACTCCGGAGTCTGTGCAACAGCCACCTCTACTAACAGCAAAGTGGATAGGGGTAGAGGCTAGGTCAGGTGCAGCACACAGACAGTGTCCGCAAATACAGAGCAAAAGGGCAACAGTCTCATGTTCTGTTCGGCGGTTCCTCCTCCGCGGCCACAGCGCTCCCCAGTTGGCCCGGAAAGGGGGGGACAGCGCAACAGTCGAGCCAGCTCTCCCCAAGCTGCAGCTCCAACTCTCCCAGCTCAGCTCTCAGAAGCTCACCACTTCCTTTGTTCCAGGGACTGACCCTGAACTCCCCTAAGCCCAGAGTATTTGAGCCCCATTGACCCCCACGCAGCCCAGGTATCTGACCGGCCCCCTGAGCTTGCTCAGAGCGGCCAACCTGAACTCCAGGGCCGGCTTGGAAACGCCATCGGGCCGACCCGCATGGTCATGGTGCGCTTCTGTTTACCGTAAATGGCTGATTCCCCCGCCTGCCTCCCCAGCCACCCCTGTTCAGTTCAGCTTTCATGACAGTGGCGCAATGACTTCCCATGTCCCGCATATGACACTTCGGTCTGTTGATGGGGCCTAAGATGGTGCTAGCCTTACTGACTCATGTTCAGCTGGTGATCCCCTTGATCTTTCTCTGCTGTGCTACAATTGATCCAGATAGCCCCCATTTTGTATTAATGCATTTAGGTGGGGGTGGGGGTTGCCTCCGTTCTCTGACTTGTTAAGGTTATTTTGAATATTTATCCTATCCTCCAGATTGTTACCACTCCCTCCAAATTTGGTGTCGTCAGGAAATTTCACATGTGTCTTTGCTATTCCTTCATCCAAAGCCTTGAGTGGTTAAAGCAGTGGTTATCCTTATCAGGGGGATGGAGGTGCCAAGGCTGAGCTAACAGATGAGCCCCAAGGGAGAGGGAGAATTTCAGTGTACACCCCTCACAGCATACAACCACCTGAACAGAGAGATCAGTCTCATGGTCCATCCTGCAGCTCCCCCATCCCCTGCCTGAGAATCCGGTACACTGGATACTGGGTTTCCTAGTTTTAACTCTGCAACTTATGTTTCTTCTATAGGTAAGCCGCAGCTCCTGCTCAGGGGTGAGCTGGGTATTTCTCCAGTCAAAATAGTGGTGCTTCATGCAGTCACTAACTATTGGATCAGGGTGGTCTTGACTCCGCAGGGAGAAGAGTCCCTACTGAATTGGGTCTACAAGGCTGGCCTTTTGCAATGGTGGCTGTCGAGTGCCACCCATGAGATCCATCTTCTAGGCTTTTCCAAGTCTGTCCTAGAGAGAGTGGGTCCTGCAGTTTTAAAAAGATTGATCCAGGAAAGATTGGTGGAGCAGGCCCAACAGTGGGAGCAGGCTTTGGATGAAGGAATAGCAAAGACACATGGGAAATTTCCTGACGACACCAAATTTGGAGGGAGTGGTAACAGTCTAGCTTGATGCACCAAAAAGTGGTGATAGGTATTGAACCGTACAACCAATTCTCCCCAGAGCCTTGTTATCTGTTTAATTGGTTGGATGCGGAGAAAAGGATCACCTTTACACGACTGCGTTGTAATACTTTCCCCTCAGAGTCTTTGAAGGGCCGTTATAATGGGAGCCCGCATGCACTAAGGAACTGTACCCTTTGTCTTCTGGGGGAGGACGATACAGTTCCTCACATCTTATTGAGATGTCCGGCCTTTGCCGGCCTATGGGCTAAATATCTTAGGGAAATACGCCTGGGATTTCAAGGAGAGTCAGTAGGGTGGACAATCCGGAAACTGCTCAATCCAACAGACACAGCTACATCTAGAGCAGTGGCAGATTTTGCCTGCGCAGTGACTCTAGCTCGGGACTCTATTACAGGAAAATAGCAGCTGTGGGATGGATCCTCGCGGGAACTGGTTTTCCCTTTGGGTAGCAGTCACAGCCCCAAGGGATGGGCCGTTGGCCCGATTGCTTTTGCTAGGCCCAGGGGTTTCATATTAACAGCTTATGTAAACTGGGATGGTATGTTTATGACAGCCGCCAATAGTAGTTTACTGTTTGTACTGTGGCTGACTTTTTAACAATCCTACTCTGTCCACAGCATTGAGGATGCTACTGTGGTTTGCTGCATGCCTTAAGGAAGCTACTTGTAATAAGCTCATGCCATATAAGTCAAAGTGATATACAGTGGAAAATGGACATAGTTAGGCTTAAATGACTTTGGGTATGTTATCAGCGTGCGGTATGGCTGGTGAAAGTTTGGCGGGTTTAATTGTTGTGTTTTGCCTTTGTTTGACCAGCCACTTATTGTGGTTGATCTTGTTTAAATTATTAAGTGAAATGTGAAATGCCTTATTTATACTTTGTATTTGGAACTTCTACTTGCAATGGCCATCGGCCACGCATAAATAAAGTATTCATTCATTCATTCATTCTATAGGTAAGACTTAATAACAGGGAAAATGGAAGGGGAAAAAATAAAATTGGATGAAAAGCACATCAAAATAATAATAAAACTGGCTGGTTTTGAAAATAACAAAACACTTGCTGTGTGTATTATTATAATAATAAAATAATAATAATTAATAATAAATAATAAAACACCTGCTGGGTTGAGAGCAAAGAAAACTCTGGAACAGTGAACTGGGGAAACTGAGTCATTGAATTCTGAGGGGAGCAGACTGGCTGGTCTGACTGAGCACGGCACTGGCTCTGGGACACCAGGTGCCAAACAATCAGGATACGCTTAGCAGACACAGTGAGTGAGAGATGAAGCAGACCCAGGATTTAATCCTCAGATTAAAGCAACCCATTAAGTCATTCAACTAAAAGTACTGATTGATTCCCAAGTGGATTCCAGTTAACAATCAGGGGAGGCAGCAGGGTGCTGGGCAAATTGAAATAGCTAAAATATACATTCAATGAGAAAGACTCCAAATCCTGAAGCTAAGGTTTCTATGTCAGTTGAAATGCTGGCAATGAACTGCCTACCCAGAATTTGGGGTAAGGTCAGAACAATCTCTAGCGCCATCCCCGCCACAATGTTATGGGGACATAAAATATTCCATGGTAACAGCTTGCTACATGTAGCTTACAAATATGGTGGAACAAACACTTGTCCACCCTCCCTGTACACCGGGAGCGGTTTGGGAGTGTCAGGGTTCTGGAACGTGGGAAGGCTCAGGATAGGGGTCAGGAATGAGGACCAGGAAAGGAGACACAAGCAGGGTGGCATCAAGGCAGGGGGCAGGACAAGGCATACAGCAGGGCTAGAGCAGGACGGAACAGAAGTGGGGCCAGCTGCAGAACAGGCTGGGTCAGGGCAGAGCACAGGAAGAGGAAGCAACTAGAGACGCCAGGATACTCAGGAGCTGAGCGTCAGGGACAGAGTCAGGGAATGGGCTGGTGTTTGACTTATTCCCTCTAGCACCATGCAGAGCTGTTATTGGGTTTCCTCCCTTGTGTGGCACTTCCAGCATGCATGGAAGGATAAGCTCCCTTTGAAACTCTTCCTCCTTTCAGGCTAAGTGGGTAGTTCCTCTCCCATGTGAACTCTCTGGTGATTAATAAGGGCTTCTCTCCACCGAAAGCTTTCCCCACAGTCTGCACACGGATAGGGTTTCTCTCCTGTGTGGATTCTCTGGTGTCCAATAAGGTGTGCATTGCGACCAAACCTTTTCCCACACACGAGGCATTCATAGGGTTTCTCTCCTGTGTGGATTCTGAAATGATTTGTAAGGGCTGAGCTCATTCTGAACATTTTCCCACACTTGGTGCACTGATAGGGTTTCTCTCCCGTGTGGATTCTCTGATGCACGGTCAGGTTGGGTCTGTAGCTGAATCTTTTCCCACAGTTTGGGCATTCATAGGGTTTCTCTCCTGTGTGGACTCTCTGGTGTTCAACAAAGAGTGAGTTGTAATGGAAGCTTTTCCCACACTCAGGGCACTCATAGGGATTTTTCCCCATGTGGACTCTCTGGTGCACAGCGAGGCGTGATTTGTAATTGAAGTTTTTCCCACACTCAGGGCACCTGTAGGGTTTTTCTCCTGTGTGGATTCTCTGGTGTACCACAAGGCGTGATTTGTAATTGAAGCTTTTCCCACACTCAGGGCACGGGTGTTTTTTCCTGCTTGGATGGGTCAGAGTTCCATGCACAGACATCAAATTTTTCCCATGCTGGGCAGCCATGCCGCCCTGTCTCTTCTCTCGCTGCTCTCTTTGCCTCCTCTCCAAGTCACAGCTGCTCTCAGAAATCACAGGCCTTGGAGAAAAATCCTCTTGGGATCCTCCCAGAGGCATCCTATGTGGTTCCCCCAGCTCAGGGCCTCCCTGATGAGGATTTCCCCCCTTATTTTCACATGCTGCCCCAACACCTGCTGGGATAAAGAAAGAGAATCTCAGTGGGTGTCACTGCCTGTGTTGAGAGCAAGGAAAACTCTGAAACAGGGAACTGAATTCTGAGAAGACTGAAAAAATCAACAGCTGAATCCCTTCCATGCTTCTTGTCAGAGGAAACTGAGAGGCAGAGAAAGATCTGCCCCACATGCTGCCCCACATCCAAGCACGTGCACCTGGGACCTCGCATCTTCATGAATGTTACACTCCTTGTCTCTCCCTCTGTTCCCCTTCCTTCATCCCCCGCCCCCACCCCCTGTCTCTCAGATTGTAAGCCCTAGGGCAGGAACCGTGTCTATTCCATGACTTTGTAAAGCACCAGGTACATTGCTTGTGCTATATAAATGCTTGCTAATAAAATAAATAAATAATAATAATAAATAATAAATAATTAATAATTAATAAATAACATCCCACCCACACAGAGAGGTGAAATGGGGGTCAGAGGGGAGACAGCTACTGCTGCGGACTGGGTGAGAGGGAAGCTGTGAGTAATGTTAGCAGGAAGATACAACACTTGGTACAGAAGATACAGCAAGCCAAGGCAGAATGGCTATTAGCCAAGTAGGTTAGGGGACGTGACCTCTGACGGTTGGGATTGCCCCATTGTGACCTGTTGGGTAACTCTCTGAAGTGACTGAGGCTGGCTGCTGTCAGAGACAGGATGCTGGGCTGGATGGACCATTGGTCTGACTCAGTACATCACCAATTATTTTCTTATGTCAGAACGTGTGTGTGGGGGGGGGGTGTCTCAGGCCTCTGTGGGAAACCCAGAGCTCTTCTTTGCTCCCAATGGGCTCTGCCCTCCCCCACCCTGAATGGGTGCTTCCAAAGAGATCACTGACATTTTCTTTAAAGCCCTGAAGATCCAGGAGATGCGTCTCTTCCTCTTTTGCTCCAGGTGGGAGATCAACTCAGGACGCCCCGCTCAGGCAAGAGATACCAAAGAGGGTCAGGGGGGATTCGACATCTCTGGGGCACCAGGAGGATATGGTTAATGGACACAGTGGGTGTGAGATGAAGCAGAACCGTGTGTTGGGGCAGCCCCAGAGTCTGCCTCCAGCCCCAGAAGTTTCTTTGAGAGTTGATTTATCTGACCCTGCACCTGAGCTGGCGTTTGACAAAATCTCTCTTTCCTGCACCCACGGCTCTTCCCCGTGTTCTGGCCAGGAGATCAGGCCAGGTGGGAGGATAGAAAGCTCTGTTTTGGGGGAGAGAATGGAGAAAGCAGAGATGATCAGGCCATGATGAGAGGGGAGGAATGGGAGCAGAACCGTGCCAAGCTCTGAGGGTCCCTACAAGCTACAAGAATCTTCTCTCTGACTACACATTGAAATAGGACAGGTGGAATAATATTTGCATGTTACGGGTGTCTAAATTATCCAATGAAGGCCTCAAGCATGGGTTGATTCCCTCCTCTCTGCAATATTACAATTCCATAAAATATTTCAGAATAGCAGCTTGTTACCTTCAAAGAGCAGACACTGCAAAACAAATGTTTCATTCTCCTTGCTGAGCACCTGGAGGGGTTGGGGGGAAGACGGATCATTAATGGGGGTGCCCATTCTGCTGGAGAGAGGTTGGGGAGAGCGGGGGAGTGCGCCAGAGTACTGGCCGGGCAGGATCAGTTCCCTGTCTGGTCAACACTCAGTCAGTACCACCTGGGGCTAAAGGGATGATGGTCAGAGCTGGGTAGCAATGGAACTAACTCCCCAGGGAGGTACAACAACGCTGGAGGTTTCCAAAGGGAGGCTGGACAGTCACCTGTCAGGGATGTTGTCACTGTCGTCACCCTACATCCAGGGGGTTGGACTAGATGCCCCTCGAGGTCCCTTCGAGAGACTAGGTCTTGGAAGTTGGGGGGGATCCTTGGGGAAGGAGGCAGTGAGGGTCTCTAGATGCCCAGCAGGGGAGAACCCCAGCCCCTCAGCACTGGAAGAGGGGAGCAGAAAGTGGCCCCAAGACTTTCAGTCCAGGGGCCTGTTGCCCCAGATGTGCTGGGAGATTGCATCGGCCACGGAGCGCACTGGCCATAAACAGCAAGATGGAGAAGACTCTGGCTGGAGAGTTCGTGACTAACATTGGGGGAGATCCTGGGCTCTGGTCCTGCAGGTACTTGCCCACTGCAAGGGACCACCCATGGCAGGGAGCTGAGACTGCAGAATGGTGGAGTTGGGGGTGGGGGTAGCTTAGAGTTAGGGCAGGGTCTTTGGGGAGAAAATTAAACCTGTTTCTCCCTCTCCCCTCACTTTGGAAAGAGCAGAGGGTCCCGGCAGTTGGAGCTGTAGGAGAGAAGAGGAGCCAATCAGGGCTTCTTCTCCTCTGGCTGGGGTTCACAGAGACGGGGTGGGGGGGATGCCCCTTCAGCAGAAGGTTCTTAACATCAAGGAAGGGGCAGCTGGAGAACCAGGATCTGAACCTCAGTGACAGCGTGGGGTTGTCATGCTGTGTCCCAAGCTGCTCCAGCCAAGGCTGTAATACAGCTAGTTTCCTCACCTGTGTGGAGTCTCTGGTGTTCACTGAGGGATGAACTTCCATTCAAACCTTTCCACCTTTCAGAGAAGGTGGATTCTTTGTCTTTTCTTGTGTGAACTCTCTGGTGGTTAGTAAGGGCTTTTCTCCAACGGAAGCTTTCCTCACAGTCTGTGCACCGATAGGGAGTCTCTCCTGTGTGGACTCTGTCATGCCTAACAAGGTTTTCTTTGTGTCTGAATCTTTTCCTGCAGTGGAGACACTCGTAGGGTTTCTCCCCCGTGTGGATTGTCTGATGGCTAAGAAGGTTTGATGTCCTACTGAACCTTTTCCCACACTCGAGGCATTCATAGGGTTTCTTTTCCATGTGGACTGTCTGATGATTAATTAGGGCTGAGCTCCGACTGAACCTTTTCTCACACTCAAGGCATTCGTAGGGTTTCTCTTCCATGTGAATTCTCTGATGATTAATTAGATTTGGTCTCTGATGGAACCTTTCCCTGCATTTGGGGCATTCATGCAGTTTCTCCCCCGTGTGGACTCTCTGATGCATATCAAATCCTTCTCTGTGACTGAACCTTTTCCTGCACTCAAGGCATTGATAGGGTTTCTCTCCTGTGTGTTGCCTGCAATGCATATCAAGGCTAGCTCTCTGACTGAACTTTTCCCCACACTCGGGACATTCAAAGTGGCTCTTTCCTGTGTGGATTCTCTGGTGTCGAACAAGGGCTGCTCTGGTGCAGTAGCTTTTCCCACACTCAGGGCACTGAGGCTTTCTCTTTCCTTGCTGGTTCGCTGCTTTTTCCACATCTTTGAAACCTCCCACATGCTGTGTGACAGCGATCTGTCTCTTCTTCATCTGTTTCTTCGAGTTCTCACCTGTCTCTGCCACACACCCGCCCTCACAGGTTTCCGGCTTTGGGGAAACATTTTCTTGGGATCCTTGGGATAATGTCTCTCTCAGTTTTGCTGGAGCTGGGCTTCCCCACTGAAGAGTCTCCTCCTTGCTGTCAGTCACCATCCTCTTACCTGCTGGGGGGAAAGAGAGGAAATTCAGACACGTGTCACTCCATTCACCCAAGAGAGAGGATGGGAGCAGGGGTTGAGGATGAGACAGCCCAGAGAGATGGAGTTCAAGGTCCTGAGTTTTGATGATGAGCACTCAAACTGAAGCTTTCCCCCACACTCTGGGCACTGTGAGGCCTTCTCTCCCATGTGGACTCTTTGATGTACCACAACATGCAATTTGCTGGGGAAACTTTTCCTGCACTCAAGGCATGGGGGGGGGGGGGGGGGCTTTCCCACACACACACTTGCATAGATCCCCAACTTCATTCATTGCCCCAACACCCCTGCATGAAGTGGACTCACCTTGTCTCTTCTTTCCCAGTTTCCTCTGACTCTTCTCTGTCCCACGTCTTTTCCCACAGGTCTCAGACCTGGTGGGGATGCTTCCTTGGAGCCTTTGTCGTGATGTCCCGGGTGATTCTGCCATCTCAGGGTCTCCCTGCTGGGAATTCTCCCCTTCATTCTCACTCACCATCCTGTTCCCTGCTGGATAAAAGAGAACCCTGAAATGAGCTTCTCCCTGCGCCAGGGAGAGATGAAATGGGAACAGAAAAGAAAGGAAACCAAACCCAAGAAAACTGAGAAGAAAGAGCAAAAACAGATTGAAAACACAAGAAACAAAATCGAGAGGAGGGGACCAATTTGGCCTCCAGATCCCACGCAAACATTGAGGGCAAAGCGATGCCAGAGAACAGGCAGATGCTGCTGTATATCCAACAGGGCAGTCAGGTACAGACTAAGCCTGTCCGACATGGGGCAGAACTGGGGGAGTTCCCCAGAGGCCTGGGGGCAGCCTCAGTGTTTAGCCAGCCCCTCCCCTGAGCTGGCAGCTGATGGGATCTCTCTTTCTCCTCAGCCTGGAAGACCCAGCACTCATGGCTCTTCCCCTCGCTCCAGCTGGGAGATCAGGTCGGGTTTGAGAATCGCAATCCCTGCTCAGAAAGGAGAGGGGAGAAAGCAGAGACAATGGGGGGGGGGGGTGTTTAGATCTCCGAGGCCCAGTGAGTATAAAGAGCATCAGGTGTTTCCTACCAGCCCCTCTGTGAGTCCGAGGGAGGCAGAGGAGGGGAGATTGTGGATTGGATCCATCTCTGCAGGGGGAGTGTGTGTGTCCTTTCAAGCTACAAGAAGTGTATCTCCTAAAAAGCAAACACTGCATCCTAGTTCAATCAAGTGGGATCGTAGAGCCCGTTCCAGTGAGTGGGGGAGTCACAGGCACAAGGGGGCAGAGACCACTGGAAATGCAGCAGAAATTACAAACACACCAGCTGCCAGACTGAGCCAGATCAATGCTCTTTCCAGCCCAGTATCCTGTCTCTGACACCGGCCAGTACTTCAGCCACAAGCATAAGCAGGCAGAGGCTGGTGGAGCTGTGTAGGTGTTGTGAAATGATGTCTCTGTTTAGTTGCTTGCATACTGGACTGTGTTATGAATTTCAGTGATCCCATTCTCTCTCTTTCTTTGGAGTAATCTGTTTAACTCAGCCTTTGCTTTCACACATACACACACACCCCACACACAGGGGAGAGCCATGAAACCAGAAAGTTTGTAGACACTCATCCAACAGAACCTGGTTCAAGAAAAGGTCTCTGTTCACTGGGCACCAACAGATAAAACATCTCCCACGGTGTTATGGCTGAAGGTTGGAACATGGTCGGGGTGGGGCCCTTGGAAAAGTCAGGAGTGTTGCGCCTCTGTATAAGACCGAAAGCAGGGGCTGTTTAGGAATAAATAATGGGGCGTGCTTCAAGCAGATCAGGCAGGGGAATAGCTCCCCTGGGTTCTTCTTGGGGTAGAGGGGTCAGTTCCTGTGGCACAGGTTCTGGGAACTATAAAGACCCAGCCTCCTGAAATCTAAAGGAGAGGGAAAGAGGATGAGCTGAGAGAGAGGGATCCTTACCCAGCGAGGCCACGGTCTCGTAATTCTCCCGCATGATGTCCCAGTACAGGGCTCTCTGCCCTGGATCCAGCAGAGCCCACTCCCCCTCGGTGAAATACACAGCCACCTCCTCGAAGGCCACCGGCCCCTGCAATGACAGACACCCCCCCACTCAGTCTCTACCACCCCCGAATCGACCTCAGTGGGTGTGAAAATCCCCCTCCCCACAGAGAGCAGGAAGATTTCCATGGCTGGCAGATTTCATTAGGATTTACTCTCCCATCAAAAAATAAAATAAGTTCTGGGCCTGTTCACTTGAGATGAATCTGAAGGAGGCACCCAACGCTGCCTTCCTGAGTCTGCAGAGCGGCTGCTCCAAGTAGAGAGAGAGACTGGGCACTGTGGGACCCTCTGCCTTTATAGCAATGTGTATTAATTGCCTCCCTCCTCCTCGAGGGCAATGCCCCCCCCAGGAGCTCCCAGTGCTCCCCTACCTGAGCCGGCTCCGGTGCGGCCATTTCCTTTCCCTCAGGAGCAGGGGACGATCTGAGGGGAATTGATGCCATTCTGCAGCCTCTGGTTGGGGAGAGAGCATGGGAAACCTCAGGGGAGGGGTAGTTTACCCCATTCCCCCATCCCCGTTACTCTCTCCCCAGATTCTCTGCAATGAGGACACAAGAACTTTGGAGCTGCCAGGCTGGGTCAAACCCATGCTGCATCCAGCTTCATATCGAGGCAGCTGGCATGAAACATTTCCCACCCAAGCAGGGCTCTCCTTGTATGGAGTTTAAAAAAACCCCACAACCAAACAGGAAGCCCCTGCTTTTTACCCCCGAGATTACCCCTTGTATTACAGTACAAACCCGTTGCTCCTGGGGGCCACTTTGAAAATCAGTCCAAGCTCCCATGGACTGGATAGGAATTGAGGGCCGAGGGAGAGGGGGGGGGTGTGCTCAGGAAGAGGCCGGATCAGTGCCCTGGATCTGTCCCCTCCCCTCTCCTCATGGGCACCCCCTCATCTCTGTTCCCTTCCCCTGAGCTGAGTCTTTCAGTGCTTTGGGGGGGGGGGGACTGGGTCCAGGGGGGCAGAACCAGGGATTGGAAAGGGCCTGGAATTGGTCTCCTCTCCTCTCCTCCCCTCCCCCCCCACCAGGGTTGCCACCTATGCACACTTTTATGAAACATACATGTTGCAGGGCCTGTAACATGTGTTTTTCATTCGCGTTCCTTCAAAATGTGCATAGGTGGCTAGCCTCCCCTCCCCCACATCCAGCCAGCGTTTTACACGGTTCAGGGGATGGCGCCTTACGTGGGATGAGGCTGCTGGCCTAGTCTCCATTGTTCTCATTCAAGAAGGCATCATTGCAGGGAGGAAACAATCCCCCCTTCTGCATTCGTATCCCCTGCTTCCAGAGGATCTCAATTCCCCACCCCCTGGATAAGGGGGGGGGGGCTGGGTGCAGATCTAGAGGAGGGGGACTGGGGCAGCCTCAGCCTGGGCTGGGTGCATGTGGGGGGAGAGGGGGAATCAATCTCTCTTTCTCTCCCTCCTCCCCGCACCCCCAATCTGGAGACAGCTCTGACCTGGGAAGTGCAGCCTCCCAGGCTGGGCACGGGGTTGGCAGAGAGAGACCGAGAGCAGCCTCCTCTCCCCCCTCCCCAAGGGCTCGGGCTCCCCCACTGGCTGGGAGGATGGGGAAGGAAGAGGGCTTCACAAGCTGCTCCCCCCCCACCCCCCATATACCTCCACACTTGGGGCTGCCCAGGGTTTGCAGAGCCGGGGGGGGGGGGGGTCCATCCCCCATCAGCAGAGGGGCAGAGGCTGTCTCCTGATCACCGAAACGGGGCAGGTGGAGAGTCAGGATCTGAACCCCCATGACTAATGTGCCCCTCACTCAGCCGTCCCCAGGGACTGGGGGCTGTTATGGGAGGCTTCCTCCTCCGTGTGGAGTCTCTGCTGTGCACTGAGGCATGTGCTCCCGTGCAAACCACCCCTCCTTTTCAGGGCAGGGGGAAGCTTCCTCTCCGGTGCGGACTCTCTGACATTGACCCTTTTTTTGCTGCAGCATCACATTGCTGACTAAGGTTTGGCTTCTCATCCACCTGAATGCCCAGAGCCTTCTCTGCAGTCTCCTAAATCCAGTCTAGTCTCTGTGGATTGGTTTAGTAATATCCAAGAAGTATTCTGGGCACAGGAGAGTCAAAGGGGTCTGGGCCTGTTACAGACCCCCACTCGCCTCACCGGGCCCCAGTCCCCCTGTGTCCTGGTGCTCAGGCAGGCCCACCTCTGTCCTGCCTCTGGGCAGGGAGCACCTTATGGGCAGGTCCCTGGGAGGTAAGGTTGAGTGGGGAAATCTGCCCCTCTGGGGGGCAGGCCAAGGCAGAGAGAGAGATTTTCCTCCCCTGGAGGTGTCTACCTGGAGCAATGACTGAACCAACTCTGGAGTCTGCTGAATATCCAACTATTCTCACAGCGACGTGGTTAAGGGTAGAGGCCAGGCAAGGTGCAGCACACAGACAGTATCCGCAAATGCAGAGCAAAAGGGTAGCAGTCTCCTCCTTGGCGCTCCCCAGCTGGCCCAGAAAGAGAGGCACAGGCCATTAGTCGAGCCAGCTCTCCCCCAAGCTGCAGCTCACAGCTTCCTTTGGTCCAGGGACCCAATGCCCCGGGTCCTGGACTGACCCCTGCGGTCAGCTGGGAGCGCCCCCCTCGGGGTCCCCCGAGTTTCTCGGGTGGGGACGATGAGGAGGGCGTTCTCAGTGGTTGCATCGAGGCGGTGGAACTCCCTCCCGACAGAGGTCCGCTTGGTCCCGGAACTTCCCTCTTTCCGAAGACAGTGCAAGTCCTGACTGTTCCGCCGGGCTTCCGGCAACTAAAATAAATCAATAAAATATTTAACCCAATTGACCCCACCCAGCCCAGGTAACTGGTCTCCCCCCGAGCATGGTCAGCGCAGTTACTCTGAACTCTCGGGCAGGCTTGGAAACACCATTAGGCCTACTGGCAGGCCGCGGTGTGCTTCTGTTTATTGTAAACGCCTGATGCGTCTGGCTGCCTCTCCCGCTGCCCCCGTGTTCAGTTCAGCTTCCACCCCACGGGCAACGGTACAAAACCGCCCAGGTGGCAGGAAAACATTCAGTTGTTCAATGGTGAGGTTTTTTCCCTGCCTTCCATCAAGAATTAGCTGAAACAGGTCTGGTTTACTGCAGAAATGGAGAGATGGACAGACAAGTTCCACGCCTGGTGCACTACACGGCGCTTTTGTACGTTATTCACGGCAACATCCAACTGCCACGCAGGATTAAAGAAAGGCAGTCGATTGGTTTTTCAACTCTTAATCCATAAAACATCTATTTTGTCTATTTATGATGTTTTATAAAAACATCTGTTTATTTATTTATAAACACTCTATTTATTAAATAATCACATCTGTTTTATCTATTTCTGATGTTTTCTTCTCTGTTTTGTCTAGACTGACTGGAACCCAAACGTGGTGCATTGTTTGAAATCTTTCAAGCTAATAAAGAGAAATAATAATTCAAAAAAGATGTCCAACAAGGAAGAAAAACAACTGCTGGCTGGCCACACTGCGGGCTCATGGGCTGCCTTGGGATTAGCATGAAGGAAGGGTGAGATTCTTCCTCACCTACTGCTACCAATAACGGGCTGAAACCCACCTGGTCACAGAAGCTACGGCTGCAATCTGGAACCCACATATCTTCGAGGAAGTCACAGGGACTCAATGGGATTCGCTGTCTTAGTTTTATACTGTGCAGGACAGGCAAGGGACTTTTTCAATAAAGTAACCTTCTCCCCTCCCCTCCCCTTCATTTGCAAGGCTGGTGACTACATGATTCAGACCTAGCCTGAGAGGGATTCTACCATGCGTGGGCTCCTGTGATGTCCAGCAAAGTGCGCTCTCTGCAGGAGAGGGTCTCTCCCCCTTGTGGCTGTGGCAATGTCTACTAAGGGATGGGTTATGACCGAACCTTTTTCTACACGTGGGCATCTCTCCAGTGTAGATTCTCAGGTGTTGAACAAGGAAGGATTTCTTACAGACATTTCTCCCACACTTGGGGCACGAGCGAACTGTCTGACTCACAGGTATCTCAGCTTTAGTCATGGCTGCGGCTTTTCTCCTGTGCTGAGTGGATTCTCCCTGCCTCTCCTCTGGATGCTCCCTCTGCCCCATCTCTGACTCACAGCTGCTCCTGCAAGCCTTAGGCTTTAGGGAAACATTCACTATCAATCTTTCTGCTACTGACTTGTCTGGTTCTGCTGATTCTGTGCCTCCCAGCTGAAGATTCTCCCCCTCTTTCTCAGTCACTCTCCTGTCACCTGTGGGGATAAAGAGAAAATCAAGAGAGGAATCAGCCCCTGCATCAACAAGAAAGAGAGAAACAAAAGGGGAATTGGAAAGTCAGGCACAACATAATAATGCTTGACAGGCTGTAGGAAAACAGGAGCAAAAGGAGGAGCAGCACAGTCATAATGCTGCTGCCAGCTCCTCATCCTCTCTTCCCCAGACAATACTCTCTCTTACCAGAATGCCTGGAGAAGCTTGGGGGAGGCAGGTCATTTCAGGACATATGGATGCCCATCCAGCCAGAGAGAGCTCCAGGATAGTTGGGGAACCCAGCCAGGGGGACAGGGGAAATGGGCATGAGATCTTGGTAGCATCTTGAGGGGCAGAATTCAGAGTTTTCCTTCTCCACCCACAACTTGGGGGGAAACAGCAGGTACCAGCAGTCACGGCTGCAGCAGAAAAGAGAAGCTGATCAAAGTTTCCCCTCCTCTGCCTGGGGTTTGCAGAGGAAGAGGATCTCCCTGGGGTGGCTTCTGCCTTCTGACCCCAGATATGGATCTAAACCCCAGTGACAGAGCTGGAGAGTGGGCGAATGTTTGACTTATTTCCAGCTAGCCAGAGGTGAGGCTGTTACAGAGTTTCCTCACCTGTGTGGAGGGATGAGCTCCCATCAGAAGTTTCGCCCCTATCAGGACAGGTTTGCGTGAACTCTTCAGTGTTTAATAAGGGCTTTTCTCCAACAGAAGTTTTTATCGCAGTCTGTGCACTGATAGGGCCTCTCTCCTGTGTGGATTCTCTGGTGCTCAGACAGATTTTCTCTCTGATGGAAGCTTTCCCCACACTTGAGGCATTCATAGGGTTTCTCTCCTGTGTGAATTCTCTGATGTATAAAAAGGTGCGCTCTGTCCCCAAACCTTTTCCCACAGTTAGAGCACTCACAGGTTCTCTTTCTCGTATGAAGTTTCTGATAAGCAAGGGCTGAACTCAAAACGAACCTTCTCTCACACTCAAGGCATTAATAGAGTTTCTCTCCTGTGTGGGTTTTGTGATGCCTAGTAAGATTTGAGCTGAAACTGAACTTTTTCCCGCACTTGAGGTACTTGTACACTCTCTGCCCCTGTGGATTCTCTGATGCCTACTGAAGCTGGAGCTTGAACTGAACCCTTTCCTGCACTCAATTCAATTCAATGCAATTTATTGTGAAGCCCAACAGGCTAGTACAATATTACCAAATTACAGTAAAAAGGAAAAAATATGCACACTCATCATGAAGTCCAATCTGACTGGATCAAAAGTTAGCACAAACCATCATATGCTATTACAATATTACAAAATTACAATAACAGAAAAAATATACACACTCATCATACAATCCAATCTGGCAAGATCAAGACTAGACACAAGCCATCAATCAAAATTTCCTAAACGGGAATTCCTTAACATAAAAATTTGACAAAATTTTGCCAACTGCCCTTGACATCTCTGAATCCACATGATTGAGGAGCTTCCTTAGCAAAACCCCAGAGTCCTGTGAGTCTGCAATAAACATACCCAGAAACTCTCGTCTGGGCCCACTAAGAACTGTACAATGAAAAAAAACATGTCTACAGGAATCAGGTTCCTGCAGGTCGCACAGCTGACAAAACCCTCATGTCTGGGGGTACCCTTATAGCGCCCCTCTAACAGGGCAGGCGGATAGACATTGCACCTGAAACAGGTAAAAGCCCTTTGTTGGCTCGGATCCAGCCATGAGTATAAGTAGCTATCGCCCAGGCAGACAGAGCTAGCTAAAGGATATTCAGGGGCAACTCTCTGATCAGATAACAGGGCCATGGAGCTCCTGATCTAACAGCCTCCTTTTTATAAGAGACAAGGCTCCAGCAAAACCCACATGCCCTAAAGATTCTTTGGAGAATCCCAGTTTGTTAATTTCAGACTCTACCATACGTGCCCAAGGGCTATGAAGCCCCACTGTCACAGCCAGGGCCAGAAGGGAATTATCCTGAGGGGGAAACAAGACAACTCTCAGCCAGTATTTCAGGAGTGATTGCAAGGCCCGGGTTTTGATAGTAATACTTGAGGTTTCCAATCTCAGGATCACCTGGGGAGTTCCTCTTGGGACCCCCAGGACAGACCGTAAGACCTGATTCTGTATTGGTTCCAAACTTGTTATAAATAAAGGGCACCAGGCTGGAAAGGCGTCCAAACATTGGGCTATGACCTTTGCTCTAAAGAGCTGCAGGGCTGGCAATACTAATCTCCCCCCATGGTTATAAAGAAAAATGAGAATGGCAGCCGAGGAGCTCTTTGTTTGTGTCACCACCGCCTTCAGATGATGCTTCCATCTCAAGGAGGAGGCAACGATCGCTCCCAGATATTTAAATACATTTACTTGGTCTATAAGGTTGTCTACGATTGCCCAGCGATGGATTTTATTAGTTCCCCGCGTCCCCATCACCATGACTTTGGTTTTGGAGAAATTAATTTTTAATCCTTCCCTATCACAATATTCCCCAAATCTTTGCATCACTCTTCTGAGACTCACCAAGGTCTGAGAAATTAAAACCGTATCATCTGGGTACAGGAGGGCCGGAACCTCCCGGTGCCTATTCGAGGCGCATGGGTATCAGAGGCCTTCAAGAAGGAGATCATATCATTCCAAAAAAATATTAAATAATACAGGAGCCAATAAACACCCTTGTCTGACACCCTGACGGACATGCACTTCTTTTGAGAGCATTTGGGCTGGGGCTGAGCGTATGCGTATTTGGTTATTACTGTGCATTTTAATTAATAGAAAAAGTAATCGTGGGTCCATTGAGGTAGCACTTAATTTGAACCATAATCTTTCTCTATTTATCAAATCAAAGGCCATACTGAGGCCTATAAAGCATAAATAAAACTTGCCCTGACGGGCAATATATTTGCCAGAAAGAAGAGAGAGAACAAAGATCTGATCCAAAGTAGATTTCCCACTCTGGAACCCGGCTTGCTCGGGCTCCAGTAAATTACTTGTCTTTCACCCAACCAAGCCAACACTTTCTCCAACAAAAACCTAGTGTACAACTTTCCAATAATGCTAAGGAGGCAAATAGGATGATAGTTCCCAGGGTGGAGGGGATCCCCTTTCTTAAAAAGCGGAACTATAATACCACTCAACCATGATTTGGGGATTTCTCCCGAGTCATTGATTGAAGAGAAAAGGTGGGGAGGGGACAAAAAGCTGGCCTTAGGATCGTATTTTAACAGCTCAGGGGAAATAAAGTCCCCTCCAGGTGCTTTCCCCAGTTTTAATAGCTTGGAAATAAATGTTATTACTTCCTCCTTAGATACTGGGGGCCATGCCGGAAAACAATCTCTCGGAGGCAAAAGGATCGTACCCTCCAGAAAATATCTTTGCATAGAACTCAACCCATATGCCAGATGAAATCGCTGGCTCATTCCCACCAGATCTAACAGGGCGAATAAGATCCCCCCAAAGTTTTGGGTCATTCTGTGTTGCTGCCTTTAACAACTGTGCCCACCTCTGCTTCTGGAAATCCAATCTCTTTGACACTAGCATATGGCGATAATTTCTCCTTAATAACTTGTAGATCTCTCCTAAGAGTCAAAGAGGGATCTTTCCTCAACTTGTTTGCAAGCCGACGCAGCACAGATCTCATAGATCCACAATCCCTGTCGAACCAGGGTGAGTATTTCGCCTTCCGGGGGGGGGGGAGGGGCAGGCCTCTTAACCACTAGGAGGGGAAATAAAGAACCATCAGTCTGTCAAAGGCCACTAAATGATCACTCTCCAGGGCTATTATCCAAGCCAATATCCCCTTAACCTCTATTTGTTGTGTAAAGTCCACAAGCTGATTTTAAATCTTCAGACCATTCAACGTGCAATAGCCCCAGCCCTCTTTCCTCTGTTGCAATATCAGTCCTCCCCCTCTTATGGGGGTCCACTAACAATAGAGAAAGTGGGAAATGGTTAGCTTCAAACCTTGTTATAACACGAAATTCAAGAGTATTTAGGAAAAAACCTTCTGACAATAAAAAATAATCAATTACGCTAGAGCCCTGTACTGAACAATATTAAAATCCCCTTCAAGATACCCCCTGGAACAACCATTTAACACCATCAGCCCGAAATCAGTACGGTCTTGGACCTGGATACCTCAGGGACCGCCTCACCCTCCGTGACTCAGGACGGACTCTCCGGCCCACTGGGGGCGCCTTCTTGGAGGTCCCCCGCGTAAAGCAGGGGGCTACAATGGAGAGGGCGTTCTCGCTGGCTGGGCCCCGGCTGTGGAACTCCCTCCCAGAGGAAGCACGACTGGCCCCGAGTCTGTTGGCCTCCTGTCGGGCCTGCAAGCCATGGCTGTTCTCCGGGGCCTTCGGAGGCGGGGAGGGGAGGGTGCGCTACATTTTTGTATGGGGGTAGTTTAAAATTGTTTTAAATATTTGTGTAGATTTTTATATATATTGTGATAAATTGTTTATTTTATGTTGGAAGCAGCCCCGAGATGCCGTAGGCATAAGGGGTGGCATATAAATGGAATAAAATAAATAAATAAAAATTCCTCCAAGTGGCCAGCCCCAGGGCTAACTACACAATCCCTCGATGAACGGGTATATGGAAAATATTCTGAATCCTCAAGCTTGGGGGGGTTTCTGTGACAAGGCTGGGTTACCCAGACTGATATTTAAATCGCCCCCAAGAAGCACTATAGCCCTGGGGTAGGAGTCACAGGCAACGTATAATTTCCCGCTAACAATAGGCCAAAAATCAGGTAGTAAAAACGGAGAAGAAGATGGTGGAAGCTAAAGTTTTCCTAACAGTATCTCTAACCCAGAGGGAAATAGTGAAATAAAGCAAAGTATGGTTCCATTGAATCACACATTTTAACTTCCACACAGAGGACAGAGGAAACCAAAAGAGCAAGACCCCCCCACTAGGCCTACCAGGGCCTACAGCGGGGGTAGCATTTGTACAGAACACAGAAAATCCCTTACATGCAAGATCAGATAGAGCCCATGTTTCCTGAAGTAAAATAAAATTATATTCCGCCAAAAAATGAAAGAAATCAACATCCTGCCAACGGGATCTCCACCCAGAGATGTTCTAGCTAAGAAGCTTAAGGTCCGGGGAACCCTTTAAGGATTGTCATTTATCAGAAGACGGATATAGCTCAGCCAATTTTTGAGGAACAATTCCTTCCATTATCACAATCTAAGGGCACATGAGCCTCTAGAATACCACAGCTACAGAGGACTGAAGGGGGCCCCGCTGATTCTAAAGCAATGATGGAAGTGGGTCGACCAGGAGGATGGCACCTTGCATCAACTTTCTTACCCACAGCCATAACGTCCACATTCAAGACAGTCAAGGGATAACCCCCGAGGAAGTGTGGAACCCGTAGACAAAACAACCTCACAGCAGTAAGTTAGGTCAGAGGAGTCTTGATTATTCCCACCACTGCTCACTTCAACCAGTGAGGAAGAGATCGGGGGACAAAAAGGGGATGTAAATTTCTTCGCAACTATCTCAGACCCCTGTCCTCTATCAGGAGTGACAGAAGAATATAATAACGTTTTCCATGATCTGAACTCCCCAAGTTTTTTAGTAAGGGACCCAAATTTATCCAAGAGTTCCTTTTGACCTACCGGAAGGAGCATCTGGGTAGGGCTGGCACAGGAAACAAATGGCCTTGATTCCTTTGGGATAGCTGGCCCCATTATCGGGAGTTCAATTTCCAACCCCTCCCCCCCCCCGAACAGCCACTCGCTCCTGGGACCACAGGAAGTCCCAAACTGGGGCCCCCAGATATAGACTGGGTCCTCGGGGCAGCTCTTCCAACTCCCCGCTGGGTGTCCGGGATCAGCCACGTTTAAAACAGGCTCGCATTTTGGACTTTACTCGGAAGCCACCTACTGCTTTAGACAATCAGCCAGTCCAGCTTTCCAACAGATGTATGGTTTTGAGGGAGGAAGGGGCGTTGGACACTGGTTTTCGTGGTGGGGAATCGTCTGATAGGCCCCCCATTCATAACAAATTAGCCAGTGCCCCATATGAGGCCGGGGGACATGAGCAGGGGGATCCCAGGGAATTGATCAAAGGTTGCTGCAAACAGTTGCTAGGGATTGTTTCCCTTTGGCAAGCTGGGGTCAATAGTTGGGGTGATCTACTATCTCAGACGCAGCAACAGTTGCAGGGGATTATCGATGGTCTCGGTAACTTGTTGCCTATGGGGACTAAATCTGATCATTTGGTGGCCTTTGGTGGGGTGGATTTAGATAAGTCATCTAAAGTCTCCGTAGGGCTCTCCAATAGAGCCCCCCTGGCAGGGTGGGATATGCAGACAAAACGGGGTGATAGAACTCAGAGGTTGGCTGGTAGCAACCCTGCTACAGCCAAGGTAATGGTAATCCATGAAGCGGCCATCCCGTTAGTCGCTAGGCCCCTGTGGAATGGGGCTACACCAAGTTGGGCTACCAAGGAAATGGTTGCCCGTAACCTTTCATTCCTGGCAGGGACCAAGCTCCGTGAGCATGAGATTGATAAGATCATGCCCTTAAATGCCATGGTGGGCACTAGAAATCTTAGGGTCTATTTTAAAGGCCAAGCTTGGGTGCTCAGGCTTTTCCGGCTATGCCGTGTTCTTAAGCAATGGGGTATTTCAATAGATCGAGTTTTTTCCTACAAGAACAGTGGATCTACCCCTTGTGCGCCGGGTAGCAATAGGCGCTACTTCCCCCCTGGATTTGATATCCTCAGGTGTTACCACATTATAGTGTGGGCGATGGTTCCTGTGTGGCTGAGGATCGGATTGCAGCTGAGCCAATGGAATGTCTGATCCCGCAAGCTGTGGGGAAAGGAGGGGCAGTAGTTTCTCAAGGGACAAACTTCGGTCAAAGGTTGGCTGAAGTTTGTTTTGGTTCCCCTGACCCTAGGTCTGACGACGCGCAGGTTGAGGCTATTCTGGATACAAGTCTGGGGAACGGAATTTGTTCATTGACAGATTATTCTATCTGCAAGACAAATGACTAGGTAGGGATAGCATGCAGATAATGGAAGGGGCTAGTTGGTGTGGTCCCAATATCCCAGATGTGGTGAATCCATCAGACCTAGCGGCCTTGAAGTCCGGGACATTGTCCATGGAAAGGAGTGGGATTGGTCGGGAGGAAGGAAATTCAGCTCCCTGTTTGGTGGAGAAAGGAGCAGAAATGAATGAGCCTACTTCTGTTAAGGGCCACTCTGGCCTTCTGGCCCAGGGAGTAATTGGGGATCTGGATCAGGACCAGTTTGGCAGCACTGTTAATATTCATCTTTCCCCCCCAGGAGTGGAAGAGGATTGGGATAGGCCAGGGCCTGAGTTTGTTCCACAGCTTAATGTATACCCACTACTTTCTTCATCACCCTCCCCGATTCCGAGTCAAACCCTTCAAGCCGGGGTGGGTGCGTGGGGTGAAAGCGGCTTAGCTGCAGATTGACTGAGAAATGTTGGGCCCCAGGGCCGTAGGGGATCAAATGCAGAATTAAAGCTGCTCTCATGGGACATCTCAGGATGGGGTTGGTTGTTGAACCATGAGGTCCGGCTGTTGGTGGGCAAATTGGATATTATCTGCATACAGGAATCCTGGCTGATGGATGGTTCCTTTCTTTCATTACCTGGTTTTCAGATGTGGTGTTCTTCATTGTCAGTCCATGGGACTGTGCTGCCTGGGGCCCCTGACCCAGGGGCCCCTTTCCTTTCTCCACCCTGGGCGCTGGAAGGTTCTCAACGGGAGGACTGCTTCTGATGCACTGGACCAGTACACCTTCGTTTCCCAGAATGGTAAAAGCATAATTGATTACTTTTGTATCCAAGAGTCCTACTTGGATTGTTACATAGATTTCTCAGTATTGGTTGAGGGGTTTAGTGACCATTTCCGCATTGTACTAATTTTTGCTCCCCCCGCAGGAGCGAACCTTGGTAAGGACTCTCGATCCGCTTCTGTGGGGTATGTAGCTTTCGATTTGGCTCCTTGGCTTCATTGGTCTGACACGGTGGATAGGAAATGCTTGGGGCTCTATAGCCAGGCCAGTCTTATGCAACTGAAGCATGGCTTGCTGGATCCACAGCAGGTAACTCCAGAACTGGTCTACGAGCTTTTTGCAGTTTTATTGGTACAGTTTGGGGGGCAACTGACTGGCAATAATTTTACATCTTCACTGGCGGTGGCTTCTTATGCCCAGCCTAGGTGATTTGATAAGGAGTGCCTAAAGCATAGGGCCAGCCTTAGGCAAAGTGCGAGAACCTTCAAGGCAGATCCGAGTGTGGTAGCGGCTTCTCAGTACATCAAGGAAAAAAGCAGTTATAAAAAACTACTTAAAGGAAAGAAGGAGGCCTTTCTGGCTAAGGCATGGGAAGCTTTGATCAGTGCGGCTCGGGATAGTGATCAGGCCGGCTTTTGGGCTCTGGTTAAGGAAGGAAGTAGATCCCCCTTTTGTGCAAGATCTTCAGGATTGGGGAGCCTGGCAACTCCGTTTCAAGGGAATGTTTACCAGTATGCCAGATACCACTGTTCTCAACCGGGAATTACTAGCAGCTCTTCCTCTTTGGCCTCCAGTGGATACGGAGGTCGTGAGATCTATACTGGTCATGGCTAAATCCCAAAGAGCTCCCGGGATTGACGGCATCCCGGCAGATCTTTTTAAGCATAATATGGGATGGTGGGCACCTATTCTTGCTAAGCTATTCACCACTATAAACAACTGTGGGGTGATTCCAGCAGGATGGAACATCAGTATAGTGGTGCCCATCCATAAAAAAGGGGATAGGAATAGGTCTCAGAATTACCGGCCCATTAGTCTACTTTGCGTGGCTCCCAAGATCTAGGCACGTTTCTTATTCTTTAAACTAGAAGACTGGGATGGGATGGCTGATTTTTTCCCTGAGGAGCAGGCCAGATTTCGACTTGGCCACTCGACAGTGGACCATTCCTTCACCCTATGGCATCTGGTCGAGAAATATGCTAAAATTAGGAAGGGAAGATTGATTATGACCTTTCTGGATCTACGATCTGCCTTTGACTTGGTCAATAGGGATATCCTGTGGGACAGATTGTATAGTTCAAACATGGACCGGAGATTGATTTACCTGGTCCATGCTCTGTATTCCCAGACCTCCCTTAGAGTCAGGGTAGGGGGTAGTGGCCATATTTTGAGCTCGGTCCCTGTGACTAATGGGGTTAAGCAGGGCTGTGTCCTGGCCCCTTTCTTTTTAAATTTCTTCATTAATGGGATAGTGCCTCTGTTCAAAGCGGACTCCTTCCTTCCAGCTAAGGTTGGGGGTCAATCTGTTTCCATTCTACTGTTTGCAGATGATACGGTGCTCCTATCACCCTCAGTCCTGGGGATGAATAGGATGCTTTCTGAGGTGAGCTAATTTTGTAAGAACTCCCAGCTGTTCATAAATTATGACAAATTCCAGCTGGTGGTAGTGGGCCGCCGCTTCGTTTCTTGTAAGTGGCTACTCGATGGAGTAAGGCTGGAGCAGGTGCAATCGTATAGGCACCTGGGCCTGCTTTTCAATAAGTCCGCATCGTGGCAAACTCGCGTCGAAGCAGCTAGGCTTAAACTGAAGCAGGCGGTTATGGGTCTTTTGAGATTCTGGCGGTGCTTTGGGGGAAGATCTATATCTCCAGCCCTGAAGCTGTTTGATCTAAAATATAAAGTAGATACCTTGTTTGGGGCTGAAGTGTGGCCCCCCTTTGCATCTGGTACTCTAGAACCTCTCCAAAATGTTCTGTTGAGATCACTCTTGGGGGTCCCGCAGAGTACCCCAGCCTGCTTACTCCGCCTGGAGACAGGGTCAATCCCATTGAGAACTGAACTGCTCTTCCGACCTCTGTGCTATTGACTCAAGATCAAAGCCATGGCCGAGGACCGTTTGTCCCGCTTATGTCTCGAGGAGGTGTCCTCTTGGTCTACTCCAGGGGTATGGTTGGACAGGGTCCTAAAAAGCTTGGGTAACCTAGGGCTATCGCCGGAGATGCTTGAGGGGATACCAATCCTTGAAAGAAGGATAATTCGAAGGCAGCTCATGGATCAAGCTATCCAGCTTGACTTGGGGGCTGCCAAGACATTAAAGAGTGCCCCATTTTTTAGATTATTTAAGTTAGACTCTAAGCGCGAATTGTATTTGTAGCTCATTGTTAACCCCAAGCTGCGCAGGGCCTTGACCCTTTTGCACTTTGATCTCCTCCCTACCAAAGTACTTCTCGGCAGGAGGAATGGTACCCCCTTTGCGAATAGGATCTGCGCCTGCAACCTAGGGCAGGTTGAGGACCTTCCCCATGCGCTGTTTGTTTGCCCTCCCACTGCGCATTGGAGAGAGCTGTATTTGGTCCCTTGGATTTCCAGTCGACCATTTCTATCCCTGGTGCAATTGTTGCAATTTTGGTTGAGATCAAATTCCCCGGATATGTTGCTCGGCCTTGCTGGCTGGGCGTACCAATACAGCAAGCACTGAATTTTCTAGGGAAAGTTTATTTTGTTTCCGAGTCATTCAACTCCTTTTGGCTACCTATGGTTGGGGGATGGGAATCCCTGTGCCTTCTGTCTATCTTCTTGGGACTTTGAGCTCTATTTTGATTACCCCAAGGTTTTATTTCCTTCTTGTCTAATGTTTAATTGCTGTGTGTTCTGTGCACTTTTCATGTTATTTGTACCATGTTTTTATTCTTCCCTTGTTATGGCTGTCTGCTAAACAAGATTAAACTCATTCATTCCAGAGGAGGGGCCAGTTTCTTTTCACATGGGTTCTGGGGACAATACAGACACCTCCTCTAAATCTTAGAGTTTTGTGGGGAGACACCAACATGGAAATTTTACAGATCCCCTCCCTAAGAATCTAACATCCCCTGGCAGCGCTCCTTACCCAGCGAGGCCTCGTTCTCGTAATTCTCCCGCATGACGTCCCAGTACAGGGCTCTCTGCCCTGCATCCAGCAGAGCCCACTCCCCCTCGGTGAAATACACAGCCGCCTCCTCAAAGGTCACCGGCCCCTGCAATAACAGACACACACCCCCTCAGTCTCTGCTGCCTCAGAATCAGCCCGAGTGGGTGTGAAAACCCCCGTCTACAAAGAGCAAGGAGCTTCCACTGGGGGGCAAATTTCTGCAGGAATGGAAGCTTTCGTATTAGAAAACCAGACAAGTTCTGGGCCTGTTGCCTTGGGAAGAGGATTCTGAACTGGGGTCCGCCAAGGCTGCCTTCCTGAGTCCGCAGACAGGCTGCTCCTTTCAGCTCCAGCAGTGCAGAGAAATAGATACCCTGGGATCCTGCCCTTGTCCACATGCCTATTTACTGACACCCCTGGAGGCTACGCCCCCCCTGCCCTTCCCCTGCTAAACCCCTACCTGAGCCAGCCCCGATCCAGACATTTCCCAAGGAGACGATCTGGAGAGAACTGGGGATGTTATTATTATTATTATTATTATTATTATTATTTTTAAAATTAATTTTTATCCTGGCACCATCCTGCTGCCGGCAGCTTGGGACAGCGAACAGAAAAGAAAACTATAAAACCATTTCCATAAAACAATGTCTAAACCAACACTATAAATAACAGCTCATTGTGAGGGCAAGAAGGGCTGTGGGGGAGATTCCAGGAGAGGGTTTAGTAGCCCAGTCTGTCCCCTTTACTCTCTGCCCAGACACTCTGGGTGAAGCCCATAAGAGCTCAGTCACTTGCTGCCAGGCCGGCCCGGACCAAGAGCCGGCCTGGCTGGGACAGGGACTGTCTCCCTCAGGCCGGATTCTCCAGCCGAAGCCAGGCTCAGTCCACTCAGTTACTCTCAGTTTCTAGCAGCCAGAGAGTCAAGGAAAACCCAGAGCCCGAGCCTGCATCCCCGACCAGCCCGGCAAGAGCTAAGGCTGCGATTCCTGTACAGCCATTTTTAGGCTCATAGTCAGTGCCGGACCGGGGTCAGAGCAATGATCCATTGAGCCCAGCGTCCCCTCTCCAACGGTGCCCAGTCTCCGTCGCGTCCTAGCGTCAAACACTTCGCTAAAATGGCCTCTCATTCTGCATCTTCTCCTTCAAGTAATCAAAGACCGATAGCAAACCACCTAGGATTATTTTCCTAAAATCTCCAAGGGAGACATAAAATCTCCTCAGATATGGATTATTTCTCCCCTCATCTTACAATCTGAATATAACTCCTCCTCCTATTTGTCCCTTTTTATGGATATAAATCACGTGCACCTGAGACCTCACGCGTTCATGTATGTATCCTTGTCTCTTCCTCTGTTCCCCCCCCTTTGTCTCCCACCCTCCCCCCTTGTCTCGCTTAGACTGTAAGCCCGCTGGGGCAGGGACCATATCTCTTTCTTACAATTGTAAAGTGCCAGGTACATTGCTGGTGCTATATAAATGCTTAATAATAATAATAATAATAATAATAATAATAATAATAATATATAAAAATTCCATCAGGTGAATGACACCTTTCCCCCTCTAGTTTTCTATCATAGCAAGGGCTCCAGATCTTGGTGGTCTTACATTTAGAGACTATAGTAATTTACATTTAGTTTTAAAAGAAAAGTCTGGGCTGTCTCAGAGAGAATGTACTTCTATGCTGGTCAGAGGCAGCCACCTGGAGTCACTTGGAATTTCCCCAGAACTATCATGGCGTGCGCACGCACACACACACACACATACACACATACACACAAAGGGGGCTTCATGTGCAAAAGAAGCCTCTTTGCTGCCAACTCCCCTGATGATCATCCTGGCATCAAGGACAATTGTGGGGGGAAATTCTCAAGAGACAGTCATGGTGACACTTCCAAAGACTACGTCCCACTCGAGGAGGGTCCCAGAGAAATGCAGCTATTGTTTCCTGACCCACCTTAACACCATCAAGGACCATCAAGAGACATCTGTTCAGACAAAAAGGAACTGCCCTGAAGCAGAGACAAAGACTTTCTGAACTTAAGGATGAAGATGAGTCACCCTACTGCACCCTAAAGACCATCAGGCAGATGTTGCAACTGGCGACACCTCCTCCGCAGGATTCAGTGATGCCCACTGAAACCAATGGGGCTAACAATATACAAAAGACAAGATTAGAGACTAGAACCTTCACACACACACACACACACACACACACACACACACACACACACACAGACAGGGCTTGTAGTCAGCTTGCTGGCTTGTGTCCCTAACCATCACTCTCAAAGAGGGAACCTCGCATTTGAGCTCACCCCGGGCCCTCTCCTCACCTTCTGGGACCAGCCGGCCACCCGCCTTCTACCATCTGGATGAGTAAGATACCTTGCTATGTATTGTACTAGAGTGTAAGTGCTGCCAGGATCAGGAACCATGTATATTAACTGCCTTCTTGCTTTATGCAATTAACAAATGTATTTCCCTGATAACAATCAACGAGTCCCGCTAACGATTCATCCTAGCTCTAAATTGGCTAGGCTAAATAATATGCAAGGGGCTGCCGTTCTAAATTGGCTAGGCTGAAATCTATATATACAAGGAGCTGTATTTGTGAAGAACAGAATTATTTTGTTATATTTGTTGGAGAATTGCGGTCGGGGAGAGTTAGCTGAGTTGTGTCCTATCCACTGCACACTCTGCTGCCTAACCTCTGTGTCGCTGAGGGAAGCTGCACTGGCTTTGCTGATCACCAAACCAAGTGCTGGGTTTTGCACTCAGTCTTGCTGAGCACAGGACTGTGTGTCTGCTGGAGAGCTCTTTAATAAAGAGTGGAATCTCCATATATTTGTCTGAAGGAAGAACAAGGTCACTTATTATTGTCCAAGAGAAGGACGAGGCCACTTATTTGTCCGAGGGAAGGTTGAGGCCACTTAGTTGTCTGAGGGAAGGACTAGACTATTTGAAAAGATTTCTTCTAGACAAAAAGTCCAACTCTGGGTCTGCAGTAATAGTATACTTGGTTCCTGCACTTTGCACTGACTACTTGGTTAACACTAGGTATTTGCAGACGTTACGAGATCACGCTCAACCGCAGACAATCCCCTGTTGTGGGGAATGGTCCCGTAATGTCTGTTTGATGCCCATCAGATGTTCACCACAGTGAACCTCCGGCAGGAATCAAAATAACTACGCTTTCGAGGATGGTCTGGGGACCATCTCCAAAAGCGTGGTCAAAGTGATTCCTGCCAGGGGTGAACACCCAGCAGAAATCACTTTTTGCCCCCAACAGACGTGACATTACCATGCTCAACCACGGCGGGATTCACCGTGGTTGAGTGTGGTAACGTCTCGTCTGGCCTCTGACCATGGCCCAAAATCGGCGGCCATGTTCGCCGCCAATTCTGGCCCGTGGTCAATACCCCGGGGGGCAGGCAGGCACCGCAGCCACATTGGCCGCAGCGCCCGCCCGTCTCCCAGAGGGCAGGCGGCCTCATGAGCGTGAGCCCCCCCCTGATTCCCCGCCGGGATCAGCCGGCACGTCTGCTGCCCGTGACGGTTCGATTCCAGCAGGGAATCGAAAGGGTGATTCCGTGACGGGGCCAAAGCCGCCCCGTCACGTCTGAAATCATCCACACTGTACACGCATCAACACACGGTAGTTGGGAAGTTATGGTTTGGTTCAAAAAGAAGAGTGTAGAGGGGGAACCGCAAAAACGCCACCTCCATAGAGGAGTGGAATATACAGAAACCTTCAGCTGCTAGGCAAACTGTTCTTGAAAATGGTCCATTTCCTTGGATGTCTGATGTTTTAAGCTCCCCATTAACTGAAACTCAAATTGCTGAAACTTGGGAAAGGTACTTGTTGCTTTATAAACCTATAAAGAAAACTAAACAGAATGCATTGCTGTGGTTATTGCTGCTAGACAATGAGCTGTTACTGAAGGAAAATACAGAATTAAGGGAACAAGTTAAAGATATGGATGTTGAAATTTATAACAAAGAGAATTAGAAAATCAAATTTGGAAGTGTAATACAACTGCTAGAATTTTTTTTACAAGTTCAGCAATTGACAGAGCTCAAAAAAGGCAAATGCTCAGTTGCAAACTCAAGTAATGAAATTTGAGACAGGTTGCTAATTTACAGGAGCGTTTGCAGGACAGCCAATGCCATGCTGCTTCACCTGTGCTTATGCAAACAATTAAGGAAACAAAGATGGGTTCCATGCCCAGTCATACTAAATGCGAGGCAAACTGTAGCTGCATTAACAAAACAACTGGAAGGTGAAAGAGGCCCTTATAGCTGCAGTGCAGTTCAAACCAATAACAATGTGCTCTGAAATTGACCCGGATGACCTGGGTTCTGAAGAAGACAATGATCTTCTAAATAAAATTAGCAAGAAGGCAGCTCCCAATGAAAGTGAGGAAATTCCACCTCCTTATAATCCTGATGTAACCCCTAATGCCCCAACTGACCCACAGGAAGTAAGCATATAAGAAAAGCCAGACTGGGTCAGACCAATGGTCCATCTAGCCCAGCATCCTGTCTCCGACAGTGGCCAACACGGTGGCTTGGGAGAAGCACCCAACAGGTCACAATGGGGGATCCATTCCCTGTTGTTTTCCCCCAGTTCCCGTCATGTTCCCTGATCCTGTCTGGCTAATAGCTGCTAATGGACCGATCTTCCAGAAACTTGTCCAAACCTCTTTTAAACTCAGTTCTAGTACTGGCCCTTACCACAGCCTCTGGCAGTAGATTCCACAACCCAATTATACGCTGAGTGAAAAAA
>QEPC01013205.1:536419-556849 GCA_003113815.1 Sphenodon punctatus
TGTGTGAGGGAGAGAGAGTCTGTGTGTGAGAATCTGCGTGTGTGTGTGAGGGGGAGAGAGTCTCTGTGACATAGTCTGTCTGTGTGTGAGAATCTGAGTGAGTGAGAATCTCTATGTGTGAGGGAGAGAGAGTCTGTGTGTGAGAATCTGCGTGTGTGTGTGAGGGGGAGAGAGTCTCTGTGACATAGTCTGTCTGTGTGTGAGAATCTGAGTGAGTGAGAATCTCTATGTGTGAGGGAGAGAGAGTCTGTGTGTGAGAATCTGCGTGTGTGTGTGAGGGGGAGAGAGGCTCTGTGACATAGTCTGTCTGTGTGTGAGAATCTGAGTGAGTGAGAATCTCTATGTGTGAGGGAGAGAGAGTCTGTGTGTGAGAATCTGCGTGTGTGTGTGAGGGGGAGAGAGTCTCTGTGACATAGTCTGTCTGTGTGTGAGAATCTGAGTGAGTGAGAATCTCTATGTGTGAGGGAGAGAGAGTCTGTGTGTGAGAATCTGCGTGTGTGTGTGAGGGGGAGAGAGGCTGTCTGTATCTGTGTGTGAGAATCTGTCAGTGTGACATAGTCTGTTGTGTGAGAGAATCTGAGTGTGTGTATGTGTGTGAATCTGTCTGTGTGTCAGGGGGAGAGAGTCTGTGTGTGAGAATCTGAGTGTGCAAACTTGTTCAAAGGTTTCTGAGGCTGACTTTGGTGTTATTCCCCATAAAAAAAGGAAACAAAAACCAAAAGACAAATAGAAAAATAAAAGTTGGTTGAAATGCTAGGGAATCACTGGTAGTTATTACCGGCTTGATGAGACACTTCAAAGATCAGTTTCTCCTCACAGTGAGCCAGGGCTCTATTTTTTCACACTGCCAGGGAGAAATGGGGCAAGTGGGGGAGAGACCTTTAATGGGACCTTAGTAAGAGGGCACTCTGTCCCTCAGTGGCAGAGCTTCACGCAGCAGCAAGGAGTTCCCAGGGTTAACTAATCTCATCTCCCTCCAATGTGAACTCTGGGAACGCCTTGCTGCTGGGTTAAGCCACACCACTGGCTTAACGGTTGGGTTGGCTCTGCCCACTTCTGGCCCCACCCTCTGCCCACACATTTGCATAAATTAGTATAAAATAGTATATGTAATCTCATGCAAATGTTTATCCTCTTTTCTGCCGATGTGTTAGTGGCCACCGTCACCTAGGCACATTTTTAAGCAACACTTATAAAAATACATGTTGCAGGGCTTTTATTGGCACCTTAGGCACCAATGCAGGCCCTGCAACATGTATTTGTTTAATAAGTGTTACTTTAAAATGTGCCTAGGTGGCAATCCTGATCCTGGGTAAAGGCATGGGGGGCGGGGGTTGGTTTGCTAGGCTGTTTGTATTAGACGCTGTTGGTGGGTTCTAAAAGCAAGGCAGCTTTTTCTGTTCTGAGCAATCCAGAGTCTTTGGGGTGACAGGGAGGGGGGAAGAGAATCCAGACATCAGGGATCAGGATGGGAGTCAGAGTAGCTCTCTGCTGAGTCAATAATCATCATCATTTTATTTCTATAGTGCCCCCCCGTTCCCCTGCCGAATGGGGCTTGAAGCGCTGCTCAGTCATAAGACAGACGGCATAAACTAGAGTCCGGGCTCCGCTCTCTCCTCGCCCCGGCAAAGAGAAGGGCGATGTCCGCGTCTCCCTCTGGATCGTCCCCTCCCGCTGGACTCAGAAGAGAAATGGCCCCAGTGCAGCTGGCTCAGGTACAGGAATTGTCTGGACAATGTTAGGAAGTTAAATTGTTTTTAAGTTGCTTTGATATTGTGTTAACATATTTTTACACTCTCAAGCGCTCTGGGTGCCATTTGCACCGGGGGGTAGGAGAGTGGAAGTAACATTAATATTATTTGTAGCAGGGACGCTGCGTGATTCCTTTCAGGATTAGGCCCACAAAGTCACTGTTCTCTCTCTTGTGGAATCAGCGTAACACTCCAGCATGTAGCCAGTCTCTACAGTCCATACACATGTTCAGTGTCCACTCAGCACGGCACGGTGCAGTAACCCCCTGCTGCCTTCCCTTGGTCTCTCCTAGCCAGGCAATCCCTCTGGCTCTCTTGTCACTGACGTTAGTCTCTCTTCTCCATACAGAAGTCCCAAGCCAGGTGCAGTTCTCTGGCTTCCAACTCACCGTTTCCCAAGCCCACCCAGGCAACCCCCTCCTGCCTCTGTCATTGTCTCGCCAAGGTAGAGCTCAGCAACAGCTCCTGCCTCCTCTCCAGCAGCTCTCTCTCTCTCTCTCTCTCTCTCCTGAGCTCTGGCTCACCTCTTCAGTAACTCTCTGGAGTGACTCATCTGTGACCAAAGCACAGCTGCTTCCGGTCAGGCACGATCCACGGCTTCTGGCTGCGCCTGTCGCCCCGCTAGCCCAATCTCTTAAAGGGGCAGCAGCACTTGGGGATTCTGCCCTGCTACATTATTATTGATTATTAATCAGGTGGGCAAATGCCAGATCTGATGCCTCATTTATTGTCTTCCTCTCCCAGGGGCCGGTGGCCTTCGAGGAGGTGGCTGTGTATTTCACTGAGGAGGAGTGGGCTCTGCTGGATCCAGGGCAGAGAGCCCTGTACTGGGACGTCATGCAGGAGAATTACGAGAACGTGGCCTCGCTGGGTAAGGATCGCTGCCTCTGCGGTAATCAGACGTGGGGGGGAGGGGACGTCTCTTCCCACAGACAATTAGTTTTCAGAGTGATCACAGGGTTGTACAGCTGGTAGGGATCTCAAGAGTCAGCTAGTTCAGCACCCCACACCAATGCAGGATTCCCCCCGACCCAAATTGCCCACGCAGAAAAATCCATCCAAGAAGAAACAAAGGCTCTAATAAAGATCTCCTACAAGCAGAGACCAGAGCACGTTACAGAGTGTCCCAAACAGAGTGAGCCAGACCCGCACTGTAGGGGGAGGCTGAAACCCCTCCAAGCAGACCAGCAACGTGACCTGGAAGGAAAACTCCTTCTTGACCCCAAATCTGAGGATCAGTTAGACCCAGAGAAGGTGTGCAGAGCCCGTCAGCTAGATCACTCACGTAGCGTTCTAGCCGCCGGGCACCAGAGCACACACACACACCCCAGCCCCATAGCCAGTTGCAGAGGACTCCAATGGTTCCAAGGTCACTTCCTGCGACCCCACTAGTTGTTGGCTACTGCTCATCCCCCCATTTTCTGTGAGCTGTTCACAAATCATGCGTATTATGATTTGTCTAATATTTTTCCAGGCGTTGACATCAGGCTGAGTGCTTGCTAATTTGGTGCTTCTTACACAGAGACATTGGTTTTATGTCCCACTCTGGAGCTCCCCCTTCCCTCTCTCTACTAACATGTTTGGAGGAGGCATCCAGTACTGGGCAGTGTCAGAGACAGGATACTAGGCTGGAAAGAGCTTGGATCTGACCCAGCCTGGCAGCTGGTGTGTACTTAATTCCTGATGCGTTTCAAGCAGCTGCTGCCTCCTTGTTCCTTTGACTCCCCCGCTCACTGGAATGAGCTCCGTGCTTCCCATTTCTCTCTTTCTGCTCATCAGTCCTTGACCCCTGGCATTTAGCCAGGTTTGGGGCTCTCCTGTCAGTGACCCAGAAGCCGTGACCCTTCCAGCTCGACAGGGTGCGCGCACTCCCCAGCAGAGACTCATCCATTCAACAGTCTCCCTTCCCCTCCTCTGCCTCCCTCAGACTCACAGAGGGGCTGGTAGGAATCACCTGATGTTCTTCGTACTCACTGGGTCTCTGTGATCTAATCCCCCCTCATTGTCTCTGCTTTCTCCCCTCTTCCTTCTGAGCAGGGTTTCCAGTTCTAAAATCCAACCTGATCTCGCAGCTGGAACGAGGGGAAAAGCCGTGGGTGCGGGATCTTCAAGGCTTGGAGGAGAGAGAGGTCCCATCAGACGCCAGCTCAGGTGAGGGACCAGATGGACAAGCTCACAAGGGTAGCACTGATTATGGAGTACGTCAGAGGCAGGAAACCTGCTAGAGAGGCAGTTGGTCCGCTAGAGAACCAGGGAACAAAGGAGGAGCTCAAAGATGACAAAGCCATTGTCCTCTTTCAGTTCCTTGCATTTGTTTTTACTGCGGAGGATGTTGGGGAGATAGTCACACCAGAACTATTTTTTGTTGGTGAGGAATCTGAGGAATTACCTGAAATTAGTGTCACGCCAGAAGAGGTCTTATTGCATATTGTCAGTTTCAACAGTAGCAAGTCACCCGGGACTGATGGTATTCATCCAAGGGTACTGAAAAACTCAACTATGAAATTACTGAACTAGTATCAGTAATATGTAACTTATTGCTGAAATAGTCCTCTGTGCCAGAAGATTGGAGGATATCTAATGTAATATAATTTTTTAAAAGAAGGGCTCAAGAGGTAACCCTGGAAACTACTGACCAGTAAGCCTGACATCAGTACCAGGAAAACTAGTGGAGACCATTGTTAAAAACAGAATTTCTAGGCATACTGACAAGCATGATTTGATGGGTAAAAACCAGCATGGCTTTAGCAAAGGAAAGTCATGCCTCACTAATCTACTACAATTTTATGAGACTGTCAGCAAGTATGTGGATGAGGGGGGCAGTTGATATAGTATATTCAGTAATCAAAAAACCCTTCACTTTAAGAGAGGAGTTAAGGTTCTTACAAATTCAAACATGCTCCAAAAAGCATGGAAATTGTAAGTGAAGGCTCCCGTCTTAACTTGCGTGGCATTTATGCAGTAAAGACGTTGGAGAACTTCACATATTCTGCTTGCTTCCAGCTTAGGCTCCATGCCCCCACACTTTGCCTTGGTCTTTTAGCCCCAATCCTCTTCCTCTGCAGGTTGGGGGCAACACTGAAGCTGGGGACAGCAAGGTCTTTCCCACCCCAATATCATGGACTTGATCCCAGTCTCCACATTAGCCAGAATTTCTTCTTTATTTATAGTTCCACTCCCACACAGCAGCTGTCCTTCAAACTTCATCCCTACATTCTTCTCCCACTTCTCTTCCCTTCCTTGTCCATCCTAGCCTGTAAGTCCCCCCTCCCCCTTCAGGGCACAGGCCTGTCTCTAACCAGGTCCATTGCTGGCACTATGAAAGTAAAAATTAATAAGCATTGGAGAATCCACCCAGAAGAGAAATTCTGTGAATGCTTTGAGTGTGGGGGGGAAACTTCAGCAAAACATCAAAGCTTCTTAAGTGACAATGAATCTACATGGTAGAGAAACTGTGTGAATGCCTTGAGTGTGAGGAATTGTGCAGCCAGAGGAGAAAACCTTAGTAGACATCAGAGAATCCAGACAAGAGAAAAGCCCGCCAGTGTGCAGACATTGGGCAAAGGCTCAGGTTGGAAAGAACTTTTATTAGACACTAGAGTTCACATAGGAGGGGACGCCTCCACCTGCTTTGAAAGGAGGGAAGGTTTGACGGGAGTGCGTCCCTCAATGATACTGGAGATTGTGTACGGGTGATTGAACTTGACAACAGCCTTGGCTGGAATTGGCTGGAATCACTGACACATCAGCCTGTTCCCCAGTGTGGTTACAGGGGCTCCGCACCTGAATGTCCGGCCAGCCCGTCCTTGGGATCAGGAGGCAGCAGTCTCCCCTCTGCTGAAGGGAAACCCCACCCCCCCATCTCTGCAAACCCCCAAGGAAAGGAGGGGAAACCCCAATCAGCCCCTTTTCAGCGCTGCAGCCTCAGCTGCAGGGAGAGAAGGACAGAAGAGAAGGAAAACTTTGGATTCCCTCCCTAGAGACCCTTCCAGACCGTGTTTCCCGCCCCCAACCCATTCTCTCTCTCTGGTGCAAGGAGTGACTTGTGCCTGTATTGTCTCTCTTTACCCCAGCAGGTAACAGGATGGGGAGTGAGAAGGGGGCAGCGAGTCTTCAGCCAGGAGGCCCTGAGACAGCAGAATCACATGGAATGTTACCACAGCGATCCCAGGCAAACGTTTCCACGAGGCCAGAAGCGTGCGGGGCAGAGAAGGGTAGGAAGAAGCAGACAAAGGAAAGGCACGACACAGCTACTCAGCATGAGGGAGGCAACACTGCGACCCAGCAAGTGAAGATACAGCTCGAGCATGGGAAAAGATTCACTGGAAGCACAGCCCATAATATTCATCAGATAATCCACACGGGAGAAAGACCCCATGAATGCCTTGAGTGTGGGAAAAGGTTCATTAGACGCTCAGCCCTTCGTATACACCAGAGAATCCACACGGGAGAGAAACCCTATGAGTGTCTCCACTGCGGGAAAAGATTCAGACACAGAGAAAACCTTGTTAAGCATGACCGAGTCCACACGGGAGAGATGCCCTATCAGTGCGCAAACTGTGGGGAAAGCTTCCGTTGGAGAACAGCCTTTATTAACCACCAGAGAGTTCACACCAGAGAAGACAAATCCAGCTCTGAAAGGTGGAAAAGTTTGAATGGGAGCTTATCGCTCAGTGCACATCAGAGACTCCACACAGGTGAGAATACTGTGGGTAAAACCAAACATGATGGGGGCCCGCTATGGCCCCGCCTGGGCCAGGGACTTGTCGCCACGTTTGTTCCCTGGCTGCCGGATGTTGTCCCGCTGCTGCCCCAGGGTGGGTAGGGGCGGCTAGCTAGGAATTGGTTCCCCAGAAGATCCCGGTCGCCCATCCTTGGCTAAAGACCACCTAGGTGGACCAAGTCGGACCGCAACGGGCCAGCACATCTGTTCAGCCCCACCATCCCTGCTGCGGGGGGGGAGGGGGCTTCCATTTCCAAGCGATATGGTTGTCCCTCATTGGCTGCTATGTCTGTCTGTCATGGTGGGGGGTAGTTTCCAACATGTATATCCCGCCTCTCCTGCCTAGGTAGCTCAAGGTTTATAAAAATTAAAATATTTTAAAATCTACATAATAGTATATTGACAGTAGAGTGGGGGCAGGGCAGGCCGCCCACACATGTGTTGTGTTACACACCGTACTGGGGCTAGGGGGACGGATCCCCTTCCGCCCAGGTCAATGGCACGTTAGTTTAGTTTTTCCTGGAGAGTAGTGGTAGCGGTTTCCTGCCCCGGGCCAGGGAGCTGAAACGCCTCCCATACAGACGGACATTTTAACCTTATATTACAGCTCTGCCTGGAGCAGCTTGGGACGCAGCGTGACAACCCCATGCTGTCACTGAGGTTCAGATCTTGGTTCTCCAACTGCCCCTTCTTTGAAGTTAAGAGCCCTCTGCTGAAAGCCCTCCTCCCCCTCATCTCTGTGAACCCCAGGCAGAGAAGAGAAAGTCCTGATTGGCTCCTCTTCTCTGCTACAGCCCCAACTGCCGGGACCCTCTGCTCTTTCCAAACTGAGGGGAGAGGGAAACAGTTTTAATTTTTTCCCCAGAGACCCTTCCCTAATCCTAAATTATTCCCCCTCCCCCCAACTCCACCATTCTGCAGTCTCAGCTCCCTGCCATGGGTGGTCCCTTGCAGTGGGCAAGGTCCTGCAGGACCAGAGCCCAGGATCTCGCCCAAGGTTGGTCAAGAACTCTCCAGCCAGAGTCTTCTCCAGCTTGCTGTTTATGGCCAGTGTTCTCCGTGGCCGATGCAATCTCCCAGCACATCTGGGGCAACAACCCCCTGGATTGACAGTCTTGGGGCCACTTTCTGCTCCCTTCTTGCAGTCCTGATGGGCTGGGGTGCTCCCTGCTGGGCACCTGAGGGCCCTCACTGCCTTCTTCCCTGAGGCTTCCCTCACCCCCGCAACTTCCAAAAGCTAGTCTCCCCCAACCCCCATTACTTTCTGCTCCTATCGCTCTCCTGAGATTTATTTGTGTCAAAGCATCATAGAATCCCAGAAGGGCAATGAGAATGATAAAGGGTACGGAACGGCTTCCGTACAAAGAGAGGCTTGACAAGCTGGGTCTCTTCAGCTTAGAGAAGAGAAGACTGAGAGGGGACATGATAGAGGTTTATAAAATCTTGAGTGGTGTGGAACGAGTAGATAGGGAACGGTTATTTACCCTCTCAAATAGCACTAGAATTAGGGGACACTCCATGAAACTAGCTGCCGGCAGATTTAAAACAAATAAAAGGAAGTATTTTTCATTCAGCGCATAATTAACCTATAGAATTTGTTGCCAGAGGACGTTGTCAAGGCCAGTAGTACAGCTGGGGTTAAAAAACAGGCCTGGATACGTTCTTGGAGAGTAGGTCCATTAATGGCTTTTAACCAAGTAGCTTACGGGATGAACTTCTTGTCAGAAGCTGGGAGTGAACAACGGGGAATGGATTGCCCATTGGGACTGCTGGTTCTTCTCCCATGCGATTTAGATTGGCCACTGTCCGAGGTAAGTATACTGGGCTTGATGGACCATTGGTCTGACTCAGTCTGGTGCTACTTATGTTCTTACGTTCTTAAGAGCTGAACTGGACCTCGAGGGGCATCTAGTCCAACCCCTGGATGCAGGGTGACGACAGCTACAACATCCCCGACAGGTGACTGTCCAGCCTCCCTTTGGAAACCTCCAGCGATGGAGAGCATCGTATCTCCCTGGGAAGCTAGTTCCACTGCTGCCCAGCTCTTACCTACACAGTCAGTGATTAATACAAACATCTTTGACCTTCCCCGTGTTGCACCCAAAACTCTCACAATATATGTCATAACCAGGGACCCAAGTTGACTGTGTTGCTGCAATTTGCAGTGATTTTCACAGAATCAGCCAATCCTGCCCATGACCCGAGGGTAAATAGGGAGATGAATTGTGGGTGGGGTCTGAAGGCCCTATGTTTGCGTGAGGGAGGTGCTGAAATTCCAGAGGATTTGAGTTGTGTTTGATTAGTAAAGTTGTGATTCTATGTCAAACCTATTGCAAATTTGCTTCCCGGCATGCATAGGGGAAACAGTTAATTATGCAAATATTAATGCTCGTGGTGAATTTGCAGAATTTGGCTTCATTGGTTGCAGAATTTAAGATTTTTTGGTGCAGTCAACTTGGGTCCCTGGTCATAACTCCCCATGACAGAGCCCTTCATGTACATCAGAGACTTCATATAGGAGAGAAACTGTATTAATGCCTTGAGTGTGAGGAAAAGATTGTCAGAGAGCACATCTTATTAGACATAAGAGAATCCACATGGGAGAAACTCTCTGAATGCCATGCGTCTGAGGAAAAAGTTCTCTCAAAGCTCATCCCTTAATATGAATCAAAGAATCCACGTGGGATACAAACTCTGCAAATGCTTCAAGTGTACGAAACTGTTCATTGAGAGATCAGACCTTAATGAGCAGCAGCAAAATCACATGGGGGAGAGAACCTATCAATACAGTGACTGTGGGGAAAGCTTCTCCTACAGAGAAACCCTTCTGAGTCACCAGAGAGTTCACACAGGGCGGACAATCCCCATCAGCCCAGAAAGGAGGCAAAGCTTTGATGGGAGCTCCCCTCTCAACACATAAGAGAAAGGTGAGGAAACCCTACAACAGCCCAGACTGGAGCTGGATGGAATAAGTGACACGTTTCCCCAGCGCTCTCACTGGGGTTCGGCTCTGGAGTATCCGGCCGTCTTGTCTCTGAGTTCAGGAGGCAGCAGCTGCTCCTCTGCTTCAGGGAGCAGACCTGGTTCTGGAAACCTCAAGGAGAGGAGGGGAAGCCCCGATCAGCTTCTCATCATTCCAGCAGCCCCAGCTGCTGAGACGCTGTGTTGGAAACTGAGACAAAAGAGAGATTAGGGAGAAGAGAAAATGTGTGATTCTTCTGTAGAGATCCAGCTAGCAGCCTATCCCTCCTCCCCCACCCCCAATATCATCTATCCTCTCCCCTTGCTGCATGGAGTGACTCTGCCTGTATTTCTTTACTTTCTCCCAGCAGGTGACAAGAGAGGGAGTGAGAATGAGGAGATTCCTCAGCAGAGAGGCCCTGAGACAGCAGAACCACAGGAGACGTTGCTGCAAAGATCCCAGGAAAGCGTTTCCACGAGGCCAGAGACATGCAAGAGTGGGTGTGGGGCAGAGAAGGGTCAGAGGAAACCACTTAGGATGCAACTAGGCACAGCCATGCAGCACGGGGAAGGTTTTGAAGGTGTGAAACAAACTGTGACTCAGCAAGGAGAGAAAAAACTTCAGAGCTCTGAGTGTGAGAAAAACTTCTCTTGCAGATCTGACCTATTTAATCATCAGCGATTCCACATGGGAGAGAAACCCTATCAGTGCTCCGAGTGTGGGAAAAGCTTCTGTCAGAAAGCAGGACTTACTAGACATGAGAGAAAAATCCACAGAGGAGACAAACCCTATGAATGCCTTGAGTGTAGGGAAAGGTTCATTGTGAAGTCAGCCCTTATAATTCATCAAAGAATCCACACGGGAGAGAAACCCTATGAATGTCTTGAGTGTGGGAAAAGGTTCATTCAGAGAGCACATCTTACTAGTCATAAGAAAATTCACACAGGGGAGAAACCCTATGAATGCTTCGAGTGTGGGAAAAGGTTCAGTAACAGTGGGTGTCTTACTATTCACCAAAGAATCCATACAGGGGAGAAACCCTATGAATGTCTTCAGTGTGGGAAAAGATTCAGTCAAACAGCACATCTTATTATACATAAGAGAATACATAGTGGAGAAAAACCCTATGAATGCCCTGAATGCGGGAAAAGGTTCAGTGACAGTGGATCTCTTATTACCCATCAGAGAATTCACACTGGGGAGAAACCCTATGAATGCTTTGAGTGTGGGAAAAGGTTCCGTCAAAGAGGAGTTCTTATTACACATGAGAGAATCCATACAGGGGAGAAACCCTATGGATGTTTTGAGTGTGGGGAAAGGTTCATTAGGAAGTCAGACCTTATTATTCACCAGAGAATCCACACAGGGGAGAAGCCCTATCAGTGCTGCGAGTGTGGAAAAAGTTTCAGTCGAAGAGGACCTCTTATTAGCCACCAGAGAACGCATACGGGGGAGAAGCCCTATGAATGCCCTGAATGTGGGAAAAGGTTTGGTGACATTTCAATCCTTATTAGGCATCGGAGAATCCACACAAGGGAGAAACCCCATGAATGTCTTGAGTGTGGGAAAAGGTTCAGTGTCAGTGGCACTCTTGTTGCCCATCAGAGAATCCACACAGGCGAGAAACCCCATGAATGCCTTGAGTGTGGGAAAAGGTTCAACCGGAGATCAGGTCTCAATAGACACCAGAGACTCCACATGGACAAAAAGCCCCTGTGACTGTTCCAACCATGGTAAAAGCTTCATTGACAGAGCACGTCTTATTAATCACCAAAGAGTTCACTGTGGCAAGGAGGCGTCCACCTGCCCTGAAAGAAGGAACAGGCTCAGGAGGAGCTCGATTCTCAGAGCACACAGAAGACTCCACATAGGAGCCCCAGAACCCTATCCCAGCCCTGCCAGGAGCCGGCCAGAGTGACACATTGACCCATTCCCTGGGGTTCAGATCCTGAGTGTCCAGCTCCCCCATCTCTGGGATCAGGAAGCAGCAGCTGCCGCTTTGCTAAAGGGAGACCCCCTGTCTCTGCAAACCCCAGGCAGAGGAGGCGAGACCCCAGTCAGCTCCTCTTCTGTGCTGCAGCCGTGACTGCTGGGCCCCTCTGTGCTTTAACATACTGAGGGGAGAGTGAGAGAGAAGAAAAATGTTGGGTGAAAACAGACATAACGCTAACTCCACTTTAATATTGCTTTAACATTTATTATGCATGTTCCAGGACTGTATAGGTGCCCTATGCAGCCCTGCAACATGTATAATAAATGTTAGTCGACTTAGCTTTATGTCTGTTTTCACCCTCTGAATTCCCTTCCTAGAGTCTCTGCCAGGCCCCCACCCCTATAGCTGGGCTCCGTCACTCCCTGTGCTCTCTCCAGCGAGACGGTGCCCAAAGACCCTGTAATGATCTGCCTCCCCCCAAACCGCCCCAGGGTTCCCCAAGGAGGAGGCAGGGTTAGTTTCACAGTATTAACTAGTTGATCGCAACACGCTGTGAAGCTGAAATATTTCATGCTCTCACAGAACTGGTGGGGGTAGAGCCAGAGATCGCTTCGCCCCGACCCCTGGCCCAACAGTGCATCCCTGGCCTCCCCCAACCTCTGTTTCCCCTTGTCTTTGCACTTACGTTTTGGTGGGAACCCAGGCTTCCGTGGGTTTTGCCCGGTGCCCCGGACCAATGAATGAGCTGGGGCCTCTTCCCACCTCCCTTGGGGAATCGCTCTGGCCATTGAGCTGCATCGGTTAATCTGTTGCTTTCATTGGCTGATTTGAGATCAGTGTGTTATATTACTGCTTTGATTTGCTTTGAACTAATATTATTGATCTATTAAAAATTGATCTCCTGCCCCCATCATTTTATTGCTGCTATAACTATTCCTTGGTGCATTCAATCTAGATCCGATTTGCCCTGTAATACGCAGCTCTTCAGTGAAACCCCAAGAACCTGCTCCCCCATCCCCAATCCCTGCTGAAAACATTCCTCTTCCATCAGGGTTTCCTTAGCTCCCCACCCCACCCCGCCCGGGCTGCTCACTCACTGATGCTCCCCCTCTACTGTCCGGAAATCCAGGGCTCCCTTCTCCGTTAACTAAGCCTGTTCTCCAGAGACGCCTCGACTTCATCCATGCCTAGATGATAAGCCCCTTGGGGCAGAGACCTCTCTAGTAATGACTGTTCAGCACCGGATACACTGCTGACACGAAATAAATCATTGTTACAACAGTAACGGACGTGTTCTACTCACCCAGACATCTGGGTTCTTTCCTTGCTCCTGCTTGATTGGGAATAGAGGGGGAAAGTCCAGGGCTGCGAGTGGAGATTGAGGGGCAGAGCTGGGGGGAGCCCAGAGCTGGGGGAGCAGGGGCTGTGGGTGGGGATCAAGGGGCAGGGGCAGAGCTGGGGGGAGCAGGGGCAGCAGGTGGGGACTGAGGGGCAGGTTTATATAAGCCCTTTCCCCCAGAGCACAGTGCCCTGGCTGTGGCCTAGTCCTCGATTACCTTCCCGCAGCCAAGCCAAACCCTACAGGCTTTAGGACCCTGCAAGCTCCAGCTGCTGCTTTCCCCTCAGTCTGCTCTGCAGTCTGCCCTGCTCCTTGTCTGCTGGCGGCGGGGTGGGGAGGGTGTCTCTGGGCATGTGTTGCTCTGGGCAATGGGGTGAGAATGTATCTACAAATCCCCCTTAACCCAGCTCAGCCTATCCCTGCCTGCCAAACGCTTGCCCAAGCAGAAGGAAGGAAGGGAAGGGAGTCTGGGATCCGCGCTGCCCCTGGGAGCAGGGCTGATATGGGGGGATGTATCTGGGACAATAGTTTTTTGCTCTCCCCACCTTCCCCTTCGTTTCATCTTTGTCCCACTCTTCTCTTTTCCTTTTTCTCCTTTTCCTTTTCTTTTTCCCTTCTTCTTCCCCCCTAACCTTTTTTCCTCTTTTTTTTTCTCTTTCCCTCCTATATTTTTTTTTAAAAACATTTTTTCTTTTCTTTTCCTTTCCTTTCCTTTCTTTTTTAAAGTGTTGTAATAATTGATTCTACACATTTACATGAGTATATACCCATTTTTTAATAACAGATTTTGGGTGGGTTTCCCATTTGGAGAGCTATATAAGCTGAGTTTTGGTTTGTCATTCATATCTGGTAAGCTCCACACATTGGGGGTATGGAATATGGTTCTGCTTAAACAGTTGAATGGCGATGCAGACTGATTGCGCCAGTAAGGATTGCTTTATGAATCTGCTTGATTATTTCATTAGATATTCATTTCATCCCAACGCCCACCCCTAGTCGAGGCCTTCCAAGCACGCCTGAGGATTTGTCCTGTTTCTTCAGGTGAGACTGCTGTCGTGGTGGCGGCGGCGGTGGCACTGAAAGCTTTCAAAATAGTCTTACCTGAAGAAACAGTTGAAATCCTGGAGCGTAGCGCATGTGACTGCGCACGGGATCCACAGACAGTAGGATTGGGCCCGCCGGCTGCCCGCCGGGATGAGTTTGCCACCGACTTTGCCGTTTCCACCCAGCACAAGTGGCTCAGGGCACAATTCAAGCTGCTGGTTTTAACCTACAAATCTCTAAGCAGCTTGGGCTTCAGGAATCTGAAAGGCCAGCTCTTCCCCTGCGTCCCATCGTGGCCTCTGAGCTCGGCCGAGGGTGCCCTCTTGCAAGTGCCAACTGTCTGTGAAATGGTTACAATGAGGGTGCACGGGGGGCGTTCTCGGAGGCCGCCCCACAATGATGGAACTCCCTCCCCTTGGAGATCCGGGTAAGCCCGAGCTGGCTCGTCTTCCAGAGGAGATGTTAGACCGGTTTGCTTGGCCGGGCATTTGGCTGGCAGGAATAGGATTTGGGGAGATTGGGGAGAAGGGTTTGGGGAGAAGGATTGGTGGGGGTAAAGGGTTGGGTGGGTGGGATGATGGAATTTTTAATGTATTGTTGTATTATATATTTTGATTTTTAAAATTTCAGTGTTGTGAGCCGCCCTGCATTTTTGGAGAAGGGCAGGGGGAAATGTAAATAAATAAATATGTTCTCTAAATCTTGCCATGTTAAGGCGATATAGCAGCCAAGCTGTTCGGTGGGGTGTTAGCAAACTGTGAGGGGAGCCCTCTGCCACCGCTGTGTCGGGGAAGACAGTCTGGGATCTGGAGGGGAGACGCAGGCGTTTTGTTGACATGGATACCAGTTGTGTGTACCATGGTCGTCTGGGCCTGGCTGCCGCTGTGAGAATACACGTGGCCTGATCCTGAAGGAGGTTTTGGAGGACTAGTGGGAAAGTGTACACTAAGGGTTTCCCACAGTGAATTAGGAATGTGTCATTCAGGGAGGCGTCTCCTACTCCTGCCCGGCTGCAAAAAGGAAGGCGCTGTGTACTGAGAGGTGTTGCACAGAGATCTGTATGAGCAGGGTTCCTGGTGTTCTGTTCAGCACAGAAAACGAGAGAAAAACGTGGAATTCCCATTTTATCAGAGAAAAACCCAGAATTCCTGGTTTCCTGTAGAAAAACCCAGAATTCCTGGTTTCCTGTAGAAAAACCCAGAATTCCTGGTTTCCTGGAGAAAACACCCAGAATTCCTGGTTTCCTGGAGAAACACCCAGAATTCCATGTTTTTCTGGGTTATTTCTGCCTGCAAAAACTCAGTGGCGGCAGCAGCAATTTCAAGGCGGTGGGAGCTCGCTCTGTGGCAGTTCTGGTGCGCGCCTGTGTCTGAGAGAAGAGCGTTGGCGCAAGAACACAGCCGCATCTGGCTTCTGGAAAGGTGCTGCGGCCCGTGCCCGGGCTGGTGGGGAAGGAAGGAGTTGGAGCGGCATCATCACCACCACCTGAAGTGGGAGAAACTTGAGCTCCGTGGAGGGGCTGGCTGGGGTGGGATATTGGTTTATATTGTTATTTCTGTGGCAGTGGCAACCAGCGCATCAAATTGTCACTAACAAATGAATCATTTGCCATTTTTTTGAATGTTAATGGCCCAAAATGCACATTTTGGTGTTTTTAAGCAGAGAATGTAGGTGGGGATTTTTCCCAGAGAATTTACAATTTTTGTCAGAGAAAACTAGGGACCCTGTATATGAGGGTGCTGGGATTTAAGCAGAACAAGGGTTAAGAAATTCTAAAGTAATTAAGTGTTCACCCAGACCAAGGCCAGTTGCACCAAACAGAGAAGTGCCTTGAGCAAAAGGAATTGGAACACAGAAGATGATAATCTCAAAACATTTCAGCATATCAGGAGATCGCTATCTGGTAAAACACAAACTTTGAATACCTTAAAATGCACCTCAGCAAGTTCTGCAGAAGATCACCACAAGCTGTCAGCATGACCCAAGCCAAAATAACTAATAAGGGCACAGGCTGATGGCATGATCAAACTGACATGCATAGGAAAATCTGAAAAGGCTCTACTAGAAATGGACCTTTACAGAGACCCACACATCAAAGAATCTGACCATCCAGTCTCAAATCTCAGGATGACTGTCCTTAAACAAATTCACACAGGGGGTCATTTACAATGCGAGATAGCAGAGCAGGAACCTATGATCTAACAAGGGTGATACAACATGTCAAATCGGTTCTGGGTAACTGATGTGTTGAGCATCCATTCGCACTGGAGTGTTGGGATTCTGTTTATAATACACATTATTTTTTAACTTGTCAGTGCAAGGTGCAAGTGAAAGAACCTTAAAATCTGTTTTGTGTCCCATGGCTGGAAGGAAACACTGGATGCAGCTATGGGTTAAAAAGGCAATAAGTCTTTATTTAAACACAACCGTCTGGGACGGGGGAGTGATCCCCCTTTTCCAGAAAACCCCAGGTCCAGTGCACTCGCTAGGTACAAACTGCCAGCTCCCAGTCAGAGACGGGGGTTACCTAAATAACTGCCCTTGGGCTCCACCCCATTTGGGAGCTCTGACGCACCCCCTCCAGCATGACCCTTCCTAGGGGATCCCATTTAATAGGGGCCTGAGGAAGAGGAGCTGGTTCTGAATCCACCCAGGACCACTCATATCATACAACGGGGAGGAACTTTTCTCCTCCCAAGGGCCATGGAAAATTAGTAGAAGTTGCGAGAGTCACAAAGAAGTTCAGTATTTCAGTGGTTGGAGCTGGTAGGAAGTCCATCCTTGGGCCACATTTGGCCCCTGTGCTGGAATGGAGGAAGGAGCTACTGGAACACTGAGAGGTTAGTAAGTAGTAGTTTATTTATTGCGGCCAAGGCCTTAGCAATAACCGTTCATACAATACAAAGAGAGGTTCCTCTGCCATCTGTGCAAACTCCTCAGGGAGTATCCTACAGATCTACGGGGATGGGTAGCGCAGTGCCAGGCAGTTGTCAATGCTCTCTACCAGCGGTGGGGAACCGCCTACCTCTGGGCCAAGTGTGGCCCATGGCTAGTTTTTAAATTGTCCCCTTTCCAGCTCCCATCCCCAATCCCTGAGAAACTGAGCTCAGGGGAAGGGAGCAGAGAGGAGAGCATGCACACTAGGATAGAGGACAGATCTAGGGTGCAGATCCGTGATCTGGACCCTCCTCCTCAACACCCCTCTCCTCAAGCACTCTCGCCCCCAACTTCCACGCGGCCCGCAGAGCTTGTGCTAAGTTTCAAAGTGGCCCCCGAGAGAGAAAAGGTTCCCCGCCCCTGATCTGTGCCACGATGCGCCCAGAGGAGGCATCTGCGTTGGGAAAGCCCCTTGGTGCAGCTATGGCAAATAGCCTGGCGGCTTTAAGCAAGACGCGGTGTTGGGAAATAAGTGGGAAATTAGCCATGTGCTGCTAACTAACTGAGAATCAAAGAAAAGAAACGTTAAGTGGGAGCGTTAATCACTGGTGGGGCCCTTGCATCAAAATTGATTCCATCGGGCCCGTGGCACAAAACTGGGGTGCGGGGACAAGAGGGTTTTGGTTGCCATCGTAGTTGGATTCACTAGATGTCTGGAAGCGATCGGCGTGAGAAATAAGCAAGCTGCCAGCAGGGCTGAAATCGCGCTGCTCCTTCTGGTCTTTACCCTGCAGGGAATCCTGCCATTCGTTGGATCAGACCAAGAAACAGGGTTCGAGTCTCAGACGTAACAGGAATGGGTTTATGGGAAATACGAGGGAAACACCAATATTGTCTCTGCTCCTGAGTCTTGTGGGTCGCTAGGAAGAGGCGCACACGCTGGAGATCTTCACAAAAAGTCTTGAGGGAATTAAAAAGGACCCGGAGAGGAATTTACCAGAGATACAGAAGGCCTGGGGGCTGCCCATAGAGCACAGCAACAGGGGGGGGGAGCCACCCATCAGGAAAATACATTGACAGCATTTTCTTTCCTACTTATTTTTCTGTGGGTGAAGGTAGGAATTTTCTCCACCAGTCGCTGCTCTAGTTTCTCAGAGCATTGATAACTCTTCTCGGGGATGGAGGGTACAGCTCTCTCACGCCGATGTGGGATAATGAGATTTCCCCCCATGTCCAGATACTAATAGAGGCTGGATCTGCTACAGGAACGTGCGCGGAGGGAGGGGGGCAATTTTTGTGCCTCTGATTTCTATTGTGGTTTCAGTGACCATTTTTGTTGGAGGGGGGAGGGGGCTTGTGTCTCAAAATTTGAGGACCAGTTCTAACTATTGATAGGTCCCACCATTTGGGGGAGGGGCTTTACAGGTGTAAGTCACAAAGCAGGGCAGTCAAATCAAACCAAAATTTATTATGCGTAAACTTTGGCCATAGCAAAACTAAAAAAAAGACATCACAAAAGAAGACAAAGTAAAACACTTAAAATACAAGTGAAAACCCATAACAAAGGATATCTAATACTAACATTGGAGCCTTGTAGAAGGCTGGCAGACTACCAACTAAACAAAGCTCACAAACAAGAAAACATCATAAAATATTAGGCAAAAATCTGTCTAAGCGGGCCATAAGCCCATAAAAATTAGCAATAACCCGCTAAACAAGTAACTAGGTAAAATAAATGGCATAACTCAAAGGCAAACATCCAAAAACCCAAAATCAATTAAGAGGCTTGAAGGCCAAAAACCTTTTTCTAGCCTGAAAGGCGTCAATTAGGAAAGACATTACAGCATGAGTAATTTCAGACTTCTTATCTGCCAAAAGGCATCTCACCAGTTCCTGTGGAGATCTACCTGGCTGTTTGTCCATAAACTTACACCAAGGGCTCTTCAACTGGCTATAATAAAGGTGGCAGTCGCAGAAAATGTGTTCAACACGTTCGGTCGATAGACTGTCATAAGGGCAGAGCCTCTGGTGGAAGGGGAGGCCCCCGTACCACCCCCAAAAAACTCAAGAAGGTAGAGCGTTACATCTGGCCCGCAGTAACAAGTGAATTTTCCTGTACGAGCAAATCCATGAGAGATAGTCGGCTGACACCACCTATTTTGGGCTCAAATGAGGGTAATGGGCCAGTGACCTACATGAAGAGATACTGGCAAAATCCTCCTGCCTGCTTTGATCAAGGAGTCTACCATAGATCTCCGCCTTGGCAGCCCCCAGGTCCTTTGACAACAGATCAAATGGGGAAAGGCCCAACGAGCGGATTTTAGTTACTGTCGTCTCCCTCCAAGAACTCATATAAGGGTCATCTCGCAAGTGAAAAAAAAGGCCAGCGTTCGCATGTTGTGCCAAATGAATGCGAAGCCATAAAACAGCGGCATGCTTCCAGGGCACAATGCACCAGGGTTTCCAATGGAACAGCTGCTGTGGGCACGCAGCTAGGAATTTCAACAGCGAATGCAAAAATCTTGCCTGCAGGACAGCTAAGTCATGTGGTCTCTGAATGGCCCAGATGGCGGCACCATAAAGAAGTTGAGCCTTGGGCTTCACTTCCAAAGCCCTAAGGGCTGGCACAACAAAATCCACTCGCCCTCTTGTGAAAATATCGTCACAAGGCGGAGATACACCCATTAGCCCAAACAGTGGCTAGATTATTATGATGGTTCCACCGGAGGGGGGCCTGAAAGAGTAAACCGAGATATTTATAGGTATGAACCTGGGCAATAACCAACCCATTAATCTGCCACCGATGTGCTTTCTTCCCCTTCCCAAAGACTGGCACCTTGGTTTTAGTATGATTTACATTCAACCTGTTAGAGTCACAATAACGGCCCAGGGCTACCAACTGCCTCTGTAGACCCACCCTAGTCTGGGAGAGCATCACTGCGTCGTCTGCGTACAGGAGACAGCCAAAGGGATGTGTTCCTATTTTAGGTGGAAAAAAGGAACTACTTGACATTATAGGGACCATATCATTTATTAAAAAGTTGAATAATGCTGGCGCTAATACACAACCCTGGCGAACACCTGAGTATACTCCTAGACATGGTGATAGGTGTCTCGACTGATCCAAGCAGACAGCCAGAATGGTATTAGAGTGTAAAACTTTAATGAGTCCTGTCAATGGAAATATTTTCCAACTTAGTCCAAAGTAAAGATCTATCGATTGAATTGAAGGCTGCCTTAAAGTTGACGAAAACACAGAACAGATTACGGTTTTGCCTGACGTATTTCTCCCCCAGAAATAGAAGGGTCAATGGTAGAATGGTCTTTTTGAAATCCCACTTGTTCGGGGAAAATAATCTAATTATGGGTCATCCATGAAATCAGCAGGTTTAACAGGTGTTTGGAATACAATTTACTGATGATGCTCAAGAGACTAATGGGTCTGTAATTCCCTGGCTTAGCCCTGGCTCCACTTTTATAGATTGGGATGACAATGGCGTCTTCCCCACCCCCTATGCCAGATTCATCAATGTGGGTAAAGAGCGCTGCCAGGAGAGGAGACCACGATTCAACATGCTGCTAAAGCAACTGTGGAGGAACAACATCTACTCCAGGCGCCTTGTTGGTCTTTAACTGTGAAATGACTTCCTGGGCCGTCACTGCTGGGGAAGCAGTGAGTTCAGATTCAGGTAAAATGAAAGCCGTAAAACCGGAATGATATGGAAAAATGGCCCGAAAATGAGGCTTGCAGGGCAGTCTGACTGCACAGGAGCTAGGTCAGTGGGGTCGGGGGGGGGGGGG
>QEPC01013205.1:582500-617913 GCA_003113815.1 Sphenodon punctatus
GCTCTATGGGCAGCCCCCAGGCCTTCTGTATCTCTGGTAAATTCCTCTCCGGGTCCTTTTTAATTCCCTCAAGACTTTTTGTGAAGATCTCCAGCGTGTGCGCCTCTTCCTAGCGACCCACAAAACTCAGGAGCAGAGACAATATAGGTGTTTCCCTCGTATTTCCCATAAACCCATTCCTGTTACGTCTGAGACTCGAACCCTGTTTCTTAGTCTGAATCAATGAATGGCAGGATTCCCTGCAGGGTAAAAACCAGCAGCAGCAGCAGCAGCAGCAGTGAAATTTCAGCCCTCACGCCTGTCACCGGGATCGGGGTCCCCCTCTATATCTGGGCTGCCCCCCCCAAATGCCCACCAGGCCAGCTGCAACCCAGTTGCCTGTGCCCGCGCGGGTTCCCATGTGATCAGAAACCGTCACTGCAATCGGAGCTTTCGGAGGCCCCTAGAAACGCCTCCCCTTGATCTCCCCGCCCAGCCGTAACGCAGAGACCCTTCTCTGGCCACCTGTGGCTTGGGGGACTTCGCGGTGGGGTGGTCTAATATGAAAAAGGCCTAATTCAACTACGTGGTGGCCAAATCCCTCTTCTTGTTACTGTACGCTGCCCGGAGACGCCCGAGCCATGAGTGGGGCGGCTAATAAATAAATATAAATCAATCAATCAATAAATAGTTCCCACACCCCAGTTTTGTGCTGCGGCCCCAATGGGATCAATCCGCCACGGATTTTTGACATTCGTTCACGCTCCCACTTAGCGTTTCTTTCCTTTGATCCCCAGTGAGTGAGTGAGTGAGCAGCACGTGGCTGATCTCCCGCCTCTTTCCCAGCAGCCGGGCTATTTGCCGTAGCCGCCCCAAGGGGCTTTCCCTACGCGGGGGCCTCCCCTGGGCGCGTCCGGGCACGGGATCAGGCGCGGGGAACCTGCTCCCTCTCGGGGGCCACTTTGAAACTTCGCCCGAGCTCCGCGGGCTGCGCGGGAGTTGGGGGCGAGAGCGCTTAGAGAGGGATCTGCCCTCTGTCCCAGTGCGCATGCTCCCCTCTCTGCTCCCTCCCCCTGAGCTCGGTGTCCAGGGCTCGGGGACAGGAACCGGAACCGGGACGGACAGACAGGCAGCAAAGTGCCCCCCCCCAAACCCCAGCCACCGTCCCATGCGCACCCCCCGGGCTCGGCCCCCCCCCTACAATAACACGCGGGGGCGGGGCGCCCCTATGAGAACATGCCCCAATAAATATCAATCCCCCCCCCCCCCAAATACTGATCAGCCCCAGGGGCATCGCTGCTGCTGCCCCCGCCCCCGACACTCACCCAGACGCTGCTCTCTTGGCTCTGGGGGGCACCAATGGGTCTGGGGTGCTTGGGGGGGGTCCCCTCTGGGCTGGGAGGGGTCTCTGCCCCCCAGGGGTTAGGGGGGGTCCCCGTCTCTCCTCCAGGGTAAGGACATAAGCGGTGCCGCGCTGGGTCCGGCCGGCCCAGCATCCTGTCTCCGAGATGCTCGCCGGGCTGCAGTTTCCAGGGTCCGCTCTGAACTCCCCTTCACAGATCGGCGCCGCACTCGCCGCCCGGGACCCGCTGATTTGTCGCGGTTCCGTTCGCCAGTTCGCTCCAGAACCGCCTCGGGAGCCGCAGGGATTTGGGGCCGCTCTTCCGATTCGTCGCCGGCCCAGACTCGGCCCGGCGGGGCTCTCCGCTCCCCAACAGCCTGCGCAGCGTCTCTGCGGCGGCCTCCTCCTCCGGGAGCCAGCGCCCCTTCCACCCCCGGCCCTCCGGGGTGGGCGACTGGCTCTAGCAGCCCCCTCTGGCTCCTCTCTCCCACCTGATGCACTGCAGCCACCCCACAGATCCCCATGGGGGTGAGACCCCTCAGCGGCCTGCTCCGTCCTCTACACACAGCTACCTCCCATTACCCTCCCGCCTGCCCTCCCTCAGCTCAGAATGACAACTCCCCCACCACGGGGCACTTGCCCCTCCCACCTCTTCCCCACCATGTGACAGGTGGCCCCTCCCCCTCCTGCCCCCCATGTGACAGGTTGCCCCTCCCCCTCCTGCCCCCCATGTGACAGGTTGCTCCTGCCCCCCATGTGAATTGGCCCTTCCCATTCCTGCCCCATGCGGCAGTTGGCCCCTCCCCCTCCTGCCCACCTGTGACAGTTGGCCCCACCTCCTCCTGCCCACCCTGTCACGATCTGTTAGCGGCTCGCGCTGCCTCCCGTTTCCCGCCCTTTCCTCCACGAACTGAGCCTAGTAACCAGTGACGTCGGGTAAGGTCAGCATCTCTTCTGATTGGCTGCTCCCAGGTAAAAGGACCAGGGGCACAAGCGCCTGCGCTGCCTTTGAACCGGATAAGTTCTTGGAGAGTAGATCCCTTAACGACTATTAACCAAATAGCTGACGGGAGCTGGGATTCAACAACGGGGAATGGATTGCTCCGCGGTGACCCGTTGGGTGCTTCTCCCAAGCGATGGAGACTGGCCGCTGCCCCTCAACCCCACCCGCAGCCCCTGCTCCCCCAGCCCTGGGCTCCCCCCAGCTCTGCCGCTGCCCCTCAATCCCCACCCGCAGCCTCTGCTCCCCCAGCCCTGGGCTCCCCCCAGCTCTGCCGGTGTCCCTTAATCCCTACCAAAAGCCCATGTTCTGCCAGCCCTGGATTCTCCCCCTCCCCCACAGACTCCACCACAGTCCCTGCTGTTTCAAGTGCTGGACTCCCCTGAGTTCTGACACTGGCCCTCAATGTGCCCCAGCCCTGCAACTGCCCCACAATCCCAACTCAAGCAGGGGGTGGGTGGGAAAAGAACCCAGGCATCTGAGTTGGTAGGACACACATTTCTGTTATAATGTTAATTTATTTAGTGGCAATAATGTATGTGGACAGGTCTCTGCCCCAAGGGGTTTACAATCTAGGAGAGACAAAGGAGAGGGAAACATTGGTGAAGTTGAGAAGTTTAGGGAACATGCTCAACGGTTAGAAGGATAGCAGAGGGGGGAGTGTGTGTGTGTAGCTAAAAGAAACCTGATGGAATAGGAAGGGTTGCAAGAGGGATTGGGGAGGGAGGAGCAGGTTCTTGGGGTTTCACTGAAGAGCTGTGTATTATGGGGCATTGTTGATCTATATTGAATGCACCAAAGGAATAGTTATATCAGCAATAAAATGATGGGGCAGGGGATAAATATTTAATAGATCAATAAATAGTTCAAAGCAAATCAAAGCAGTAATATAACAAACTGATCTCAAATCAGCCAATTAAAGCAACAGATTAACCGATGCAGCTCAGTGGCCAGAGCGATTCCCAAAGGGAGATGGGAGAGGCTCCAACTCATTCATCGATCTGGGGCGCCGGGCAAAACCCACTGAGACCCGTGTTCCCACCAAAACGTAAGTACAAAGAGACAGGGAAACAGGGTTGGGGAATGCCCCTCCATCCCCAAACAATCTCCGGCTCTGTCCCCACCACAGTTCTGCCAGAGCCTGAACTATTTTAGCTTAACAGCGTGTTGCGATCAACTAGTTAATACTGTGAAACTAACCCTGCCTCCTCCTTGGGGAACCCTGGGGTGGTTTGGGGGGAGGCAGCTCATTACAGGGTCTTTGGGCACCGTCTCGCTGGAGAGAGGACAGGGAGTCCAGCTATAGAGATGGAGGCCTGGCAGAGTCTCTAGGAAGAGAATTCAAGGTTTTCCTTCTCTCACTCTCCCCTCAGCGCCAAAGCACAGACGGGCCCAGCAGTCAGGGCTGCAACACGGAAGAGGAGCGGACTTCGGTCTCCTCCTCTGCCTGGGGTTTGCAGAAACAGAGTGGTGGGGGTGTCTCTCTTCACAAGAGGGGCAGCTGCTGCTTCCTGACCCCAGAGATGGGGGAGCTGGACACTCAAGATCTGAACCCCAGGGAATGGGTCAATGTGTCACTCTGGCCGGCTTCTGGCAGGGCTAGGATAGGGTTCTGGGGCTCCTATGTGGAGTCTTCTGTGTGCTCTGAGAATCGAGCTCCTCCTGACCCTGTTCCTTCTTTCAGGGCAGGCAGAGGCCCCCTCTCTGTAGTGAACTCTTTGGTGATTAATAAAGCGTGCTCTGTCAATGAAGCTTTTCCCATGGTTGGAACATTCATAGGGGTTTTTCCTCCTGCATGGCGTCTCTGATGTCCATTGAGACCTGATCTCCGGCTGAACCTTTTCCCACACTCGAGGCATTCATAGGGTTTCTCGCCTGTGTGGATTCTCTGATGGGCAATCAGAGTTCCACTGACACTGAACCTTTTCCCACACTCAAGGCATTCATACGGTTTCTCTCCTGCGTGAATTCTCTGGTGAATAAGAAGGGTTGACTTCCTAATGAACCTTTCCCCACACTCAAAACATTCATAGGGATGCTCTCTTGTGTGGATTCTCTCATGTCTTATAAGGACTCCTCTCTGACGGAACCTTTTCCCACACTCAAGGCATTCATAGGGTTTCTCCCCTGTGTGGATTCTCTGATGGGTAACAATACGTCCACTGTCACTGAACCTTTTCCCACACTCGAGGCATTCATAAGGTTTCTCCCCCGTATGGATTCTCTTGTGTCTAATAAGATGTGCTGTCTGGCTGAATCTTTTCCCACACTGAAGACATTCATAGGGTCTCTCTCCTGTGTGGGTTCTCTGGTGAATAATAAGGCCTGACTTCACGATGAACTTTTCCCCACACTCAAAACATTCATAGGGCTGATCTCCTCTGTGGATTCTCTCATGTCTAATAAGGCCTGCTCTCTGATGGAATCTTTTCCCACACTCAGAGCACTGATAGGGTTTCTCTCCCGTGTGGAATCGCGGATGTTTAAATAGGTCAGATCTGCAAGAGAAGCTTTTCCCACACTCAGAGCTCTGAGGTATTTTCTCTCCTTGCTGAGTCACGGTTTGTTTCACACCGTCGAAGCCTCCTCCGTGCTGCACGGCTGTGCCTGGTTTCATCCTTGTTGGGTTCCTCTGCCCCTTCTCTGCCCCACACCCACTCTCGCATTCCTCTGGCCTCATGGAAATGTTTTCCTGGGATCTTTGCAGCAACGTCTCCTGCAGTTCTGCTGTTTCAGGGCCTCTCTGCTGAGAAATCTCCTCATTCTCACTCCCTGTCTTGTCACCTGCTGGGAGAAAGTGGAGAAATACAGGCACACGTCACTCCCTGCACCAAGGGGAGAGGATGGATGGGACAGGGGAGGGAGGGAGGGAACAGAGCAACTGACTGCTGTTCAGATGCAGAGTATTCTGGGGGTGTAGGGTGTGGAGTGCCATGTGATAGGGCTCGTGCACACAGAGCATGGAGTCAGACTCCTGGGATGGAGTGACTGACTGTTTGCCAGACCCAGTAGATTTTGGGGTGCGTGATGGGCACAGCCATCGAGATACTGAACTCCATTGAGGGAGTGGCTACCTGTGGTGATACTAGCTCCTCAATCAATAGGAGAGTTTTTACCGGTGTGAGGGGTGAAAGGTTTTAGCGGTGGATTCAAGGAACCCTAAGCCTGGGGCAGTGAGCTGCTGGATTGTACACAACAGATGTTGCCTGGACACGGTGCCCTGGTGAGCATCGATCAGGAACAGGGGAACGGTTTGTCGTACCTGAAGGGGAGGGAAATCGGTTGCCTGACAGTTTGGGCTTGGTGCTCGGGAGAGAGAGACTGGTGTCTTGGTTACCTGCCTAGCAGTTCAGGGATCAGCCCCGTGTGCGGCTGCATTTTGTTGCTGGAACAGTTCCCAGAATAGACAAGCTTGGCTGAGGACTAGGGAAAACAACGCTATTCCCGAGTACCGAGAGAAGCGGGGAGCTCTGGCCCGAGGTGGAAAACAGAATGCCTTTAAGCCGAGAGCAGAGTACTAGATAAGAGAGAGAGAACTACCGTTCCTGAGCTGGCTAGCGGCTACAAGGTGCACTGCCTACTGCCTAGGGTTGAGGTGAATGGTCTGCGTTCCTGGTAGTCCCTGTGCCTCAGAGCTGAGTGTGTTTGCACGGGTGTGTTAAACGAGCAAGGCTGCCAGGGGAGGGTCCCTGGGTATTGAGTGACACGGCTGCCAAGCAGCCACTCAGNAGGGGAGGGTCCCTGGGTATTGAGTGACACGGCTGCCAAGCAGCCACTCAGGTGGAGTGAGCGGGGAGGGGTTCTAACGGGAAGCTCCCAGCATGGCGACCGCGGCAGGCGCCTTGCACGCCCCCTGGGCCATGGCACGGGAGAGGGAGAGGGGCCTTTGAAACTGACCTGTCTCAGCCATGAGTGCTGGGGAACCCGGCCCCTAGCACTCGGAGCCAGTTCCTGTGACTTGCAAAGGCCTGTCCCCCACCCACAGTGCCTAGCAGCGGGGGGCTGCCCTGCAGGTTCAGACGGGCAGGGGATGTGCGGGTGCCCATTGCCACGCACTCTTTTTGGCTTGCCCCACAAGGGGCACTCGGGATTTCTCGGCAGTGCCCCGTGAGTAGGTGCTGTGTGGCTCGCAGGAGCACGGATCCCCCTGCACCACTTCCAGACAGATGGTTGGATGAGCGGCTCCTGGATGGCCTTGCGGGGTAGCATCTCATTTAAAAACACCCAGGGAATATGGCCTGGCAGTAGCCTGCGTCCATGGAGGCCTAGCAGGGGAACTTTAGTTCACAGGGAGGAAGCTGTCCCTACAGAGGATGAATTCCTGCTGGAGTCTAGCTACACAGATATGGTTTCTGGGCAGGTATGTGCTTGTTGAGAGAGGACGTTGGCCTGGTGCTGTAAGCCTCTTGACACAAGGGCCAAACCCGAAAATGATAGACCTGATTTCTTATTGGATATTGTTTTAATGGTGTGTGCGCATTACTTGTTAGGAAACCTGTTGGACTGGGCTTTGAAACAGAATCGATTGAAGGAGGAACACTTCAATTTTAGGAAGAGAGAGATTCTACATCAGACTCTTGTGTTATCTCATTTGGTAAATACAAATGTTGCTGCTAGGAAGGTCAAATTGTTTGCTACTTTTATAGACCTAAAAGGCTGCATTTGATTGGACAGATAGGCAACCCTCTGGCTGAAACTGGATGAGGCAGGAGTTGAACAGAGGTTATTGGCTCTTCTGAAATCACTATACTCGCCAACAGTTACTAAGGTTAGACCTGGGAATTTGGGGCTTTGCCTGAAAGCATTGGGCGGGGTGGGAGGGGGGTAAAGGGAGTAAGACAGGGTTGGCTTTTGGTGCTCTCTCTCTCTCTAATATATATGTCAACAATGTAGTGGACTGTCAGCGAACCGTTCCCCATCCCGAGTTAACGTGCAGCTAGTTTCTATCCTGCTTTAGGTGGATGATATGGTGTTATACAGTGGCATGAAATGGTTTCCTGAAGCTTTTACTTTAAGAAAAGTTAGCTATAAGTTATAACAAGACAAAAGCGTTTAGTCTTTGGGAATCAAGGGAAACCTTGAAGATGGATAATGAATGATCGTACTCTAGAACAAGCCAGATGTTTCAGGTACCTTGGGGTTTGTTTTTCTCAGTGGTGGTTGGGGGTCTGGGAAGATCATATTTGTGAACTGAAAAAATCTAGTTTGCAATCTATGGGGGCTATTGTACGTTTTGTGTGTGTCATTTGGGGGTCAACCTAGTTGAAGTGGTCCTTAAGGTGTTTAGGGCCAAGGTTATGGCACCAATTTTATATGGGGCTGAAGTTTGGTGAGAGCAAAGGGTTCATACTTAAGAAGTACCCCAGAATGTATTTCTGCAGAAATTATTATTTCTTCCAAAAAGTATGCTGGCAGCTAAAGTGAAAAGAGCAGAGCTGGGGGTTTCCTCTGTTACATTCATAATACAGAAGAAATGTATTAAATATTGGTTTAGGATTATAAATATGAACGCATATCACCTCCCCTAACAGTGCCTCAAAGAACAAACAGAAAACTCCTCATCAAGGGATTCTTTTTGGTTAAAACAAGTGTGGGTTTGGAGCAATATATTGGGATATTGAGGTGTTCTGTATTGAGGAAAGCATACTCTGACCTACGGTTTCAGACATTTTACTCTGTCCCGTTGGAGGGACAATATATGGATTTACCAGAGAAATTAAATTATGCTCCTGTAAGTCTGCAAAGGTGGAGGATTTACCCCACCGTTTGTTAGTGTCCCTTGTTCAAGGATCTCTGGAAAGAGTGAATTATGTCCCTCCCGGCAGGGAAATTCTTTCATAATAGTGTATACAAGTTGGATTTTTTTTATTGAACTCGCATAATCCAGATCGTATTTACAAGGCTGCTATCTTTGCTAGTGGAGTCGCATTCCTTAGAATGAAGCTTTAATGATTGTATTCTGTAGTTGGTTTTACTATCTTATCTTGGTTGGAGGGGACACTTTTATGGGATTTATAGGATTATAGCTACACGTGTGGTATATTTTGTTAATGTATATGATTTGTATTTCTGTGGCAAAAGCCTTTGTTAATAAATTTGACCTTTTGACATCCACCTTCGGTGACACACACCTACCAGGCAGCGCAGTAATATCTAATATAATGACAGTAATGACATGGTCAGGCCTTCCAATATAGTCTGAGCGGGGGGATATCATGGGGAGTTACGAACCAAGCAATGACGTATGTTGTGAGAGCTTTGGGTGCAACACGGGGAAGGTCTTGCTGTCAAAGATGTTTGTATTAATCACTGACTGTGTAAGTAAGAGCTGGGCAGCAGTGGAACTAGCTCTCCAGGGAGATACGATGCTCTCCATCGCTGGAGGTTTCCAAAGGGAGGCTGGACAGTCACCTGTCGGGGATGTTGTCGCTGTCGTCACCCTGCATCCAGGGGGTTGGACTAGATGCCCCTCGAGGTCCCGTCCACCTGTTCTGGGATTCTATGATGCTTTGGCACAGCTGAATCCCAGGAGAGCGATAGGAGCAGACAATAACGGGGAGGTGGGGAGGAGGAGAGACTAGGTCTTGGAAGTCACGGAGGGACCCTCAGGGAAGAAGGCAGTGAGGGTTCCCAGGTGCCCAGCAGGGAGCACCCCAGCCCCTCAGCACTGCAAGAGGGGAGCAGAAAGTGGCCCCAAGACTGTCAATCCAGGGGCCTGTTGCCCCAGATGTGCTGGGAGATTGCATCGGCCACGGAGCGCACTGGCCATAAACAGCAAGCCAGAGAAGACTCTGGCTGGAGAGTTCGTGACTAACATTGGGGGAGATCTTGGGCTCTGGTCCTGTGGGACCTTGCCCACTNGGGGGGGGGGGGAATAGCTTAGGGTTAGGGCAGGGTCTTTGGGGAGGAAACTAAAACTGTTTCCCTCTCTTCCCTCAGTTTGAAAAGAGCAGAAGGTCCCAGCAGTTGGGGCTCTAGCAAAGGAGAGGAGCCAATCAAGGCCTGGGGTTCACAGAGATGGGGGAGGGGAGTGCTCCTTTAGCAGAGGGCTCTTATCTTCAAACAAGGGGCAGTTGGATAATCAGGATTTGAACCTCTGTGAGAGCGTGGGGTTATCGCACGGTCATGACCAGTTTTCTTACCTGTGTGGAGTCTCTGGTGTGCACTGAGGGAAAAGCCCCCATTCAAACTTTTCCACCTTTCAGAGAAGGTGGATTCTTTGCCTTCTCCTGTGTGAAATCTCTGGTGGTTAATAAGGGCTTTTCTCCAACGGAAACGTTCTCCACAATCTGGGCAATGATAGGGAGTCTCTCCTGTGTGGACTCTCTCATGCCTAACAAGGTTTTCTTTGTGTCTGAATCTTTTCCCACAGTGGAGACACTCGTAGGGTTTCTCGCCTGTATGGATTCTCTGATGGCTAAGAAGGTGTGCCATCCTACTGAACCTTTTCCCACATTCGAGACATTCATAGGGCTTCTCCCCTGTGTGGATTCTCTCATGTCTAATAAGGACTGCTCTCTGACTGAACATTTTCCCGCACTCAAGGCATCCATACGGTTTCCTTCCAGTGGCGACTGTCTGGTTAATTAGCGGTGAGCTCTGATTGAATATTTTCCCACACTTGAGGCATTCATAGGGTCTCTCTCCCATGTCGGTTTTCTGATGCATATTAAAGGCTGTGCTTCTAGTGAACCTGTTCCCGCACTCGGGGCACTCAGACTGTATCTTCCTTTGCTGGGTCATAGTGTGTTCAACTCCACCAAAGCCCCCACCACGTGGAGTAGCTGTGTCCTGCCTCTCCTTTCTCTGCTTCTTCCTACCCTTCTCTGCCCCACACGCCTCTAGCCTCATGGAAATGCTTTCCTGGGATTGCTGTGGTAACATTTCATGCGATTCTGCTGTCTCAGGGCCTCCTGGCTGAAGACTCGCTGCCCCCTTCTCACTCTCCATACTGTTACCTGCTGGGGTAAAGAGAGACAATACAGGCACAAGTCACTCCTTGCACCAGAGAGAGAGAATGGGATGGGGGTGGGAAGCAGGGTCTCGAAGGGTCTCTAGGGAGGGAATCCAAAGTTTTCCTTCTCTTCCGTCCTTCTCTCCCTGAAGCTGAGGCTGCAGTGCTGAAAAGGGGCTGACTGGGGTTTCCCCTCCTCTGCTTGGGGGTTTGCAGAGATGGGGGGGTGGGGGTTCCCTTCAGCAGAGAGGAGACTGCTGCCTCCTGGCCCCAAAGATGGACTGGCCGGACATTCAGGTGCGGAGCCCCTGTAACCACACTGGGGAACAGGCTGATGTGTCAGTGATTCCAGCCAACTCCAGACAAGGCTGTTGTCAAGTTCAATCACCCGTACACAATCTCCAGTATCACTGAGGGACGCACTCCCATCAAACCTTCCCTCCTTTCAAAGCAGGTGGAGGCGTCCCCTCCTGTGTGAACTCTCTAGTGTCTAATAAAAGTTCTTTCCAACCTGAGCCTTTGCCCAATGTCTGCACATTGGCGGGCTTTTCTCTTGTCTGGATTCTCTGATGTCTACTAAGGTTTTCTCCTCTGGCTGCACAATTCCTCACACTCAAGGCATTCACACAGTTTCTCTACCATGTAGATTCATTGTCACTTAAGAAGCTTTGATGTTTTGCTGAAGTTTTCCCCCCACACTCAAAGCATTCACAGAATTTCTCTTCTGGGTGGATTCTCCAATGCTTATTAATTTTTACTTTCACAGCGCCAGCAATGGACCTGGTTAGAGACAGGCCTGTGCCCTGAAGGGGGAGGGGGGACTTACAGGCTAGGATGGACAAGGAAGGGAAGAGAAGTGGGAGAAGAATGTAGGGATGAAGTTTGAAGGACAGCTGCTGTGTGGGAGTGGAACTATAAATAAAGAAGAAATTCTGGCTAATGTGGAGACTGGGATCAAGTCCATTATATTGGGGTGGGAAAGACCTTGCTGTCCCCAGCTTCGGTGTTGCCCCCAACCTGCAGAGGAAGAGGATTGGGGCTGAAAGACCAAGGCAAAGTGTGGGGGCATGGAGCCTAAGCTGGAAGCGAGCAGAATATGTGAAGTTCTCCAACATCTTTACTGCATAAATGCCACGCAAGTTAAGACGGGAGCCTTCACTTACAATTTCCATGCTTTTTGGAGCATGTTTGAATTTGTAAGAACCTTAACTCCTCTCTTAAAGTGAAGGGGTTTTTGATTACTGAATATACTATATCAACTGGACACACACACACCCATCCACATACTTGCTGACAGTCTCATAAAATTGTAGTAGATTAGTGAGGCATGACTTTCCTTTGCTAAAGCCATGCTGGTTTTTACCCATCAAATCATGCTTGTCAGTATGCCTAGAAATTCTGTTTTTAACAATGGTCTCCACTAGTTTTCCTGGTACTGATGTCAGGCTTACTGGTCAGTAGTTTCCAGGGTTACCTCTTGAGCCCTTCTTTTAAAAAATTATATTACATTAGATATCCTCCAATCTTCTGGCACAGAGGACTATTTCAGCAATAAGTTACATATTACTGATACTAGTTCAGTAATTTCATAGTTGAGTTTTTCAGTACCCTTGGATGAATACCATCAGTCCCGGGTGACTTGCTACTGTTGAAACTGACAATATGCAATAAGACCTCTTCTGGCGTGACACTAATTTCAGGTAATTCCTCAGATTCCTCACCAACAAAAAATAGTTCTGGTGTGACTATCTCCCCAACATCCTCCGCAGTAAAAACAAATGCAAGGAACTGAAAGAGGACAATGGCTTTGTCATCTTTGAGCTCCTCCTTTGTTCCCTGGTTCTCTAGCGGACCAACTGCCTCTCTAGCAGGTTTCCTGCCTCTGACGTACTCCATAATCAGTGCTACCCTTGTGAGCTTGTCCATCTGGTCCCTCACCTGAGCTGGCGTCTGATGGGACCTCTCTCTCCTCCAAGCCTTGAAGATCCCGCACCCACGGCTTTTCCCCTCGTTCCAGCTGCGAGATCAGGTTGGATTTTAGAACTGGAAACCCTGCTCAGAAGGAAGCGGGGAGAAAGCAGAGACAATGAGGGGGGATTAGATCACAGAGACCCAGTGAGTACGAAGAACATCAGGTGATTCCTACCAGCCCCTCTGTGAGTCTGAGGGAGGCAGAGGAGGGGAAGGGAGACTGTTGAATGGATGAGTCTCTGCTGGGGAGTGCGCGCACCCTGTCGAGCTGGAAGGGTCACGGCTTCTGGGTCACTGACAGGAGAGCCCCAAACCTGGCTAAATGCCAGGGGTCAAGGACTGATGAGCAGAGAGAGAGAAATGGGAAGCACGGAGCTCATTCCAGTGAGCGGGGGAGTCAAAGGAACAAGGAGGCAGCAGCTGCTTGAAACGCATCAGGAATTAAGTACACACCAGCTGCCAGGCTGGGTCAGATCCATGCTCTTTCCAGCCTAGTATCCTGTCTCTGACACTGCCCAGTACTGGATGCCTCCTCCAAACATGTTAGTAGAGAGAGGGAAGGGGGAGCTCCAGAGTGGGACATAAAACCAATGTCTCTGTGTAAGAAGCACCAAATTAGCAAGCACTCAGCCTGATGTCAACGCCTGGAAAAATATTAGACAAATCATAATACGCATGATTTGTGAACAGCTCACAGAAAATGGGGGGATGAGCAGTAGCCAACAACTAGTGGGGTCGCAGGAAGTGACCTTGGAACCATTGGAGTCCTCTGCAACTGGCTATGGGGCTGGGGTGTGTGTGTGTGCTCTGGTGCCCGGCGGCTAGAACGCTACGTGAGTGATCTAGCTGACGGGCTCTGCACACCTTCTCTGGGTCTAACTGATCCTCAGATTTGGGGTCAAGAAGGAGTTTTCCTTCCAGGTCACGTTGCTGGTCTGCTTGGAGGGGTTTCAGCCTCCCCCTACAGTGCGGGTCTGGCTCACTCTGTTTGGGACACTCTGTAACGTGCTCTGGTCTCTGCTTGTAGGAGATCTTTATTAGAGCCTTTGTTTCTTCTTGGATGGATTTTTCTGCATGGGCAGTTTGGGTCGGGGGGAATCCTGCATTGGTGTGGGGTGCTGAACTAGCTGACTCTTGAGATCCCTACCAGCTGTACAACCCTGTGATCACTCTGAAAACTAATTGTCTGTGGGAAGAGACGTCCCCTCCCCCCCACGTCTGATTACCGCAGAGGCAGCGATCCTTACCCAGCGAGGCCACGTTCTCGTAATTCTCCTGCATGACGTCCCAGTACAGGGCTCTCTGCCCTGGATCCAGCAGAGCCCACTCCTCCTCAGTGAAATACACAGCCACCTCCTCGAAGGCCACCGGCCCCTGGGAGAGGAAGACAATAAATGAGGCATCAGATCTGGCATTTGCCCACCTGATTAATAATCAATAATAATGTAGCAGGGCAGAATCCCCAAGTGCTGCTGCCCCTTTAAGAGATTGGGCTAGCGGGGCGACAGGCGCAGCCAGAAGCCGTGGATCGTGCCTGACCGGAAGCAGCTGTGCTTTGGTCACAGATGAGTCACTCCAGAGAGTTACTGAAGAGGTGAGCCAGAGCTCAGGAGAGAGAGAGAGAGAGAGAGAGAGCTGCTGGAGAGGAGGCAGGAGCTGTTGCTGAGCTCTACCTTGGCGAGACAATGACAGAGGCAGGAGGGGGTTGCCTGGGTGGGCTTGGGAAACGGTGAGTTGGAAGCCAGAGAACTGCACCTGGCTTGGGACTTCTGTATGGAGAAGAGAGACTAACGTCAGTGACAAGAGAGCCAGAGGGATTGCCTGGCTAGGAGAGACCAAGGGAAGGCAGCAGGGGGTTACTGCACCGTGCCGTGCTGAGTGGACACTGAACATGTGTATGGACTGTAGAGACTGGCTACATGCTGGAGTGTTACGCTGATTCCACAAGAGAGAGAACAGTGACTTTGTGGGTCTAATCCTGGAAGGAATCGCGCAGCGTCCCTGCTACAAATAATATTAATGTTACTTCCACTCTCCTACCCCCGCTGCAAATGGCACCCAGAGCGCTTGAGAATGTAAAAATATGTTAACAGAATATCAAAGCAACTTAAAAACAATTTAACTTCCTAAAATTGTCCAGAAATATCCAGTACCTGAGCCAGCTGCACTGGGGCCATTTCTCTTCCGAGTCCAGCGGGAGGGGACGATCCAGAGGGAGACGCGGACATCGTCCTTCTCTTTGCTGGGGCGAGTAGCGCGGAGCCCGGACTCTAGTTTATGCCGTCTGTCTTATGACTGAGCAGCGCTTCAAGCCCCATTCGGCAGGGGAGCGGGGGGGCACTATAGAAATAAAATGATCATGATTATTGACTCAGCAGAGAGCTACTCTGACTCCCATCCTGATCCCTGATGCAACACACACACACACACCCCGGCCTTTACCCAGGATCAGGATTGCCACCTAGGGGCGGGGTATAAATATATTAAATAAATAAATTTTAAAGCAACACTTATGAAGAATGCATGTTGCAGGGCCTGCATTGGTGCTTTAGGTGCCAATACAAGCCCAGCAACATGTATTTTCATAAAATCGCTGCCCCCCCATGCCTGGAACTTCCTCCCTGCCCACATCTGCCTTGCCCCTTCCCTCCGCTCCTTCAAATCCCTCAAGACCCACTTTTTCCCTCGCCGCCTTTCCCAATGCCTGCTAGCCGTTCCCCATATACCTACTGTCTGCCCTTCTCTGCTGACTGCTGCCACCAGCCTGATTGTAATCAAGCCAAGCACACGCACCTGAGACTTCGCATCCGCCTGAATGTTTGTTTGTCTTCTCCCCTGTCTCTCCCGCTGTCCCCTCTCCCTGTCTCCCCCTCCTTGTCTTTTAGATTGTGAGCCACCGGCAGGGACCACGTCTATTTCTATGTTCTGTACAGAGCCAGGTCACACGACTGACGCTATATGTTTTATTATAATAATGATAATAATAATAATTAATACAATTAATTAATAAGTGTTGCTTTAAAATGTGCCTAGGTGCCAGCCCCCCCCAGGATGTCCCCGTACCCCTCCCCGGCTCTTGCTCATACCGACCCTTCCCCCCCCAGCCCCCCTTTGATCCTGCGCCTGTGGTTACCCCCCTCCCGCTACCGGCAGGGGCCGAGAGCCGCACCCGAGGGGAGCCCGGTCTCCTCCGCCACCGAACGGCTCCGCGCTTCCCCCCCGCCGAGTCCCCGGGCTAAAGAGACAAAGGCGCAAATCCGGAACCTCTTCTGTCCGGCCTTGTTTCCGCCCGGAGCGGCCCCTGCCTCGGTACGCGCGGAAACCTGCCCCCTGCGGGGCTAGTCCCTTCTCGCTCCCTTCCCACCCCGGACACCGCTGCCGCTGCCGCCAGGCTGCTCTGCTCTGTTTGCCGTTAGAGCGATCGCACTTTGCAGCATCCGGGGGGCTGGACCGGTGGGAACAGCGGATCCGTCTAGGAGCAGATTCATCGCCCAGCAGCAGCAGCAGCAGCACCCGGGGCTCAAATGCAGCAGCAAGGGGCGAGATTTTTACCTGCAGATCCGCGGCCGCAGACCGGGGGGATTTCCCTCCCAGGGGGCACCCTTGGAAGTGACTCCAGGAGTTGGATAGCAGCTGGGGTGCTGTGGGCGCTCGGGGTGCAGAGCATGGCTCTGTCCCCTCTATCCTTGTGGCCCTGCCCTCCTCTCTGCTCCCCTCCCCTGAGCTCGGTTTGTCAGCGCTTGGGGGGCAGGAAGTTCAGGCACTGGAGGCATTGACAACCGGTGGCCCCCCAACATCTCCCAGCTGGTGAGGGCAAGGATTTAGTTTACAGCTGGTTGCCCTCATCCCTTCCCAAGCATCTCCGCCGCATCCGTGGGTGATACCAATTGAAACAGTTGCAAATAAACAGGACAAGACTGAACTTCCATTTAAAATGGCAGCACCTAAGTCCTGGTGAATACGAGCGATTTTGCCTGCAAAGTGGTTAATAAAAATGTCACAGCGGGCATTAGTGGACTCCCCATTTCCTGGCGGAGAGAGGCCGGATTAACCAGGCCCGTCACTGCCCAGAACAGCTCTGCTGGACGAGACTTTGCAGACGCTAGGATAGCAGAGAAGAAAGCTTTCTTTGCCGCCATCACAGTCACGGCACAGTCCTTTCAAACGATCTATGCCACAATAAAGTCAGTTTCAGTGCGAGTCAAGCACCACCTTGCGCTTTAACTGCCTACCCTCCTGCTTCAGCCGCCTGTGTATACCCCAGAGACCTGTGCTTCCGCAGTGCTGGGAGTGGATGTCTGGGTGCAACCGTGCCCATGGCCACAGTCAAGATGTCATGCCACAAAGGTGACCAGGTCATTGACAGTGTAGCCGCTAAGGTCAGTAAGTAAATCCCCCTGAGAGTTCTGGAAACCAGTCGGATCCATCAGTCTGACGAGGGCATTGGAGGGACGGGATCCAGGCCTTTAGAAGGGAATGATCCAGCCATGACAAAGTACAAACTCTTGCAGCTTGTGCCAATTTTCAAAGTGGCCCCTGGGATGGAAAATTTCTTACCCCTGTTGCAAGATATGAGTGGTCCAGTTCTGGATCCACCCAGGAGTCCTGGCCACGTGGATTTGGAACCAGCTCCCCTTTCTGAGGACCCTTTTAAAGAGAATTTCCCAGGAAGGGTTGTGCTGGAGTGGGTAGGTCAGAGCCCCCAAATGGGGTGGAGCCCAAGGGCAGTTATTTGGGTAACCCCCTTCTCTGACTGGGAGCTGGCAGTTTGTACCTAGCGAGCGCACTGGACCTAGGGTTTTCTGGAAAAGGGGGTTCACTCCCCCATCCCAGACTGTTGTGTTTAAATAAAGAGTTGCTGCCTTTTTTTTAGTTTAGTTTATTTTCCATTTTTACCCTGCCCTTTTTGCCGAAGCGACTTGGGGAGGCTTACAAGTATAAAACAACAATCACATAAAATACAATAAAAACTTACTAAGCTCTGGCTTATGTATAAAAATAAAAAAATTAAAATTCCAACCCGTGCTCCCCTCCCCTCCTCAGACTTGGATCTGTGTCCTGTGCTTCCTTCCAGCCACGGGGGTGGCAAAACAGATTTTTCTAAATTTCTTTCACTTGCACATTGTACTGACGAGTTCAGAATTAATTGTGCCCTCCCCTTCCTGCTTTCTGTTTGGCCAGGCGCAGGGATAGGCTAGGCTGGGTTGGGGGGAAGGGGGTGTCGTTTATTTATTTGCATACTCCCCTTCTGCAAAGCAGCTCGGGGCGGCTTATAATTTTAAATAAAATTTAAAATAATTCAAAATGCAAATATAAATATTATTATTATTATTATAAGCATTTATATAGCGCCAGCAATGTACCTGGCACTTACAAAGAACAAGATAGACACGGTCCCTGCTCAAGAGCTTACAATCTAAAGACAGGGGGAGGGGAGACAGGGAAGGGGAAAAACAGAGAGAGACACAAGGGATGCAACATTCAAATATCAAATCTCTTAAAAGGGGAGGGGCGCTAGTGAGCACACCTGCGGAGTAGATGTGTGGTGGTAGCGCTCTGCCGGGACTTTGCTTCAACAAAAATCCTTAACAGAGATTTAACCTGACCTTTCCAGCTAAAAGTACCGGGTGTAAGACCTCTCCGAGGGCTAAGATTACAAAAAGAAGGGACAGAGTCTCAATAAAAAGTTTCTGTGAGCCGCAGAGTGCTCCAGCCTTGCAGGCTCTGAATCTGAGGAGAACATGGTGGCTGTGGGCTCCGAAAGCCCCGCGGAGGGATCTGCCTGCGCTTCTGAGATGGTAGAGATGTTTAAAGAGCTCAAAAAGGATCTTAATCAAGCCAGACAGTAATTGCTGGGTGAACCAGGAGCGCTAAAGGCCTTTGCCACAATTACTAAAAAGGTGGTGGTGGTTTCTAAATGGGTGGACACAATGGAGCAGCGGGGGAGCGGGATAGAGGATAAGGGCCTAGCTCAAGAAAATCTGCTGCACTGTCTGTCCGCCTTGGTCTCTTGCTTATCTAATAAATGTGAGGACCTGGAAAATCGCAGCCAGCGCTCCAACTTCATGGGGGTCCGTGAGGGGAAAGAGGCCCCGGACCCGTAAAAAATTCACCTTGAAGGTCTGTTCCCAGCAGAACCCCGTTTGCATGCTGTGGTGGTGGAGCGGGCGCACCGGACCCTCTGAGCCAAACGAGCGATTATTGCTACATTGCTTAATTTTCGGGACAAGGAGGAGATTCTCCGCCTGGCAAGAGGCTCGCGCATGCTGGAGTTTGAAGGAAACTATTAAAATATTTCTAGACTTGGCTCCTGAAACGCTGGCTAAGAGACGGGCCCGGTACAAGTTCATGGACCTTCTAAATAAAAAAGAAATTAAACCCCAGATCCGTCACCCTGCCTGCCTCTCTCTCATGTATATGGGCAAAAGAAAATCCTTCAAGGAAGTGGAAGGCTTTACAAAATTCCCTGAACTCCAATCCCACGTTGTCTGGGGATTCCACAGCGACTGAGGACCTGACTTCATAAAGGATTGGGGGGCTTGCACTGAGCTCTTCAAGGCTAGAGCCCATTCTTATAGAAGTTCTTTGTTAACCTGATTACAGTTTAATGCTGAGATGGTGCTCTAATGGTTAATGCGCTCGGAAGGTTAAATATTTTAGAGGTAGAGGTAATTTACTCTTTAGTTTTGCATGGTGCTTCTGGAGAGGATTTGGTACTGAGGTGCTTCCACCACTAGATGGCTGTCTGGTGACTGATGAGAGGAAGGGGACTCCTAGGCAAAGGAAATGCTCATGTTGACTGTAGGCGCTTTTTTTTGGTTTTGTTCCTGTATATTCCATAGGGGCCAAACGCTGCTGCCGTGTGCTCCGCCAAGAGCAAGGCTGGCTGTAGAGCCTGCCGGGCCAAGCGCTGCTGCCGTGTGCTCCGCCAAGAGCAAGGCTGGCTGTAGAGCCTGCCGGGCCAAGCGCTGCTGCCGTGTGCTCCGCCAAGAGCAAGGCTGGCTGTAGAGCCTGCCGGGCCAAGCGCTGCTGCCGTGTGCTCCGCCAAGAGCAAGGCTGGCTGTAGAGCCTGCCGGGCCAAGCGCTGCTGCCGTGTGCTCCGCCAAGAGCAAGGCTGGCTGTAGAGCCTGCCGGGCCAAGCGCTGCTGCCGTGTGCTCCGCCAAGAGCAAGGCTGGCTGTAGAGCCTGCCGGGCCAAGCGCTGCTGCCGTGTGCTCTGCTTAAGAGCGATATATATTGCTGTGTGCTCTGTTAAGAGCAAGGCGTGCTGAAAGGTTTTCCAAGGGCCAAGCACTGCCGCCCTGTGCTGTGATAAAGAGCTAGGCTAGATCTATTTGGACACCCCCAGGGGTGTCATTTTCCTCTTCTAAATGACAATTTAACAGCAGTGATGTGTAACATGCCTGCCTTGAATGTATAGTTCTGTGCCCCCCGCCCCTTACGGGAGTCAAGGGAGACTGCCCAATTACAACGTTAGGAAGTGTAATGATTTCTGGTTTGGTCCATGCAGATTCAGACTGGGGTTGGTGCGTAGGAGGCTTCACCTGCCCCACTAAAGGGGTAGAATGAGGGAGGTTAGAGACGGGGGTGGGGTGGGGTGGGAGAGGAATAAAGAAATTGGTTGGGTGGGGGGAGATGGTATTTAAGTTTTTTTATTTGTGTCTTATTTGGGGTATTTGTCTTTGTTTTCTTCTTTATTGGTTAGTTAGTTAATAGTAAAGTTTATTGCATTACACAAGTCATTGCAAAAGACATACACAACATAACATAAATCAGTCATATCAAAACCAAACCCCCCAAAACCATAAAAATCACCCATTAATACAAAGTAATGGGGAATATACATTGATAATCCCGCTCGCCAAATCCCCCTGAACTCTGTATTGGTTTTATTTGTTTGTGTTTGTCTCTGGAGCTGCTGGAGAGGGAATGATTCCTGTGGACCGGACAAACTGGACGGGGTTAGTCTTTGTGGGGATGAAGGTGCTGGTAAGAAGCCTCACTTTCAAAAAAGATGCCTTGTCTTTGCGTTTTCTTCACATCACAAAGCAAGATGCAATTTCTAAAATTGATTTCTCGGAATGTCAGAGGTTTTAACTGCCCAGTAAAAAGGAGGCGCGCAATACATCTTATCAGATCTCAGAGAGCGGAGGTGTGTCTTTTTTTCAAGAGACACACCTTCTTAGACATGTTACGGGGCAATTTAGGGATAAATACTTTGGCAACCTCTACTTCTCATGTGCTGCTGCTGATAGGATTCTCGGCTACATCGGGCTTCCGTTTATTGAAGCAAGTCAAGGATGGGGAGGGCCGGTTTCTGCTACTGGTGATGGAAAGAAGTGGGGAGATTTTCACACTGGTTAATTTATATTGTCCCAATGGTAATTCGGTCCCATTTTTCAAGAATCATCTTTCTAAAATCCTTGATCTGGCCCAAGGGAACGTCCTGATAAAGGGAGATCTGAACTGCCCTCTCTCTCTCGCCTAGATAGGTCCTGTGGGTCTCCCTTGGAGGGGGTGGCAGAAGGGAGTGGCTGAGATGATCGGCGAGGTTAGTCTTAAAGCTATTCGCAGAGTGCTTGATCCTGGACAGAGATAACACTTTTCCCCCACCCTGGCATGGGACTTAGACCCTTATTACATGGACGCCACCCACTGATGAACACCCATCGGATGGGTGGGAGAGCATCTGTGTAAATGTCCACGAGTGGGTGGGGGGGCGCTCCTGACCCACCCGCCGACACCCACGGAGCAGCCAGGAAGGAGCCATTTTGTTTGCCGCGTTCTGGACTAAAGGCCTTGTCTCACAAATGTACACTGAAATCAAGGGGATTTTGTTCAAACCTCAATTAAACTATATCAAAAACTGGGAGAATGACCTACAGATTAAACTGAGGGGGAAAAAACTGCACAAAATTTGGCTTCACATGTATAAATGCTCCACATCTACGGCAGTGATAGAGATGCAAACTAAGATCACGCTGCGCCTCTATCTGACCCCCGATAGATTAGCCAAGATAAGTAGGCCAATGTCACCATTGTGTTGGAAGGGGTGTGGCGAGGTGGGTAGTCTGTTTCTCTGTTTATGGAGTTGTGTTTCTATACAGACTTTTTGGATCAAAGTGTGGACATTTGTTAATAAGGCAACAGGCCTTATGGTACCTTTTCGACCGGAGATCACCCTCCTTGGCCTTTACCCTAATATTCCTTTGATGGAGGTGCATAGAAAGACATGCACCCAACTGTTTTTGGCAGGTTGCTACATAGCTCGCAGTTGGAAGTCCGATAGGCCCCCCTTGATGTCTGAGTGGTACCAACGGGTTTGGATGGTGATGACCATGGAGAAGGTCCTTGCGGACATAGGGGGAGATTTGGTTAGGTTTTTTGGCACTTGGTCAAAGTGTTACACGTCTTAAGAATCTGGGACGGGATGGAGATCCTGAAGATCCCATCCTCCAGAGAGACTTGTAAAGGGTTCTGAGATGGGGACTGGGTTTGTTACGAAAGTTATACTGCCCATCGGTCTGAATGTTTTCTGGACTCTAGTCTAGAATACTCCAGCAGGTCCAGAGAGATTTGTTTGTTTGTTTGTGAACTCTTTGGTGATTAATGAAGCTTTTCCCACAGTCAGAACATTAATAGGGGCTTTCCCACTATGTGGAGCCTCTGGTGGTGTCTATTGAGACCTGATCTCCGGTTGAACCTTTTCCCACACTCAAGGCAGTCATAGGGTTTTTCTCCTGTGTGGATTCTCTGATGACTAAGAAGTCCTCTTTGACTGAAACTTTTCCCACATTCAAAGCATTCATAAGGTTTCTCCCCTGTGTGGATTCTCTGATGGTTAAAAAGAGAACCACTGTCTCTGAACCTTTTCCCACATTCAGGGCATTCATAGGGCTTCTCCCCCGTGTGTGTTCTCTGGTGGCTAATAAGAGGTCCTTTTCGACTGAAACTTTTCCCACACTCGCAGCACTGATAGGGTTTCTCCCCTGTGTGGATTCTATGGTGAAGAATAAGGTCAGAATTCCTAATGAACCTTTTCCCACACTCAAAACATCCATAGGGTTGCTCTCCTGTGTGGATTCTCTCATGTGTAATAAGGCCTCCTCTCTGACGGAACCTTTTCCCACACTCAAAGCATTCATAGGGTTTCTCCCCTGTGTGGATTCTCTGATGGGCAATAAAAGATCCACCATCACTGAACCTCTTCCCACATTCAAGGCATTCGTACGGTTTCTTCCCCGTGTGGATTCTCTTATGTATAATAAGATTTGAGGTTCGACTGAATCTTTTCCCACATTCAAGGCATTCATACGGTTTTTCCCCTGTATGGATTCTCTGGTGAATAATAAGACACCCCCTTTTACGGAATCTTTTCCCACACTTGAGGCATTCATAGGGTTTCTCCCCTGTATGGATTTTCTTATGACTAGTAAGTCCTGCTCTCTGAATGAACCTTTTCCCACACTCAGAGCATTCATAGGGTTTCTCCCCTGTGTGGATTCTCTTATGTACAATAAGATTTCCTGTTTGACTGAATCTTTTCCCACATTCAAGGCATTCATAGGGTTTCTCCCCTGTGTGGATTCTCTGGTGAATAATAAGACACCCGCTGTTAGGGAACCTTTCCCCACACTCAAAGCATTCATAGGGTTTCTCCCCTGTGTGAATTTTCCTATGAGTAGTAAGATGTGATCTCTGTCTGAACCTTTTCCCACATTCAGGGCATTCATAGGGTTTCTCCCCTGTGTGGATTCTCTTATGTATAATAAGATTTTCTGTTTGGCTGAATCTTTTCCCACATTCAAGGCATTCATAGGGTTTGTCTCCTCTGTGGATTCTTCTCTGATGTCTAATAAGGCCTGCTTTCTGACAGAAGCTTTTCCCACACTCGGAGCACTGATAGGATTTCTCTCCCACATGGAATTGCTGATGTTTAAATAGGTCAGGCCTGCAAGAGAAGCTTTTCCTGCACTCAGAACTCTGGTTTTTTCTCTCTCCTTGCTGAGTCACAGTTTGTTTCACACCTTCAAAGTGTCCCTTGTGCTGCACAACTGTGCCTGGTTTCATCCTTGTTGGCTTCCTCTGACCCTCCTTTGTCCCACACTCGCTCTCACATGTCTGTAGCCTTGGGGAAATGTTTTCCTGGGATCTTTGCAGCAACGTCTCCTGCGGTTCTGCTTTCTCAGGGCCTCTCCGCTTAGGATTCTCCTCATTCTCACTCCCTATCTTGTCACCTGCTGGGACAAAGTGGAGAAATACAGGCACAAGTCACTCCATACACCAAGGAGAGAGGATGAACGGGAGAAGGGGAAGGAGGGATAGGTTGCTAGCTCGGACTCTACAGATGAAACACAAAGTTTTCTTTCCCTCTCATCTCCCTTTTGTCTCAGTTTCCCACAGAGGAAGATGTTTGTATTAATCACTGACTGTACAAGTAAGAGCTGGGCAGCAGTGGAACTAGCTCCCAGGGAGGTACAAAGCTCTCCATCGCTGGAGGTTTCCAAAGGGAGGCTAGACAGTCACCTGTTGGGGATGTTGTCGCTGTTGTCACCCTGCATCCAGGGGGTTGGACTAGATGACCCTTGAGATAAATTCCACCTCTTCTGGGATTCTATGATGCTTTGACATAGCTGAATCCCAGGAGAGCGATAGGAGCAGAAAGTAATGGGGTGGGGGGGGGAGAGACTAGGTCTTGGAAGTCACGGAGGGAGCCTCAGGGAAGGAGGCAGTGAGGGTCTCCAGGTGCCAAGCAAGGGAGAATCCCAGCCCCTCAGGACTGCAAGAGGGGAGCAGAAACTGACCCCAAGACTGTCAATCCAGGGGCCTGTTGCCCCAGATGTGCTGGGAGATTGCATCGGCCATGGAGCGCACTGGCCATAAACAGCAAGCCAGAGAAGACTCTGGCTGGAGAGTTCTTGACTAACATTGGGTGAGATCCTGGGCTCTGGTCCTGCAGGTACTTGTCCACTGCAAGGGACCATCCATTGCAGGGAACTGAGACTGCAGAATGGTGGAGTTGGGGTGGGGGGGGATAGCTTAGGGTTAGGGCAGGGTCTTTGGGGAGAAAATTAAAATTGATTCCCTCTCTCCCCTCAGTTTGGAAAGAGCAGAGGGTCCTGGCCGTTGGGGCTGTAGCAGAGAAGAGGAGCCAATCAGGACTTTCTCTCCTCTGGCTGGGATTCACAGAGATGGGGAGGGTGTGCTCTTTCAGCAGAGGGCTCTTAACTTTAAAGAAGGGTCATCTGGAGACCCAAGATCTGAACCTCTGTGACAGCATGGGGTTGTCACGCTGCGTCCCAAGCTGCTCCAGACAGGGCTGTAATACAAGGTAAAAATGTATGTCCATACGTGAGGCATTTCAGCTCCCTGGCCCGGGACGGGAAACCGCCACGACCACTCTCCAAGCAGCACTAAATTAATGTGCCATTTAACTAGGTGGTCCTTGGCCACTGATGGGTGAACAGGATCTTCCAGGGAACCAATTCCTAGCGAGCCACCCCTACCCACCCTGGGGCAGCAGCGGGCCAACATCTGGTAGCCGGAGAACAAACGTTCCAATGAGTCCCTGGCTCAGGCAGAGCTATAGCAGGCCCCGTCACGTTTGGTTTTACCCACAGTAGTCTCACCTGTGTGGAATCTCTGATGTGCACTGACAGATGAACTCCCATTGAAACCTTTCAATCTTTCAGAGGTGGATTTTTCTTCTTCTGTGTGAACTCTCTGGTGGTTAATAAATGCTGTTCTCCAACGGAAGCTTTCCCCACAGTCTGTGCACTGATAGGGCATCTCTCCTGTGTGGACTCTGTCATGCTTAACAAGGTTTTCTCTGTGTCTGAATCTTTTCCCGCAGTGGAGACACTCATAGGGTTTCTCTCCCGTATGGATTCTCTGGTGTCTAATAAGATATGCTCTCTGACTGAACCTTTTCCCACACTCGAGGCAGTCATAGGGTTGCTCCCCTGTGTGGATTTTCTTATGAGTAGTAAGATGTTCTCTCTGACTGAACCTTTTCCCACACTCGAGGCATTCATAGGGGCGTTCTCCTGTGTGGATTCTCTCATGTCTAATGAGGCCTGTTCTCCGACAGAACCTTTTTCCACACTCGAGGCATTCATAGGGTCGTTCTCCTGTGTGGATTCTCTCATGTCTAATAAGGCCTCTTCTCTGACAGAACCTTTCCCCACATTGGGAGCACTGATAAGGTTTCTGTCCCATGAGGAATCCCTGATGTTTAATTAAGTCAGACCTGCGAGAGAAGTTTTTTCCACACTCAGAGCTCTGAGGTTTTTTCTCTTTGTCAGTCACAGTTTTTTTCACACCTTTGAGCCCTTCCCCATGCTGCATGGCTGTGCCTGGTTTCATCCTTCTTGGCTTCCTCTGACCCTTCTCTGCCCCACACCTGCTCTCACATGCCTCTGGCCTCGTGGAAATGTTTTCCAGGAATCTTTGCAGTAATGTCTCCTGCAGTTCTGCTGTCTCAGGGCCTCTCTGCTGAGGAATGTCCTCGTTCTTACTCACTCTCTTGTCACCTGCTGGTACAAAGTGAAGAAATACAGGCACAAGTCACACCATGCAGCAAGGGGTGAGGATTGATGGGATGGAAGGGGTGGGGAAGGAGGGCTAGGCCTCTAGCTGTGTCTCTACAGAGTGTTTCCTCACCTTTGTCTTGTGCGTTGCGAGGGGAGCTCCCATCAAAGCTTTGCCTCCTTTCTGGGCTGATGGAGATTTTCTCCCCTGTGTGAACTCTCTGGTGACTAAGAAGGGTTTCTCTGCAGGGGAAGCTTTCCCCACAGTCACTGTATGGATAGGTTTTCTCCCCCATGTGGTTTTGCTGGTGCTCATTAAGGCCTGATCTCCCACTGAACCGTTTCTCACACCTGAAGCCTTCAAAGGGTTTCTCTCCCATGTGGATTCTCTGGTGTGTATTAAGAGACGAGCTTTGCGTGAACCTTTTTCCGAACTTGGGGCACTCAGGATGTTTTTTTCCTTGCTGGGTCGTAATGTTGCCTCCCCCACACTGAGTAGTTGTGTCCTGCCTCTCCTTTGTCTGCTTCTTCCTACCCTTGCCTGCCCAACACGCCTCTGGCCTCGTGGAAACATTTTCCTGGAATCGTCGTGGTAACATTTCATGCGATTCTGCTATCTCAGGACTCTCCGACCCCTTCTCACTCTCTGTCCTGTTACCTGCTGGGATAAAGAGAGACAATATAGGCACAAGTCACTCCCTGCACCAGGAGTAGAAGGGTGGAGAGGTTTATAAAATCATGTGTGTTGTGGAACAAGTAAATAGGGAACAGTTATTTACCCTCTCAGATAGTTTCAGAAGTATTGGACACTTCATCAAACTAAGGCCCTTTTTACACAGACGCTCTAACTACCACTACCGGTTGCTCCATGGGTGGGTGTGGGTGGAGATGAGTGTTTTCTCCCGGCCAACGGCCAACACCCACTGAAAGTGGTGTTTACACAGACGCCCCCAATCATCTCCACCCAGGGGAATGCTCCCCACCCACCAGCCAACAACCATCTCCACCCAGAGGATCCAGGTGGAGGCATCATGTGTGTGCAGGGCCCATGGCGATTGGCTGCAGTGGTGCCCTGCAACATGTATAATAAAATGTAACCCCCATATTATGGGTGCTAGAGCGTCTGTGTAAAAAGGGCCTAACTGGCAGCAGATTTAAAAAACGCACAATGCACAATGAAGTTGTGGAATTTGCTACCAGAAGACGTGGTCACGACCAGCAGTATAACTGATTTTAAACAAAGATTGGATACGTTCTTGGGGGACAGGTCCATCAGTGGCTACTAGCCAAGTAAGTCGGGGAATGTAAGCTCTGACTGTGGAGAGCTAGGAGGGAATAGCAAGGAATGCATCATTCCATTATGACCTGTTGGGCGCTTCTCCAAAGCGAGCCAGATCGGCTACCGTCGGAGACAGGATACTGGGCTGGATATTGGTCAAACCCAGTATGGCACGACTATGTTCTTATAGACCACTCTGCCCCACTTCATCTCAGCAACTGTCGATGCGATCGCTAGAACAAGGAAATGGGCCACCCCTCCTGGTGAGGGAGAATTTGGAACATTTTCATTCTGGAAAAATTGTCTGCCTCACTAAAGGGCAGCGATGAGGCACTTGCTGCCACCTGGCGACCTTACTACAACTTTCCAACGTGTGAGGATTCTAAGAGAAAAGTACCGTGTTTCTGTTGCAACGCAGAGATTTAAACTGGCAGCAAGAGAGAGAGGGAGCGAGAGCGAGCAAGGAACCCAGCATCGATGGGGACAGAGGGTCATCTAGACCAACCCCTGCTTGGCTGCTGGATGAATTCTGCACCAGTTCTGGGGATCCGCGTGAGTAGAACCCAAGAGACTATAGCAGAAATGGAAGAATGTGCCGGATTGTGTTCATTGTTACAGCTAATACCACAAACTAAGAGGATACAATATTATTTTGGGTTTATATAGATGATTGAATAGTATCATAAGAACATAGTCTGTGCCATACCGGGTCAGACCCATGTTCCATCGAGCCCAGCATCCTGTCTCCGACAGTGACCAGCTACAGTAGCTCGAGAGAAGTACACGTACAGGTCATGGAGGTGTGACCCATCTCCTGCTAACCACTCCCAACTACCAGTAACCAGGGGTTTAATCTCCAACTAATCAGTATTTATGGCTCTATCCTCTAAGAATTTATCTAATTATTATTATTATTATTATTAGACAGTGGCAGTGGTGTACCTGGAGCTGTACTATCAATAGTTCTAGATAGGTCCCCAGGAGGCTTACGATCTAAGACACAAGGGAGTGGTTTCTGTTTGAAGCTAGTTATGCTGCTGGCTTTCACTGCCACCTCTGGCAATGTGTTCCCCAACTGTATTGTCCGCTGAGCGAAAATCTACTTCCTTTTATGTGTTTTAAATCTGCTGCCGTTTAACTTTAGAGAGTGACCCCTTGTTACATGCATTGTGCATGTAAAATGAGGATTATTTCCCCCTATTCTTTTTAACAAATTGGTTTAAAACACATTTTTCGATACAAAATATATATTTGATTTTTTAAAAATTTTTAAGTGCTTCCTGATTTGGAATCTTTGTATTGGGGAGTCCCATTTCTGGTATATTTGTGTTTTCCATTGGGTGGGATCCATTGTCTTGAGTTGATGGTCAGTAGTCTTGTGGACATGGCTGTCTCCCCAACATCCTCCGCAGTCAACACTGATGCAAAGAACTGAGCAATGGCCTTGTCCTGTTTCAGCTCCCCCTTTGTTCCCTGGTTCTCTAGCGAACCAACTGCCTCTCGAGAAGGTTTCCTGCCTCTGATGTACTCCACAATCAGCGCTATCCCTATGAGCTTCTTCATCTGGTCCCTCACCTGAACTGGCAGCTGATGGGATCTCTCTCTCCTCCAAGCCTTGAAGACCCAGCCCCCACGGCTCTTCCCCTCGCTCCAGCTGGGAGATCAGATCAGGTTTGAGAATCGCAATCCCTGCTCAGAGAGGAGAAGGGAGAAAGCAGAGACAATGTGGGGGATTAGATCCCTAAGACCCAGTGGGTGTGAAGAGCATCAGGTGATTCCTACCAGCCCCTCTGTGAGTCCGAGGGAGNATGCAAGGGCCCCACCAGTGATTAATGCTCCCACTTAACGTTTCTTTTCTTTGATTCCCAGTTAGTTAGCATAATTTCCCACTTATTTCCCAACAGCCCAAGTGTTTAGGGATTTGTAGGTTAAAACCAGCACCTTGAATTGTGTCCAGAAAGCTACTGGCTGCCAGTGCAAACTCCGGGGCTCCCGGCGACCCATCCGCGACTGAAGGTGAGCCGCCACATTCTGCACCAACTGCAGCTTCTGAACAGTCTTCAACGGCAGCCCCACGTAGAGCGCATTGAACTAGTCTAGCGTCGAGGTTAAGGTGGCAGAGATTATGGTGACCAGATCGGAATCTGTTTGTTTTTTTTAAAAAAAGGTTGCAGCCTTCTCATCAGATGACGTTGGTAAAAATCGCTCCTGACCACCGCCGCAGCCTGGCAATCCAGGCACAGCAGTGGATACAAGAGCACCCCAAGGCTGCAAACCTGATTGACCAAGGGAGGCCGAACCCCGCCAATGATGGAGTCCCACCTCTCCCAGGTCACAAGATCAGCCAACCATCATCCCCTTGGTCTTGTCTGGATCCAGCTTCAATTGGCTCACCCGCATCCAGTCCCCAGCAGCAGCCAGGCACTGGATAAACACAGAGACTGCAGGACCTGGGTCAGATAGATCTGGGCTACGTTGGCAATAGCCATTAGGACTGGGAACACTAGTGCATATTGGAGGATTTTGAATAGATTGATAAAGCCTAGCCAAAAGCCATCAAATGCCTCCATAAAGAATACCATTTGGGAGGAGTTCTTTGGAACCCTCTATGAGGACAAGATTTCAGGCAATGTCGACATTATCGGACCCCGAAACACCCCGGCCCTTTCTCATGTGCTAGAACTTACGGAAGGGGATGTGGAAGGAATGGTCATGGCTTTAAAATCCGGTAAATCACCTGGGCCGGACTACATAAATGCTGAAATACTGCAGGCTGCCCCTAGTTGGTGGGCTTCGATCCCCTGCAGACTTTTCAACAAAATAACAGAAGAGTGCCGGATTCCAACTATTTGGGGTTCCAGCTGGATAGTCCCAATTTACAAAAACGGAGACCATCTGGACCCAGCAAGCTATCGGCCCATTAGTCTAATTTCGGTCGTTAATAAATGATATGCCACTAAAATGTTGCAGCATTTGCAATGTTGGGCTGAGGCTAACGATAAGCTTCCCATAGAGCAATCTGGCTTTAGGGCGCACCAATCCACCATGGTCTGTTGCTTTATAGTGATGCATCTGATTTCCAAATATGTTAAGATCAAAAAAGGTAAACTTGACTTGACTTTCATCGACTTTACCAAAGCCTTTGACTCGCTTCCATGAGATAGGCTGTGGGCTAAGCTAAGGTTAATGGGTGTGGATGATAAATTACTTTCTCTTATAATTTTATTACATTCCAATAATACTGCAAGGGTTTAGAACAGATTAGCTCTTATGCCAAGTGCCCCCATTCCTATTAAGGGAGGAGTTCGGCAAGGATTCGTCGTGGCTCCCCTACTGTTTAATCTATTTGTGGCAGATTTATTGGCTGCTATTAAAAAGCCCAATTTCCATCCCCCTATGATATGATCCTATCCTCTGTATGCTTTACAATATGCAGACGATTTGGTCCTCTTTTCACAGACGGAAAATGGACTTACGGGTGCTATTAAAGAACTGATTAGTTACTGCCACTCAAATGGGCTCACAATCAATAGTGGGAAATGGAACATAATGGTAGTGGGAGGCAGAACATCATCCACCAAACGGAAGATTGAAGAGCTAACCTTTAAGTCAGTGAGCACAGTGACATCCCTGGGAGTTACCTTTACCTCCAGAGGTACATGGGCAGCCCATATTAAAAATAGAGCCTTTATGGCAGACAGATCTGTGCGCAGCCTTTTGAAAGCTGCGAATGTTTCATCAGGTGTATCTCTATCAGCATTCCTACGAACCTATTGCTTGAAAATCCATCCTATGTTAACATTTGGACTGGATATTGTCCCTTTTCCGGATAATACTGTTCTAGAAAGAATCCAGAACTATTCATTATGCAGACTGCTTAGGGTTGGCAACAGCGTCCCAGGTGCAGCGTCGCGAGTGGAAACTGGTACACCTTCCATTGAGCATTTTGTGCTAAGATTCTGACTAAAACTACTAAATCACCAACCAGCGATGTTATCAGCACAATGTGCAATGGAAGAGTCTTGCCGATTCGCCCTCCATAACATTGCTCGGATCCGCCTCTTTCTCTCTACCTCCTTGGCCAAAACCCTTGTTCATGCCATGGTTATCTCTCACCTCGACTACTGCAACCTCCTTCTTGCTGGCCTCCCTCGCTCTCACCTGTCCCCCCTTATCACAATCCAAAACTCTGCTGCCAAGGTCATTCACTCTGCCCGTCGCTTCGACCATGTGCAACCTCTCCTCTTCTCTCTTCACTGGCTCCCCCTTCCTGAACGTATCCTGTTTAAACTCCTGGTATTCACGTTCAAAACACTCCACAACCAAGCTCCCCCTTACCTCTCGGACCTAATCTCCCTACGCACTCCTGCACGCGCTCTCCGCTCTTCCTCTGTCCCCTCCCTCACTCTCCCTCGTTTCTCCTGCTCACCTAACCGCCTTCGACCCTTCTCCCTCGCTGCCCCCCATGCCTGGAACTCCCTCCCTGCCCACATCCGCCTTGCCCCCTCCCTCCGCTCCTTCAAATCCCTCCTCAAGACCCACCTGTTCCTCGCTGCCTTTCCCAATGCCTGCTAGACGTTCCCATATACCTACTGTCTGCCCGCCTTTGCAGACTGCTGCAACCAACCTGATTGTAACCAAGCCAAGCACACGCACCTGAGTCTTTGCACCTGCTTGAATGTTTGTCTGTCTTCTCCCCTGTCTCTCCCACTGTCCCCTCTCCCTGTCTCCCCCTCCTTGTCTTTTAGATTGTAAGCCACAGGTAGGGACCGCGTCTATTTCTATGTTCTCTACAGCGCCAGGTCACACGACTGATGCTATGTAAATGATTATAATAATAATAATAATAATTTACACATCAGTGCCAGAATGTATCCCTGGGTGAAGTATTTAGTTTCTACCCTGAGTAATATGGGGTTTTCTCCTGATTATTTTCAGGGGAAGTCTACTGATTATATTAAAAAGGAACTGAATCTTAGATCTAGGGACATTGTTGTAAACTAAGATCTTGGCTTAATTAAGCAATGGAAGGCTGCACCAAATCTCAGCATAATTAAGACCACCTTTTTTTTTTTTTAGCCCTGTGTGGATATTCTATCTAATAAAACTCTGAGACGGAATTTTACCCTTCTTTGCTTTCAATTGATTGAGACAGCGGTACTTACAGGCCGCTTTGCAGGAACCCGATGTAAGTTCCGTTGCTGTTCCTGCTCTATGCAAGAGGTAGAAACAGTGGAACGCTTTACTTTGAGGTGTCTTTACTATCAGACGCACAGGTCTGTTTGGCTAACTCCATTACTGGAGAAGGCATGGAAAGTAAACAAAAATAGTGTTTTTAATTTTCTTGTTAAATTGTCTGCAGTAGAGGATGTTACAGCAGTAGCAACCTTTGTTGGCTTGGCTTTAAAGAAGAAGAAATTTATACAGTCATGAATCCAAGGCTGTTGCCAAGCTAGGAACGGATAATTTTTTGATAACTGAGGTAGGATATATTGCAACAAGTTTATTTGTTGTGTGTAGTGTTGTAGTTGGATTGTGATAGATGATATCTACTGTACAATGTTAAATTTGGATATTTATAGTATTCTCGAACTTATGAGTAGAATTTGTTCAATTGTTTGTTTTGGAATTTGTTGGTTTTTTGGCTATGGCAAAAGCTAATGCCACTAATAAATATTATTATTATTATTATTATTAATAATAATAAAATGATGGGGCAGGGGATAAATATTTAATAGATCAATAATATTAGTTCAAAGCAAATCAAAGCAGTAATATAACATACTGATCTCAATTCAGCCAATTAAAGCAACAGATTAACCGATGCAGCTCAATGGCCAGAGCGATTCCCCAAGGGAGGTGGGAGAGACCCCAGCTCATTAATTGGACTGGGGGGACGGGCAAAAACTACAGAGACCTGAGTTCCCACCAAAAGGTAGGTACAAAGAGAAGGGAAAAGAGAGGCTGGGGAAGGCCAGGGATGAGGTGTCAGGCTAGGAGTCAGGGCTAAGCAATCTCAGCTCCACCCCCACCACAGTTCTGTGAGCGCATGAAATATTTCAGCTTAACGGCGTGTTGCGATCACCTAGTTAATACTGTGAAACTAACCCTGCCTCCTCCTTGGGGAACTCTGGGGTGGTTTGGGGGGAGGCAGATCAGGTCTTTGAGCAACATCTCGCTGGAGAGAGCACAGAGGGTGGGGCAGCCCAGCTATAGGGATTGGGGGCCTGGTGAAACCTGTACTTTAACACTACTGTAACCTATCTTATGGATGTTGCAGGGCTGCATAGATACAGCTCTGGAACATTCATAAGAAATGTTAAAGTGGAGTTAGTGTTATGTCTGTTTTCACCTGTTTTTCTTCTCTCACACTCTCCTCTCAGTGTCAGAGCACAGAGGGGCCCAGCAGTCACGGCTGCAGCACGGAAGAGGAGCTGACTGGGGTCNGGGTGGCCACTCATGTTAGATCTTTTTCTGTGACTGCCCCCGTGCTGTGGAATTCGCTCCCGGAGGAGGCTCGGTTGGCCCCCACTCTCCTGTCATTTCAGCGTTTATGTAAGACCTGGCCGTTCTGATGGGGAAGTTAGATACTTCGGATCTGAACCCCAGGGAATGGGCCAACGTGCCACTCTGGCCGGCTCCTGGCAGGGCTGGGATAGGATTCTGGGGCTCCTATGTGGAGTCTTCTGTGTGCTCTGAGAATCGAGCTCCTCCTGACCCTGTTCCGTCTTTCAGGGCAAGCGGAGGCTCCATCTCCGCAGTGAACTCTTTGGTGATTAATAAGGCGTGCTCTGTCAATGAAGCTTTTCCCATGGTTGGAACATTCATAGGGAATTTCCCTCCTGCATGGCGTCTCTGATGTCTATTGAGACACGATCTCCGGTAGAACCTTTTCCCACACTCGAGGCATTCATAGGGTTTCTCCCCTGTGTGGATTCTCTGATGGTTAAAAAGAGAGCCACTTTCTCTGAACCTTTTCCCACATTCAGGGCATTCATAGGGTTTCTCCCCCGTGTGTGTTCTCTGGTGGCTAATAAGAGGTCCTCTTCGACTGAAACATTTCCCACACTCACGGCATTGATAGGGCTTCTCCCCTGTGTGCATTCTATGGTGAAAAATAAGGTCTGAATTCCTAATGAACCTTTTTCCACACTCAAAACATCCATAGGGTTGCTCTCCTGTGTGGATTCTCTCATGTGTAATAAGGCCACCTTTCTGACGGAACCTTTTCCCACACTCAAAGCATTCATAGGGTTTCTCCCCTGTGTGGACTCTCTGATGGTCAATAAAAGATCCACCATCACTGAACTGTTTCCCACATTCAAGGCATTCATAGGGTTTGTCGCCTCTGTGGATTCTTCTCTCATGTCTAATAAGGCCTGTTTTCTGACAGAAGCTTTTCCCACACTCGGAGCACTGATAGGTTTTCTCTCCCATGCGGAATTGCTGATGTTTAAATAGGTCAGACCTGCAAGAGAAGCTTTTCCTGCATTCAGAGCTCTGAGATTTTTTCTCCTCTTGCTGAGTCACAGTTTGTTTCACACCTTCAAAGCCTCCCCCATGCTGCACGACTGTGCCCGGTTTAATCCTTGTTGGCTTCCTCTGCCCCTTCTCTGCCCCACACTCACTCTCACATGTCTCTGGTCTTGTGGAAATGTTTTCCTGGGATCTTTGCAGCAATGTTTCCTGCGGTTCTGCTGTTTCAGGGCCTCTCTGCTGAGGAATCTCCTCATTCTCACTCCCTGTCTTGTCACCTGCTGGGACAAAATGGAGAAATACAGGCACACGTCACTCCATGCACCAAGGGGAGAGGATGAATGAGATGGGAGAGCAGGGGAAGGAGGGACAGGGTCCTTACTGGGTCTCTACAGAGGAAATGCAATGTTTTCCTTCTCCCTAATCTCTCTTTTGTCTCAGTTTCCCACAGGGGGTCTCAGCAGCTGAGGCTGCTGCAGCGATGAGAAACTGATAGGGGCTTCCCCTCCTCTGGGGTTTGCAGAACCAGGTCTGCTTCCTAAAGCAGAGGAGCAGCTGCTGCCTCCTGAGCTCAGAGACGGATACTCCGGAGCCAAATCCCAGTAACAGCGCTGGGGTTTGTCACTTATTCCAGCCAGCTTCAGTCTGGGCTGTTGTAGGGTTTCCTCACCTTTCTCTTGTGTGTTGAGAGGGGAGCTCCCATCAAAGCTTTGTCTCCTTTCTGGGCTGATGGAGATTGCCCCATCTATGTGAACTCTCTATTGATTAAGAAGGGTTTCTCTGTAGGATAAGCTTTCCCCACAGTCACTGTATTGATAGGTTCTCTCCCCCATGTGATTTTGCCAGTGCTAATTAAGGTCTGATCTCCCAATGAACCGTTTCGC
>QEPC01013206.1:0-12072 GCA_003113815.1 Sphenodon punctatus
ANATGGATAAGAGGGCAAGGCTTTTAAGAGATCATCAATAACCAAGTTTTTCAACAGCAGAGACCAATCAGCCTGTTTCCACGGAGGTTAAGGGCTCTCACTCACTGTAGAAGTACTGCAGCACCCACACCATCTTGCCTTTTGTCACCACTAATGCATTTCTCCCCCCAGAACTTCTCCCAAAGGGTGAAGGATTTTTAAGGGGAAGGGTGAACACACACAGCTTCTGGTAAGTATAACAGCAAAAGCTATTTTACAAGAGTTACCCGACATAGATTACCTAATCCTTTTTATGGTGTATAGAGCTGAACACCCCATTAAGCACTTAGAAACAGTAAGTGACGAACAGAGGAACAAGACTCCTCTCACAGGGTCCTTCGCATCCCCAGTAGCTATACTGCACGGGCTCAGGGCCGTCTCTTGGGGCTGCTTTTGGATAAAGGATTACTTTCACTTCAGAGACTCTTGAGGAAATCAAAAAGTCATGGGCTAGGAGGCAGCGTCCTATGGTGGATCGGTAACTGGTTACAGGATAGGAAACGAAGAGCAGGACTAAGTGGTCAGTTTTCACAATGGACAGAAGTAAATAGTGGAGTACCCCAGGGATCTGTATTGGGACCGGTGCTGTTTAATGTATTCATTCATGATCTAGAAAAGGAAGTAAAAAGTGAGGCGATCAAATTTGCAGATGGCACAAAGTTATTCAAGGTAGTTAAAATATGTGTGGACTGTGAGGAACTGCAGGAGGATCTTGCGAGACTGGGTGACTGGGCATCTAAATGGCAGATGAAATTTAATGTGGCCCAAGTGCAAAGTGATGCACATAGGGAAAAACACTCCACTTTATATACACAATGCCGGGTTCTAAATTAGGCGTTACCACTTCAGGAAAAGGACCTTGGAGTCCTTGTGGACAATACACTGAAATCCTCAGCTCAGTGTGCGGTGGCCGTCAAAAAAGCAAACAGAACGTTAGGAATTATTTGTAAAGGGACAGAGAATAAAACTGAAAGTATCATAATGCCGCTATATAAATCTATGGTGCGACTGCACCTTGAATATTGTGTGCGGTTTTGGTTGCTCCATCTCAAAAAAAATATAGTTGAAATAGAAAAGGTACAGAGAAGGGCAACAAAAATGATCAAGGGCATAGAACAGCTCCTGTATGAAGAGAGGCAAGGCATGTTGGAACTCTTCAGCTTGGAGAAGAGACGACTGAGAGGGGATATGACAGAAGTTTATAAAATCATGAGTGGTGTGAAACGTGTTAATAGGGAACAGTTATTCACCCTCTCAAATAGCACTAGAACTAGGGGACACTCCATGAAACTAGCAAGTAGCAGGTTTAAAACAAAAAAAAGAGAGTATTTTTTTTCATTCAATGCACAATTAAGGGGTGGAATTTGTTGCCAGGCCAGTAGTATAGCTGGGCTTTAAAAAGGATTGGACACGTTTCTGGAGGATGCCTGGTACGTCTGGGGAATGTAACCTCTTGCTGTTGGGAGCTGGGAATGGATTGCTCCATAGCGACCCGTCGGGTACCGCAGCAACCGAGATTGGCCCCTGGCGGAGATAGGATGCTGGACTCTATGACCTGTTGGTCTGACCCAGCATGGCACTTCCGATGTTCCAGCCTGGCTCACACCAAGGTTTCCAGCCCAAGCTAAGTCTGCACTGGAGTGTTGGATTATTTTACACAAAGTTAAATAATGGCAAGCAGCGTGTTTCGTGTGAATATGGCCTCTTCTCCCTTATAACTTCATTGCCTGCTAACAGTAGACTGACTGATCCCAGCCTCAGCTGTCCAGCCTGGGTTAAATGTACATTTTCACGCTTCCAAAAGAGACACCACTTCCCCCCCCCCTCTTTTTTTAATGACAATTTTTTTAAAAAGACGACAAAACACTATTTTTGTGTTTCTAGATATTCTTTCCTCCTTGGAGACCACTTTGAAAATGAGTGCAGGCTCCAAAGGATGCATAGAAGGTAAGGGAGGGAGAGTGCTCAGGAAAAGGAGAGTCTAGATCATGGGTGTGTCGCCTATTCCGCTGTGTATGCCCCCATCTCTGCTCCCTTACCCCGAGCTTGGTTTCTAATTGCTTGAGGGTAGGAACTGGATTCAGGAACTGGAAAGGGGTCACATAAAAACCAACCATGAACTGCATTTGGCCCCTGGGGGTCTGAGGTTCCCCATCCCTGAAAGAACAGCTGTATTATTGGAGCCACTGGGATAATTTCCCTTGCTAACCCTTTAGTATTTTTAACCTGGGACCAGATTTTTATTTTTATTTTTAAAAAACACACCCTAAGTGTTGGTAGGGGAGCAAAGTAAAATAGTATAAAATAATAATGCAGGCACTAAAATATTCAATTGGGGGGAGGGCAGGAGTGGAAGGCGGCTACAATCCTTTATTGGGGCATGGGGGGGAATCATATAATCACAGGGTCAGAAGGGACCAGAAAAACCCTTGAGTTCAGGGCTGGGGAACCTCAGGCCTGGTGGCCTAATGCAGCCCTTGACTAGTTTATATTTGGTTCCGTTCCAGTCCCTGGATCCAGTTCCTGCCCCCAAGCACTAAAAGACTGAGCTCAGGGGAAAGGAGGAGGGATGAGGGCCATGTACACAAGGGGAAAGGATGGATCCACGGCACAGATCCGTGATCTGGCCCCTCCTCTTCCTTCCCCCACCCTAAGCACACCCTTGCCCTATGCGGGCCTTGGCGCTTGTAGGAATTTTCAAAGTGGCCCTTGAGGGGGGGAATTGGGGGGGGGGGGGAGATTCCCTACTCGTGACCTAGTCCAAACCCCCTTCACTGAGGCAGAATTTATTAAGCCTAAAGCTAAGGTGGGGGAACCTTTTCCCTTTCATGAGCCACTTTGAAAATGAGTACAAGTTCCGCAGGCCAGACAGGAGTTGTGGGTGGAGGTGTTTAAGGGGGGTGCTCAGGATGGGGAGTGGGGGAGGAAGAAGAGGGTCCAAATCCTGGATCTGTACCATGGATCCATTCCCTAGTCTTGTGGGAGTGCCCGCATCTCTGCACTCTTCCCCTGAGCTCATTCTTTCAGTGCTTGAAAGAGGGGCTGGATCCATGGGCCAGATCCAGGAACTGGAAAGGGGCCAAATAGAAACCAGCCATGGGCCAGATTTGGGCCCTGCGAAGGAGTTTGGCCCAACCCAACCATCCCAGATGAATGCTTATCCAGCCTCCAGTGAAAGTGATTCCAGCTTGTTGTCCAGCTCTTGTTACAAGAAAGTTCTTCCTAATTCTTAAAACACAGTCTCCCTTCCTCTAACTTAACCCCCTTGCCTCTTGTTCATCTTTCAGTGGCAAAGAATAACAGCTGTTTTCCATCTTCTTTATGGCAGCCTTCTAAACTAAGTGCTTCCTTTGAAACCCGTTGCCCCCTTCCCTCAGTGGCCCCAGAGAATCTAAAGGCATATGTGGGGTGGGGTGGGGGGGAGTCATGCAGTTCCAATCAGTGAAGCCCAAAGTGATAGGAAGGCCGTTCCTTCCCTTCACCCTAAAAAAGCCTCATCTCCCTCTCTCCCAAATTGGGAGTATATCTGTTCATTTGTTCAGCTCCTGGAAACATTCAAATGCTGGCAGGGAGTAGAGGGATGTTGTTGTGGGGGCCGGGGGTGGAGCAGAATTAAGCAGGGATATGCCACCTCAACTCCCCTACTATGGGTTTGTCCACACAAGCGTTTGTTTTGCTGGAGCTACCTCTTAACTCACTTTAACCTCTTCACCTGTGTTCCCACGAACATGAGGATAAAGGGGGGTTGTTCCCTTTGCAAACAAGAGGTGTGAGACTGGGGAGGGAGGCTCCTTGCTCATGCGAACAGCTCTGGGGCATTTCCCCTGGTTTATGTTTCTATGTGCAGCCCACTGCGGTCCCAGCAATCCTCACTACTTCCTCCTTTGTGTGTCTCTCCCTCATCATCTCTGCCTCACTGGCTATTTGATATTCCAGCACCCCACTCCCCCCTTGCTGCAAGTTCCCAAGTGGGAAGATCAGAGGAGGAGATGTTTAATCCCTGGTTGATCCTGCTCATGAGAATAGTGGGAGAGGGAGGTAGTTACGAAGGCTGGGGGATATGCCTCCCCACATGTCTCTAGTTATTGACAAGGGCCAGAGGTCTTTTTTCTGGTGTGTCTAAGTATTGATGAGAGCAGGGAGTCTCGCCCCTGGTGTCTTTAGTTACTGATGAGGGCTGTGTCCTCTCCCCCACGTCTCTAGTTAATGATGAGACCAGGGTCTCTCTCCTGTAACTCTAGTTATTGTTTAACAATGGCTGGGGCCTCTCCCCGCCGTGGTGGTGGCACCGGCATTGCTGGGAGGGTTTTCCCGTGGAGCAGACGCCAGTGGGTGATGACGTTGGAGCTTTGGTTGAAGCTCTTCCCGCAGTCGGGGCAGTAATAGGGCTTCTCTCCCGTGTGGATTCTCTTGTGTTTTGTGAGGGAGGAGCTGCAGGTGAACCCCTTCCCACACTCAGGACACTGATAAGGTTTCTCCCCCGTGTGCACCCTCTGGTGGGCAGTGAGGTGAGCACGCTGGGTGTAGCCTCTCCCGCACTGGGAACACTGGTGAGGTTTCTGGCCCAGATGGGTGCGCCGGTGACGAGACAGATAAGTGCCAGTGGTGAAGCTCTTGCCGCAGTCGCCACAGTGGTAGCGCTTCTCAGTAGCGTGCGTGGTCTGGTGCTTGGTGAGCAGGGAGTTGTCACCAAAACGCTTGCCGCAGTCAGCACATTGGTAGGGTCTCTCGCCGGTGTGGAGCCGCCGGTGGATGGTGAGGGTGGGCCGGTCACGGAAGCTCTCACCACACTCAGGGCAAGTCCATGGCTTCTCGCCTGTGTGGAGCCGCTGGTGGCGGGTGAGGTTCGAGCTGCTGCTGAACTCTTTGCCGCACTCAGCGCACTCATAGGGCTTCTCGCCCGTGTGGATGCGCCGGTGCTTAATGAGGTCTGAGCTGACATTGAAGCTCTTGCCACAGTCCCGGCAGCGATACGGGCGCTCCCCAGTGTGCAGCCGCCGGTGTGTGATCAGGTGGGAGCTCTGGCTGAAGCCACGCCCGCAGTCGGGGCACTGGTAAGGGCGGTCTCCTGCGTGCCGGCGACGGTGGGCCACCAGGTTTGAGCGCAAACTGAAGCTTTTCCCGCATTCCTCACACACGCTGGGGGGCTCCACACGCCTACCTCGACCCCCTAGTTCCCGACGCTTCCCAGCCATGAGGGGCACAGCAGCATTATTCTCTTGACCCTCTTTTGGAGGGCTCCGCTGCAGGCTGTCCTCTGGATCAGGGCTCTGGGGTTGACTCATGGACATCCCATGTGGATCCACTGGCTCAGGGTCTTCCTCCTCCTCTTCAACTTCCTCCTCCTCCTCCTCCTCCTCCTCCACCGATCTGTCACCTGCCGAGAAGATCAAGACATGAGAACTCCCTTGCTGGGGGGAGGGAAAGGTCTGGAGAGGGAAACTGGGTAGGTGAACATAGTTAGAATCCACCCAATCCACTGTCTGTCCATTCATCAGTCTACCGACCTATGCACTTAATTATCCATCCATCCATCAGTTCCATCATCCATCCATCCATCTGTCCACTCATCAACTCCACTGTCCATCTGCCCACTCCACTGACAATCAATTCACACATCCACCCTCCCACCCACTTCACTGTCCATCCATCTGTCTAGCCTAGCTTCTCATCTGTGGGCCAATTTGGAGTAGACTAAATCCCCTTCAAAGGAAAGTTGGCACAACATGAGAAAGCGGGGCTCGCTACAAGATCTGGATATTTGTGACTGCAGCAAGATACAGATCATAGAACACCTTCTGGTCTCTCAACTCCTGGGGAAACCCTGTACTGCAGAGCACCTTGCAATAGCTGCAGATCATGCTGTATCACATGCCCAGCACTGGAGATATGTATGAACATGGTAGTGGGACATGAAGAGAGAAATCTGCGTGCCTTTGACCAAAGGGCTCCTTGAAGAATGAATGAATGAATGAATGAGGGTTGCTCTCTTTACACTGGCAACAGGGGTCCTGCTTCCTATCGCGTTATATCTGAATTCATCCTGTAGCGACGTGTGTTATAACAAGGTTGCACTGAAGTACCGCTGAAAACAAGGGTGGTAAACAACACCATACCCAACTATCAGGTGAACCAAGTCATTGAATGAACCCGTAACCAAAGTGACAAATGCAGCAAGTGAATTGTTGCAACTCCGATGACAGAATTCAGTTTGTACAAATGCATTTAAACAGGCTGAGTGCAATGAATTTTTCCATCTTTGCGGATATGTGTTTCACCTTACTTTCATCCCAAATTCAGTCGAATTTAGCAGAAGGCAAGTAGGGACCCAAACTTTCATAATATTTGGTACTCCTGGAGGGGAGATGGGCCCTCTTTTGTCCCCCTCAGATTCCATTGACTTACACTGAGTATTGTCTCCTCCACCCCAGCCTCCAGGGGCTGCCAGAATGTTTTCAGGAGAGGCGTGGCCACATCTGAAAGGGCGGAGCAAAGAGGATGTTCCATCTCCTGACATTCCCTCCACCTCCTGTGAAGCATCATGATGTCATGACCCTCCAAAGGGGAGGAGGACATGCAAAGTCCAGGATGTGGCGGGGACAAGTACTTCCTCTTGCCCTGCCATCCTAGCTCCCATACCCCCCTCCCCCTTGGTCACCTTAAGAAACAGGCTTTATTAGTTCAGGTGCAGGGAGTTATTTTTCCCCTCTTTTAAATAACATCATTCCCCCCACACACATACAGAATGCTGCTTGTCTGCAGTGTAAGCCTCAGAATCAGATTCTCCCAGAAGGGCAGAGGCTTTTGCATTGTGCTGGGTTGAGTTTGTTCCAGCTCACTGTGGATCAAATTAATGACAGGCAACAGTGGCACTCCCCCAACAACAATAGCTCTGCCTCCGGGCTGGGGCTTGCACTCCAGACGGGTGAAACAGCTGATTAATTCTTTTTGACCCCCTGTTGTTTACAACCTGGCAAAATGAGGGAGAAGTGGAGGATACCCTACTCTCTGATCTCTGGTGACTAGTTTGTGATCTACATCTTTGGCCGCCGCTGTATCCTGTGAACTCGACCGAGAGCTACCACAGACTTCTCCTGAGATCCGGAGATCCGTGTCCACTGCCTTTTCCCCACTGCTGTCAATGGAGGAAATGCAATGATGAACATGCCACACATGTCGCATGGAAACAGGGTCACTCCCAGGGATTCATTTCTGGCTTTGGGGTTCATGGGAAAGACTCCCTCACCTGTGTTGCTGTCTCTTATGGCCTCCTCCTCAGAGTCCCGTGGCACGGGGAAGCATGGACTTTCATTTTGTTCCATTGTGAAGCCACTCGGCCTTCAAGAACTGGAAATCCTACCCAGAGCAGCGGGAAAAGAATATAGACAAGAGAAAAATGAATGCTGTCTCCATGGAATGTTTGTTATGGACATTCTAGAGAAACTTTCCCATTGGACATTCTTTTGTAACTGGTATTCCATTGTAACCCAGCCTCCTTTCTCTGGTTATTAATTATTATTATTATTATTATTATTATTTATATATTACAAGCAAGGTATCCGGCACTGTGCAATCATTAGTTAGAAACAGGTCGCTGCCCTGAAGGGCTTACAATCTAGGAGAGACAAGGGAGAGGGGAACATAGGGAGAGACAGGGAGACATTCAGGAAGTGGAGACGTCACAGGTGCATGTGCTTAGCCTAGTCACAGGGGAGAAGGGGACCTCTCAGTTCATCTAGACCACCCCTCCCTGCACTGATGCTGAATTCACCAGACCTACGGTACCCACGCAGAGAATCCACTAACAGAAAACATTTTCTTTTTATGGTTTAAATAGTTTTAAATAGGTTTTACATCTGATATGTACATTTATAAATGAATTAACCTATTTTTAATATTTTATACTCTTAGTCCCAGTATTATTTTTTTTCTTACAGTCACCGCTTGAACCTGCAATCAGTGTGTTAACTGATTAAGCTGGCCCCTGTATCGATCAATGCTTTCGGCCCCTGTAAAAATCAAAGTGTCAGGTCAGAAGAGGAGCCGGGTGTCTCTCAGGAGCAAAGGGAAGCATAAAACAAATAATTTACTCCTGCCTCCATTTGATTGCTGGCCCCTCCTCCAGGGGCATAATTTTGGGAGAGGGCAGAGGGACTCTAGCCCCGCCCAGGATTCCTTGGGTGGGGCTCATCTCTCCACCCCACCCACGCAGCAGTGGGCTCAGCACCCCTGGTAAGGGCCCCTAAGACTTACAGAAAATCAGGAGTGATATTTCCATTCCATAGTTCATGGTGAGGGAAGTTCAGAGTTTTTCAGAGTGACAGCCTGTGCATTGTCAGTAAAGTATCCTGAAAGCCAATGAGCCCCAATTCATTCAAGAAAACTAGAGCAATTTTAGTAAGCAAGTTCCTTCCTTTTTCAAGACCTAATGTCCCTTATGGAAGATGCTTATCTGTCTCCATAGGATACAGATGCTTATCTGTATCCTTATCTCCATAGGACAGATGCTTATCTGTCCATAGATGCTCAGAGTATCCAATTGTATTGTCCATAATCTGCTAGAGTTGGTAGTTTCCATGGGCCTTTTGAAATGCAATGACAAACAGGTATTAGCAGGTACCACTTTTATAGTCATGCAAATAGAGTTCAGTCACCCCTTTCCCTCAATTTACATTCATTTACATACAACTCCTTTTAACCTTCCTATTCCCCCCCCCCCCCCCCCCCCCCCCCGTTTGTCAGGTTTGGAGGCTTACATTCTATTTTTTCCAATTTATTTTTCTATCTATTGCCTCTACATACTAGTCTTAATCTGCATTAGAATCAGTGAGAAAAATGAGTATGTTGCCATAAATGTCTGAGTCACACTGACATTGTGCGTGTTGTATGTTGCTTTATGTATGCGTGTATATGTTGCTTTAAGCTAGCATTAGCAATAAAAGAGTATAGGAATATAGTCATTAACTGCTGATGTTTATGTATCCAGAGAGGCAGAGTGGTTGTTGTGTTGGTTCTGAGTGACAGAGGTGCAGACAAAGTAGTTCAAATTAGACTTTTTATTGGACCAGTTCAGTTCTGACTCCTACTTGCTTGAGGAAAGACCCCGGGAGATCCGAAAGTTCGCACATTTCCACCAACACTAGTTGGTTCAATAAAAGATAGCATTCGAACTACTTTGTCTCCACCTCTGATGTTTATGTAGGAATATAGTCAATATGACCCACTCGCATAGATGTTAGCTTTGGCCCCGCCCCTGGGTTTGGCCCCGCCCCCTGGATGTAGCCCTTCCCAGTCTCCCCAGTTGAAAATGTTACACCTCTACCCTCCTCCTTGAGAACACTTGCCACTCCAGACCCAGGAGCACAGGCCGGCAGCTTCCTGGGTGCAGCACCTTGTTTCGGATCTGGGGCTGCAGAGACTTGTGTGTGTGTGTGTTCTCATCTATGTATCTTCCCGTGTGTGTGTGTGTCTCTCTCTTTTCTTATATGTATCTTCTAACGTTTGTGTGTGTTAACATTTCTCGTGTGTGTGTAAAAGGAAAAGCAGCGCAGATTGGAGAGTGAGGTAGGGGGCTCCTTTTGTGCAGAGAGTAACTTTCCTGCCCATCCATCCACGCCCCTCCCCCCGTTTTCTCTCCATTCAATTACCTGGCTCAGGAGTTCCTGGCTGCAGAGCTCGGGGCTGCTCCAGGGGCCAGTCCCCGCCTGAGCCAGTCCCCAGCTGGGCTGGGTGCAAGGGCAGGTTGGAGAGTCGCCTCTCTGGGCAGCATAGACTTCACTGGAAGAGGAGGAGGAGGAGCGGCTGCCCAGTCCGAAGCGCTAGTTTCTCTCGGTGGTAGCAGCAGCCCAGCCCAGTGTTGCAGCCCGGGGTGGGTATGGAGGGGCACAGGAAGGGGCTGGATCAGCTGAGAGAGGGGGGTGTAACTTGATGCTGGGAGGAGGAGGAGGAGGAGGATGGAAAGGGGAGGAGGAAAGAACAAAAGGCAGCAACCCGTGCACAGGGCTCCTTAGCCTGTTGCTCCTATTGGGACCTGGGAGGGAGCCCAGACGAACGGGGCAGCAGCTGTAGGAGCCAGATGTGCCCGTCCTTGGTGGGAGCTGCCTCCGGCTGGATCTAGAGCAGCAGCCCCCCAGTCCGTGCAACAACCACCAGCGCCGAGGCCTGCAGGTAACGCGGGGGTCCGAATGGGCTGCTGGGGGCACAGACAGGGGAAAGCTTCTTTGCATAGATCATTAGAGAGGGGCGAGTCGGCTCTCGTGTTCTGGGGGCCCGGGTAGCTGCTAGTGCTGCCTCTGTTAGGACAGAAGTCCCCAAATTAATTAGTACCAGTAGTAAATTTATATTTATGCTCCCCGCCCCCAAAATAATAAAAAACAGCACACTCCAAACTAAAATACAGGGGCCTAGCTAGGTGCAGAAGATTGAATGCCCCCCTGCTAGTGGCAGGGGATGCAGTCAGGCCAGATGTCACCCCATTTGCACTTCCTAACACTCCCATTGTTGTGCTAACTGTCCCAGACAGGATGCCTGGGTTCCCATTCTGGGGTTTGGATTTATTCCTGTTATATAGCTTTATAATATATGTATTATTATTATTTATATAGCACCAGCAATATACCTGGTACTGTAGTCAGTAGTTACAGACAGGTCTCGACTCCCAAACCCAACCCTCATTCCATAAGGTTTTTCCTATAATATTTCATTAATGTTTACAGTCCTGTCTTAATTCTGAGCGGTATGACACCAAACATGGGTATAAAGTGTTAACATGCAGTGCTCATGTCACATACGTGTATGTTTCATGTGTGTTATGATTGTTGGTTTCCTGATCTTTAACACACACACCCCACACGCACACAATGGACTCCTTGCAGCTGCTCTGCCTGTTTCTGTAATAGCTACACCCTAAAATAAATCCCTTCCCTCCCCCTTCACAACCATCCCACCCACTCCTCCATTTCTCACTTGGAGGAGTCCCTCCCCAGCCCCCCAAAACCTAGCTCCCACCCCCCTTATGGATCAGGACCCCATGTGGGGTTGCATCATTTACAGATGAGGTCACAATTGGTATTTGCAAGACTTTGCATGGTTTTGTTGCCCTCGGGGGGGGGTGTGTGTGTGTGTCACAGAATTGTATTTCAGTCTCAAAATGGGGTTTAAAAAAAAGTTCGGGGTACACTATTATAATCTGCCAGGAGCCAAGACTGGGAGGGATGAAGGGGGAGATGATGAGGTGGGTGGGGGGCTAGGTCGGACTTACCTAGGGAGAATCTCCCCCCAAAATAATGGGGTGGCAAGTGGAAGAGATCCATGCAGAATCCACTTTTTCCCCATGGTCCCTGTTTTATTTCCATGTCATAAATATTTTTGCCCCCAAAATGGCCCAGTTAGGAACTTGCACTCATAATCCATTTAGACCCATCAATGGCCGGTGGTCAAGGGGTTCAGCAGATGAGACCTTTTGACTGTCGGGGCTGGGTGGATCCGTCCATTGTAACCCATTTGTGCGCATGCCCTCATCTCTGCCCCCTTACCCTGAGCTCAGTTTTTCAGCGCTTGTGAGCAGGAACTGGATCCAGAGGCCAGATATTGGAACGGGGCCATATAATCAAAGCTAGCTGCGAGCCACATTTGGCTCCTGGGCCTGAGTTTCCTCCAGCTCTGATCTAGATAATCCATTGATCCTTTTTCTTCTCTCAAAAGGAAAAGATTATAATTAATGTTTTGGTGTTTGATTAAATACAGCCAGGGACTGTGTGTGTTCTCTGCATTGGTGACAATGGGGGAAATGCAATGCACACGGGTCCCTGAATCTGTATCCCCTGCAGAGGCTGGGACTCCCTGCGCTGCAGACCATGTGATACATGCACGTTGTTATTTCTAGCCTTCTGCAGGGTCCCATGTGTTACGGGTTCCCATCCAAATCGCTGAGGGCCCTCCATAAGCTGGGGCGCCCTACATTCGAGGCTCTGTGGGCCTGAATTTCAACACAACTTTTTAATCCTTACAACAAACTTGTGAGGTAGGTTAGCC
>QEPC01013206.1:12131-23813 GCA_003113815.1 Sphenodon punctatus
AGTTTCTGCAAGTGCAGATAACGCCTCTGTGAAGTCTTTGTTCTGCACAGAGCAGGGGTGTCCTTGAGAAGGGAGCTACGGCTAATGAGAGCTGTTGCCCAGCAGGGAGTTGCGAGCTTGAAATTCTTAGACATGATTTGGGGAGAGTTTAGTGGGGGGTGGGGGGATCCCAGCTGTCAAACACCTACCTCCACATTCTGACTGAGCCAGGGTGGCTCTCCAAAATGACAGAGCAGTATATCTCCTATACTGGATGGGGACCAATCCCTGCAAGAGATCTTTTCTGAACCCCCCTCTTCTGGCATTCAAACAGCCTCCCAGTCTCTCTTGGCTAATTATCCAGAGCAAGCTCCCCACCACACAAGGACATGCCCCCGGCCCCACCCCTACAGGATCAAGGCCTTGCAGGAACAGGAGATGTAAAACGTGTCTTCACAATACAATAGACCTACAACTGCAAATCTGGGCATTCAGGGCACTAAATGCATCCGTGGGAACGATGTAGGGGAAAACCCACCAACCCTTGCACACAAACACATGAACTCGCATGGGAAAAAAAGAGATCATGGACAAGAGCACAGATTCCACGGTTGGCATTCACTCCTCACAAAAGTGACCCCTCTATTTCTGACCACTCTGTCCTTGTCTTAAAAGGAATCCTATGCAACACCTTCAAAAGGCGAGCCTGGGAACCAAAAATCATAGCTCTGCTAGACAGAAAGAACAACGGCCTCAACTTGGACATGGGCTTTGCAAGCCATTGCAGACCAATCCCTGCGTTATCCACGCTGCTTTGCTCCGACTGCAGTTCTAACCTCTGACTTGCCTGACGAAGGACCCTGTGAAGTCCAAAAGCTTTGCATGCCTCCCCCAATGGTAGTTGGGTCCAATAAAAGATCTCACTCCTAGAACAAGGGGTGGGGTGGGGGCGCAGTGGAGAGAGAAAGGGAATGCAATAGCAGAGTGCGGGGGGGGAGGAAGAGAGGGAGCAAGGGGTGTGGTGGGGAGGGGCCTCAATTACCACAGACAAGAAGGGGGGGCATCCCCCCAAATGTTTAAGAATCATTGGCTTAACCAGCAAGGCCCAAGAGCTTGAAGGCAAAAGAGCCCCTATTGCATCCACCCGACAGCAGTAAATCGAGTTTTAAAACGCACGTGCATGCGCTAGTGCCGCTAGAAACGCATTGACCGGGGACCCTTCCTCATGGCTGTGTTTTTTGGGATGTGGGAAGTTTGCATGAGAAAGGGTCCCAGACTGTTAGCAGCTTAGACCTTAGAGCAGGGGTGGGGGGAACCTCAAGCCTGGGGAGGCCAAACATGGCCGGCAGCTGGTTTTTATGTGTGGCCTCCTTTCCATTTCCTAGGTCTGACACTTAGATTTAATTCCGTCCTCTCTCCAGCCACTAAAAAACTGAGCTCGGGGAAGGGAGCAGAGATAGAATCATAGAACCTTAGAGTTGGAAGGGGTCTCAGAGGTCATCTAGTCCAACCCCCTGCTCGGTGCAGGAAATCCACACAGCATCCCTGACGGATGGGCGTCCAGTCTCTGTTTGAAAACCTCCGGCGAAGGAGAGCCCACGGCACCGCCCTGGGCCATGTCTGTTCCACTGTCAAACAGCTCTTACCTTTAGAACGTTCTTCCTAAAGTTTAGCCAAAATCTGCCGCCTTGTAATTTGATCCCATTGGTTCTAGTCCTGCCCTCGGGAGCAACAGAGAAGAAGTCTGCTCAATCTTCTCTGTGACAGCCCTTCAGATATTTGAAGACGGCTATCACGTCTCTCTTCCCTTAGTCTTCTCTTCTCTAGGCTAAACATCCCCAACTCCTTTAAACTTTCCCCATAGGACTTGGTTTCCAGACCCCTGACCATCTTTGTCGCTCTCCTCTGAGCCCGTTCCAATTTGTTAATGTCCTTCTTAAAATGTGGTGCCCAGAACTGGACACAGTACTCCAGATGAGGTCTGACCAGGGCAGAACAGAGTGAAACTTACTTCTCATGACCGGGACGCTATACGGATGAGGACACGCACACAAGGAGAAGGGACAGATCCATGATCAGGGCCCCTACTTTCTTGAGTGCACCCCTGTCCCCAAACTCCTATGCAGCCCCTGGATCCGGTACTAATTTTCAAAGTGGCTCCTGGGATGTAAAAGGTTCCCCCACCCTTGGTTTAGACTCGGGGCTCCTTCCCACAATCTCCTTCACCGTTGCAAAGCCGTCACCACTTCCTCAGTCTGCATTTCCCTTGTTCTGCAGCAACGTGTTCGCACAGCTGCCGATTTCCCTGACTTTCACTGAAACCACCCCTTGTCTCAGGAGGTAGAGAAGGGGATCATCAGGAAGCGGTAAGGATTTCACACAGTGCTCAGAATGTGGGTTCAGGCCATTACCCACTTTAGAAGAGTGTTGTGTGAACGGGGTGTCGGTGGCGCTGGGACTGAGAATGGAAGGAACTGACTAGATTGGCAGGGTGCAATTAAGATCAGTAGCTGCCCATTGTCCCTTGGAGGCGGGAGCAGTGGATGGACGTCTTCCACCAGAGATTTTTTAGCATTGGCTCAGAGAGACTGTCCCTGGAGGGTTTAGAAATGTCTCCGGGGTTTAGTCCTGGGGGGAAGGGGCTGGGTTTGCACTGGAATAAAGTGAGGGAGCCGTTCCCCAGCAGGGCAGAGTCTAGCGCTTGTGTCTGCAGCAGAAGAGCCCAAGAGAATCGAGGGTTTGAAATGAATTGAAGTCCCTTCTGAAATCTCCTCTGTTGCTCTTCTCGCCCTGACAGGCCGCAGAATGCCGTATGCACTTCGCTCCGGGTCATCTCATCCTTCCAGGAAACAGGAAGCGGCTGTGACGGAGCTGGCTCAGGTAAAGGGCTTACAAGGTCGCTGCTGGGGGGGTTGTCCTGAGTGGGGTGGCAGGGGGCAGAAAATACTAACGGAGTATGTGGATGGGGAGCAGGGTATGACGCACCTGCTGGAATGGGTCTAATCTGGAAGTTAATTTTGATAGAAACAGGCCCACTGGAAGGGGGTAGAAATTCCCATCTCTGGAACAGGAAACAGCCTCCACAACCGGGGAACATGCCCCAGACTCCAGGGATGGAGGCCTGAGCCTGCTGCCCAGAGGCTGCTGGGAAATAGGAAGGGGGCACTCCTCAAGGACTGGAGACCCCTCCTCCAGCTTCTGGGAATGGAGAGGGAGTTCGGATTCCTACTGGGGACAGGACCTGGGCCATGGTGGGAAGCTCCATCGTCTGCATCTTCCACTAGCCAGTAACTGTTATAAATGGAAGGCTCCTGCTGAGAGAGACTCTCTCTCCTTTCCCACCCCCAGCCCCCACCCCCTTGCTGATGTAAGGGGTAGGAAGGATTCTGCTACACACGGAGCTCCCTTTATTTTTAACTCATTTTTCCCCGTGAACAGTGGGATTGTCACTGGGGCAGCAGGTGCTGAGTGGGGGCTCTTGCCGTTTCAGGGGCCGGTGATCTTCGAGGAGGTGGCCGTGTATTTCACGGAGGAGGAATGGGCTTTGTTAGATGCCGGCCAGAGAGCCCTGTACTGGGACGTCATGCAGGAGAATTATGAGAACGTGGCCTCGCTGGGTGAGGATTCCTCTCCTCTCGCTTAGTAGGAACTGTGGCATCTCTGATGCACACGATTGAGTTGCTGCTCAGAGTTCTTGCCTCGGGAACGTAAGGGAGCGGGCATCAGCCCCATGTCGGACAGAGGCAGCAGCAAAGCAACCTCTTCCCCCTGGAGAGATTCTTTGGTGACTTCCTACTAACCCTTCCCAGGACAGAGTTAATAATAATAAAAGATTATTATTCATGGTTATGTAGTTATGTAGTGCCAGCACTGTCCCTGGCACTGAACAATCATTTATTAGATGTCTCTTATACACATCTAGATGTGTATAAGAGACAGGCATATGTGTAGCTTAGTCACAGGGGAGAAGGGGACCTCTCAGTTCATCTAGACCACCCCTCCCTGCACTGATGCTGAATTCACCAGACCTACGGTACCCACGCAGAGAATCCACTAACAGAAAACATTTTCTTTTTATGGTTTAAATAGTTTTAAATAGGTTTTACATCTGATATGTACATTTATAAATGAATTAACCTATTTTTAATATTTTATACTCTTAGTCCCAGTATTATTTTTTTTCTTACAGTCACCGCTTGAACCTGCAATCAGTGTGTTAACTGATTAAGCTGGCCCCTGTATCGATCAATGCTTTCGGCCCCTGTAAAAATCAAAGTGTCAGGTCAGAAGAGGAGCCGGGTGTCTCTCAGGAGCAAAGGGAAGCATAAAACAAATAATTTACTCCTGCCTCCATTTGATTGCTGGCCCCTCCTCCAGGGGCATAATTTTGGGAGAGGGCAGAGGGACTCTAGCCCCGCCCAGGATTCCTTGGGTGGGGCTCATCTCTCCACCCCACCCACGCAGCAGTGGGCTCAGCACCCCTGGTAAGGGCCCCTAAGACTTACAGAAAATCAGGAGTGATATTTCCATTCCATAGTTCATGGTGAGGGAAGTTCAGAGTTTTTCAGAGTGACAGCCTGTGCATTGTCAGTAAAGTATCCTGAAAGCCAATGAGCCCCAATTCATTCAAGAAAACTAGAGCAATTTTAGTAAGCAAGTTCCTTCCTTTTTCAAGACCTAATGTCCCTTATGGAAGATGCTTATCTGTCTCCATAGGATACAGATGCTTATCTGTATCCTTATCTCCATAGGACAGATGCTTATCTGTCCATAGATGCTCAGAGTATCCAATTGTATTGTCCATAATCTGCTAGAGTTGGTAGTTTCCATGGGCCTTTTGAAATGCAATGACAAACAGGTATTAGCAGGTACCACTTTTATAGTCATGCAAATAGAGTTCAGTCACCCCTTTCCCTCAATTTACATTCATTTACATACAACTCCTTTTAACCTTCCTATTCCCCCCCCCCCCCCCCCCCCCCCCCGTTTGTCAGGTTTGGAGGCTTACATTCTATTTTTTCCAATTTATTTTTCTATCTATTGCCTCTACATACTAGTCTTAATCTGCATTAGAATCAGTGAGAAAAATGAGTATGTTGCCATAAATGTCTGAGTCACACTGACATTGTGCGTGTTGTATGTTGCTTTATGTATGCGTGTATATGTTGCTTTAAGCTAGCATTAGCAATAAAAGAGTATAGGAATATAGTCATTAACTGCTGATGTTTATGTATCCAGAGAGGCAGAGTGGTTGTTGTGTTGGTTCTGAGTGACAGAGGTGCAGACAAAGTAGTTCAAATTAGACTTTTTATTGGACCAGTTCAGTTCTGACTCCTACTTGCTTGAGGAAAGACCCCGGGAGATCCGAAAGTTCGCACATTTCCACCAACACTAGTTGGTTCAATAAAAGATAGCATTCGAACTACTTTGTCTCCACCTCTGATGTTTATGTAGGAATATAGTCAATATGACCCACTCGCATAGATGTTAGCTTTGGCCCCGCCCCTGGGTTTGGCCCCGCCCCCTGGATGTAGCCCTTCCCAGTCTCCCCAGTTGAAAATGTTACACCTCTACCCTCCTCCTTGAGAACACTTGCCACTCCAGACCCAGGAGCACAGGCCGGCAGCTTCCTGGGTGCAGCACCTTGTTTCGGATCTGGGGCTGCAGAGACTTGTGTGTGTGTGTGTGTTCTCATCTATGTATCTTCCCGTGTGTGTGTGTGTCTCTCTCTTTTCTTATATGTATCTTCTAACGTTTGTGTGTGTTAACATTTCTCGTGTGTGTGTAAAAGGAAAAGCAGCGCAGATTGGAGAGTGAGGTAGGGGGCTCCTTTTGTGCAGAGAGTAACTTTCCTGCCCATCCATCCACGCCCCTCCCCCCGTTTTCTCTCCATTCAATTACCTGGCTCAGGAGTTCCTGGCTGCAGAGCTCGGGGCTGCTCCAGGGGCCAGTCCCCGCCTGAGCCAGTCCCCAGCTGGGCTGGGTGCAAGGGCAGGTTGGAGAGTCGCCTCTCTGGGCAGCATAGACTTCACTGGAAGAGGAGGAGGAGGAGCGGCTGCCCAGTCCGAAGCGCTAGTTTCTCTCGGTGGTAGCAGCAGCCCAGCCCAGTGTTGCAGCCCGGGGTGGGTATGGAGGGGCACAGGAAGGGGCTGGATCAGCTGAGAGAGGGGGGTGTAACTTGATGCTGGGAGGAGGAGGAGGAGGAGGATGGAAAGGGGAGGAGGAAAGAACAAAAGGCAGCAACCCGTGCACAGGGCTCCTTAGCCTGTTGCTCCTATTGGGACCTGGGAGGGAGCCCAGACGAACGGGGCAGCAGCTGTAGGAGCCAGATGTGCCCGTCCTTGGTGGGAGCTGCCTCCGGCTGGATCTAGAGCAGCAGCCCCCCAGTCCGTGCAACAACCACCAGCGCCGAGGCCTGCAGGTAACGCGGGGGTCCGAATGGGCTGCTGGGGGCACAGACAGGGGAAAGCTTCTTTGCATAGATCATTAGAGAGGGGCGAGTCGGCTCTCGTGTTCTGGGGGCCCGGGTAGCTGCTAGTGCTGCCTCTGTTAGGACAGAAGTCCCCAAATTAATTAGTACCAGTAGTAAATTTATATTTATGCTCCCCGCCCCCAAAATAATAAAAAACAGCACACTCCAAACTAAAATACAGGGGCCTAGCTAGGTGCAGAAGATTGAATGCCCCCCTGCTAGTGGCAGGGGATGCAGTCAGGCCAGATGTCACCCCATTTGCACTTCCTAACACTCCCATTGTTGTGCTAACTGTCCCAGACAGGATGCCTGGGTTCCCATTCTGGGGTTTGGATTTATTCCTGTTATATAGCTTTATAATATATGTATTATTATTATTTATATAGCACCAGCAATATACCTGGTACTGTAGTCAGTAGTTACAGACAGGTCTCGACTCCCAAACCCAACCCTCATTCCATAAGGTTTTTCCTATAATATTTCATTAATGTTTACAGTCCTGTCTTAATTCTGAGCGGTATGACACCAAACATGGGTATAAAGTGTTAACATGCAGTGCTCATGTCACATACGTGTATGTTTCATGTGTGTTATGATTGTTGGTTTCCTGATCTTTAACACACACACCCCACACGCACACAATGGACTCCTTGCAGCTGCTCTGCCTGTTTCTGTAATAGCTACACCCTAAAATAAATCCCTTCCCTCCCCCTTCACAACCATCCCACCCACTCCTCCATTTCTCACTTGGAGGAGTCCCTCCCCAGCCCCCCAAAACCTAGCTCCCACCCCCCTTATGGATCAGGACCCCATGTGGGGTTGCATCATTTACAGATGAGGTCACAATTGGTATTTGCAAGACTTTGCATGGTTTTGTTGCCCTCGGGGGNATGAGTGGTGGGTGACTGGGGATGTGTGTGCAGCTGTGTGCATGCCCCATCCATGCACTGGCATGCCCATGGACTCCCCACCCGGCGGAGCCATGTAAAAATATCATTTGAGGAGCCACTCGAAGAAGAACAGAAGGTTGCTACCTTGCAAACAAGGTTCTTTGAGATGGCTCGAAACATTCTCACAACACCCACCCTTCCAGCCCCACATGGAATTCTTTTCTTATATTTCTAGAAAGGGTTGGAAGGAACTGTCATTCAGAGGGGGAGGGTTCTTTCTATACCAGAGGAGCTCGAGACCATCATGTGGTCTATTATTTGAACAGGGTGAGCGCGCACAACCCAGTTATGAGAATGTTGGGAGCCATCCGGAAGAACCTTCTTTACAAAGTAGCAACCTTCTGATCAGCACGTGGGGAGGAGCTGTTTGTAAACAGCCTTATCTCCCAGCCCGATCCACTACTAGAAGGCAGAGGCAGGTGAGAGATGGGGTCTGGAGCCAGGGAGGGGCAGAAGAATCACTTTCTGGGGGAGAAGCTGGCTGCAGCCTGCTTCCCAGTCAGGCAAGTGCGGGGCCCCAGCTGGCGGCGGGGCCATGTGCGGCCCGCATATGTGGCACATGCCTGGGGCCGGCCCTGCCAAGAGAACCCTCTTGCAAGTACCATCTGCCCCCCCAAGTTTCCACAACGTGTAGAGATGTTCTCGGTGGCTGCCCCACAATTCTGGAACTCTCTCCCCTTGGACGGTCGCCTACGCATGAGCCTGCTCATCTATACGCTGCCCTGAGCCTTGGGAGAAGGGCAGGGTATACATTTAAATAAATAAATTGGAGATTTTTCTCCTGATTTTTTTCCCCTCAGCTTACTGTTTGTTTTCCCCCTCCCCCCCTTTTCTCATTCCATTTCCTAAGGTTTCTTTTCTCCTCTTCCCCCCCCCCCGCCCCTCCCAGGGAGTGATTTCTGTCTTTGTTCCAGCAGGTGATGGGACAGCGATTGGGAATGAGGAAGAGAAACCTCAGCAGCAAGCCTCTGAGCAAAGGAGGCTATTGGGCAGATCCAAAAAGGATGTTTTCCAGATTCCTGTGCACGGAGAAGTCTGTGAGAGTCGGTCCAGGCCAGAGAGGCAAAAGCAAAAACCCTTGGCGAAGAAGGTGGCTAACGTCATTCATGGTTGCAAGAACCTCCGAAAAACCACAGTCCGGCAGAGCGTCCCTATGGGAAAGAAACAAAACACATGCATCGAGTGTGGGAACAGCTCTCTCTCCCGTTCAGGCCTCATTAGACACCAGATAATCCACACCAGATGGAAACCCTACAAATGCTGCAGCTGTGAGAAACGGTTCCCGAGAATTGCAAACCTTGTAAGGCACAAGAGAACCAACATTGGGGGGACAGCCTACAAGTGCCATGTGTGTGGGAAATTCTTCCAGGCAAGAGCGTGCCTCCTTACTCATCAGCGACTCCACAAGGGAGAGGGAGCCTATAGATGCCTCAAGTGTGGGAAAAGCTTCACTTGCTGTTCTTACCTTATTAGACATCAAAGAATCCACATGGAAAAGAGCTCCCATGAATGCACAGACTGTGGGAGACACTTCAGCCAGCATTCTTATCTTGTTAAGCATCAGAAACGCCACATTGGAAGGAAAACTTTTGGATGCCCTGACTGTGGGAAAAGATTCTTTCAGCAGGCACATGTTGTAATTCATCAGAGGATTCACAAAGAAGAGAAACCCTACAAATGCCTTGCATGTGGGAAAAGCTTCAGGCAGAGCTCAGGCCTTACTTCCCATCAGAAAATCCACAAAGATGAAAAACCCTACAAATGCCAGGACTGTGGAAAAAGTTTCAAGCAGAGTTCGGGCCTTCTTAGACATCAGAGAATCCATACCGGACAGAGACCATATAAGTGCCCTGAATGTGGGAAAAGCTTCACTCTGAACTCGCAGCTTACTAGACACAAGAGAGTCCACACAGGACAGAGGCCCTATAAATGCCACCACTGTGAGAAAAGCTTCAAGGATTCCTCACACCTTATTAGACACTGCAAAATCCACATGGGGGAAAAACCCTATAAATGCCCCGACTGTGAAAAAACCTTCAGAGAAAGATCACAGATGAATCGACATCGGAGTGTCCACACTGGAATAAAACCCTACAAATGCCCTGATTGTGGGAAAAGCTTCAGTTTGAACTCCTCCCTTAATCACCATCGAAGTATCCACACAGGAGCAAGGCCATATAAATGCCCTGATTGTCAGAAAGGCTTCATTACCCGTTCACACCTTGCTAAACACCAGACAATCCATACTGGAGAGAAACCTCATAAGTGCTCTTATTGTGGGAAGAGCTTCAGGCAGCACGGTTACCTCATTATACATCGGAGAACCCACACTGGAGAGAAACCCTACACATGCTCTTACTGTGGGAAAAGCTTCAGTGTGGGTTCAAGCCTTGCTACTCACCAGACTATCCACACAGGAGAGAAACCCTTTGAGTGTTCTCACTGTGGGAAAAGGTTCAGTGTGAGAGGAAGCCTTATTTTACATGAAAGAATTCATACAGGAGAAAAGCCCTATAAATGCTCTGAGTGTGGGAAATGCTTCAATCGTAGCTCACATCTGGTTTCCCATCAAAGAATCCACACAGGAGAGAAACCCTACACATGCCCTGAATGTGGGAAATGCTTCAGTGCTACCGCAAGTCTTAACATTCATCAGAGAATCCACACGGGCGAAAAACCCTACAAGTGCTATGATTGTGGGAGACGTTTTGCAGATGGAGGGCACCTGAGGTCACATCAGAGAATCCACACAGGAGAGAAACCCTTTAAGTGCATTGAGTGTGGGAAAAGCTTCAGCGCGAGCTCAACTCTTGCTGTCCATCAGAGAACTCACACGGGCGAAAAACCTTACACGTGCCCTGAATGTGGGAAAGGATTCAGTCAACGTCCACATCTAATCATTCATCAGTGGGTCCACAGGAGAGAGAAACCTAATAAACCTTCTCGCCATGCCAGGTCAAAGCTTAATTCAAAGTAGACATGATTTTTTCATCCCAGTTTTCTGTCCTTAAGAAGAACCAGACTGGGACAAAACAATAATTGATTGAGTCCAGCATTCTTTCTCCAGCAGTGGCTGACTTTGGTTGCTTCAGTGAAGTGCCCTACAGGTTTCAGTGGAGTGATCCGTTTCTTGCTCTTTGCTCCCAGACTTCGACAGTCCCCTGACAAACTTAAGTACTAGCTGCTTTATTGCTCAGACACCCATTCACAGAAGGTGGTGTAACTGTTCAGCCTGCTGTGGACTTGGCTATCTTGAATCATTTTCTATCATCTGCAGATGTTGCCAGCTCACTCTTCACCCCCTTTTCCAGCTCATTAAAGACAATATTAAACAGCACTAGTCCCCTGCAGCGCTTTGCTGTTTACTTCTCTCCTTTGTGAAAAGTATTGACTCCTATTAATTGTTTCTGATCTTTTAGCCAACTACTGATTTACAAAAGGAATCCACCTCTGCCCCATGACTGCTCAGCTTTCTTAAGAGGCTTGGCTGAAGAACTTTTTGAAGATCCAAGTACACTATATTCTCCCATAGACCCAATGTGTTCTATTAAATTCTACTTCTCTGCTTTAGCAGTTAGATTTGTAACATTCTGATTTTGAAACTTTGTTACAAATCCAGTTAATTTTGCATTTTTACTTACAGCTGCGCACCTGCAATACCTTTTTATTTTGTAATGTGGTGGCCATGTTGGTCCTACATATGAGAGAAATCCGAGATAAAGGGTGTTTTCAGACAAGACACTCTCCGCCCACCTCCCACCCACTGTACATGTGTGTTTTCAGACATGACAGGGTGGCTTTGCCCTGTCACGGAAACAACCCTGAGATTCCCCAGCGGGATCACTCCGGCACGGCCAACAGACGTGCCGGGGGAGCCCGGCGGGGAATCAGGGAGGGGGCGGGGGCTGCGCGGTCCAACGTGCGGCCGCCCCTCCACACGCCCCCTCCACACGCCCTCGCCACCCGCCCTCTGGGGAGACGGGCGGGCGCTGCAGCCAATGTGGCCGCAGCGCCTGCCCGAAATGACCACGGGCCAGAATCCCGGCAGGGATTCCGGGCCGTGATCCCCGTCCAGACGTGACGGGCCCCTTCATCCCCGCCGGGAATCACCTTCACCACGCGATCGGCGCCGGCCCCACGGATTCAGCCGATTGCGTGGTGAATGTGATTCCTGGCGGGGATTGAGCGTGGTAAACATCTGGGGGGGAACTTCCAGTTCCCCAACAGATGTTACGGGACCATTCCCCGCCACAGGGTATTGACTGTGGTTGAGCATGATCT
>QEPC01013206.1:23913-36114 GCA_003113815.1 Sphenodon punctatus
TTTGTACAGAAGCCGTTCCATACCCTTTATCATTCTCGTTGCCCTTCTCTGTACCTTTTCTAGTTCAGCTATGTCTTTTTTGAGATGGGGCGACCAGAACTGCACACAATATTCCAGGTGCGGTTGCAGCATTGATTTGTATAGAGGGATTATGACATCCTCAGTTTTATTTTCTATCCCTTTGTGAATATTAACTCCTAACATTCTGTTTGCTTTTTCGACTGCTGCTGCACACTGGGCTGAGGATTTCAGTGTATTATCCACAACCACCCCCAGATCCTTTTCCTGTTTGGTAATTCCTAGTTTAGTACCCAGCATTGTGTAATCATAGTTTGAGTTATTTTTCCCAATGTGCATCACTTTGCACTTGTACACATTAAATCTCATCTGCCATTTGGATACCCAGGCACCCAGTCTTGTAAGATCCTGTTGCAGTTCTTCACAGTCTGCTCGTGTTTTAACTACCTTGAATAACTTGGTGTCATCTGCAAATTTGATCACCTCACTCTTAACGCCCCTTTCCAGATCACTAATGAATACATTAAACAGCACCAGTCCCAATACAGATCCCTGGGGCACACCACTTTTTATATCTCTCCATTGTGAAAACTAGCCATTTAGTCCTACTCTTTGCTTTCTATCCTTTAACCAGTTTCTGATCCATAGTAAGACACTACCTCCTATCCCATGACTACTTTATTTTCTCAAGAGTCTTTTGTGTGGGACCTTATCAAATGCTTTCTAGAAATCCAGGTACACTATATCTACCGGGTCTCCCTTGTCCACATGCTTATTTACACCCTCAAAGAATTCCAACAGATTAGTGAGGCAGGATTTACCTTTGCTAAATCCATGCTGACTCTTCCCCATTAAGCCATGTTTATCAACATGCCCAGCAATTCCTAATGATAGTTTCCACCATTTTGTCTGGCACAGACGTCAAACCTACTAATCTGCAGTTTCCAGGATCACCTCTGGATCCCTTTTTAAATATCGGAGTTACATTTGCCACCCTCCAGTTCTCCGGTGCAGTGGCAGATTTTAGCGAAAGGTTACAAATTACTAACAGTAGGTCTGCAATTTCATATTTGAATTCCTTCAGAACTCTGGGGTGAATGCCATCTAGTCCTGGTGATTTGTTAAAATTTAGTGTGTCAATTTGCTCTAGGACCTCCTCCAGAGGCACGTTGGTTTGTGACAGCTCTTCCAATTCATCAGTTACAAAGTAAGGTTCAGGTGTGGGTATCTCCCCAACATCGTCTGCAGTGAAGACCGAAGCAAAGAACTCATTCAGCTTCTCTGCAATGTCCTTTTCCTCCCTAAGCACCCCTTTCAGCCCCTGGTCATCTAATGGCCCAACTGACTCTCTAGCAGGCTTCCTACTTCTGATGTACTTGAAAACGTTTTTATTATTAGTTTTTTGCATCTTTAGCAAGTTGCTCCTCAAATTCCTTTTTGGCCTTGTTAACTTTTTACATCTATTTTGGCAATGCTTATGCTCTTCCCTATTTAACTCATTGGGACTCTCCATTTTTAAAAGGATGCCCTTTTGGCTCCAATAGCCTCCTTCACCCCACCATTTAGCCACGCAGGCAGATGTTTGGTCCTCTTCCTACCTTTCTTAATTTGTGGAATATATTTAATCTGAGCTCTCAAGAGGGTGTTTTAAAATTGTCCCCACGCTGCCTGTAGACATTTAATTCTTGCAACTGCTCCTTTAAGTTTCCCTCTGACTAGTTTCCTCAGTTTTACATAGTTCCCCTTTCTAAAGTTATATGTTACCACAGTGGTTTTATTTGGCATTTTCCCTCCTGTGAGTATGTCAAATTTGATTATATTATGATCATTATTGTCCAGCGGCTCCAGCACCATTACCCCTCGCACTAAATCCTGCACTCCACTTAGGACTAGATCCAGACTGGCTCCTTCTCTTGTTGATTCCAGGCGAGCTGCTCCAGGAAGCAGTCATTTATGACATCTAGAAATTTTATCTCTGCATCCCGCCCCGAGGAGACATTCACCCAGTCAATATGAGGGTAATTGATATCGCCCATTATTACTGCGTTTCCAACTTTAGTAATCTCCCTTAGCATTTCACAGTCAGTCTCATTGCCCTGGTCAGGAGGATAATAGCATAGGCTGACCGCTATACACTTCCCCGTTATACATGGACTCTCTATCCACAGAGATTCTAGAGTACTGTTTGCTTCCTTTACAATATTAATCCTGCTTGGCTCAATGTTGTCTCTTACATATAGCACCACCCCACCACCAGCTCAATGTACTCTGTCATTTCAATATATTTTGTATCCTGGTAATACTGTGTCCCATTGATTGTCCTCATTCCACCAGGTCTCAATTCCTATGAATCTAGAGTTATTTGGGCAAGGACACTTTATAGACTCTTAATCTATTACTTTAATACTCTAGCTGCTTTTTAAAAAAAAGTTTATATTGTGTTAGCTTACCCCCTAATTCTCCTCTTCCTGTAACCTAACTCTTGCAGTAGCCAAACTCTGCTCACTCCGCGTGGGGCTCTCTCTACTCAAGAACTCTTCAGGAGAACTGAAAAGACTCTTAAACTGATTCCTAATCAAAAGCAAAACTCCCAGAAGCTTGAAAAAAAATATCTCAAGGCAGCAGGAGTGGGCGGGCGTTTTCCCTTCCACAGACCAGTTTGGAAATCAGAACTAGTTCCATGGGTCACATTGCAGCATAGGGGGGCTTAACGGGTGAGTCCAGGCTGGGGGAAGGAAGAGGAGGCTCCAGGTTATGGAATGATGCCATGGATCTATCCCTTATCTATTTCTGACGTCTCTAGCCACTCTTTGGGGAATCCCACCGTTGTGCTTTAAGTCAGCAGGCGATCAGGCCTTTGCTGGGGCGGGCCCCTCAGTGTGGAACTTGCTCCCTCCAGAATGTCCAGCTCAGTGGCCGTTTCTAGATGGGATGCACCCATGGAGGTCCCCCCATCCCCCCACGGACCTGGGTGCCCATCTAAAGGCGGTGTTGGTGGAGGCGCGTGCCCAGCGAGCCATGCACTGCCGACCCATGCCTTTCCCAGTGGCTCTGTGCGGGGAGATGAATGGGCAGCGCATGGGTGCGGGCGCACACCAACTGCAACCCCCCCCCCACAGGCACCGGAAGTGCGTGGCAGTGCACATGCATCTAAAAGCAGCCAGTTTCTCCCTTACCTTCAAAAATCATCTGAAGTCTTTTTAAAAAAGAAATATAATTCTGCAGGTGCCCTTAGAGCAAGGGTGGGGAACCTCAAGCCCAGGGGCCAAATGCAGCCCAGGACTAGTTTTTATCTGGCCCCTGGATCCAGTTCCTGCCCCCAACCGCTGAAAACCTGAGCTCAGGGCAAGGGAGAAGAGATGAGAGGACATGTACACAAGGACAGGAGAAGGATCCATGGTGCAGAGCCGTGATGTGAACCCTCCTCTGCCTGAGGGCACCCCTTAACTACTCCCACCCCCCAACTTCTGTGTGGCCCTCAGAGCTTGTGCTCATTTTCAAAGTAGCTCTGGAACGGAAAAGGCTCCCTGCTCCTGTTTTAGAAGAGTCAGAGCTGGCTCCCATTAATGTATTTTGTCCTCCTCCATTGCATTTTAGGGTGTTTTATTGTATTAATTTTGTGCAGTGCTCTGAGCACCATTTAGCTGGGGGGAGATGCTATATAGATAAAATTAATTATGTTCCAGCTGTTAACCAGCAAACCACATTGTTTCTGTTGAATTAATAACATTTAAATAAGAATCACTAATGCGGTGATTGCATTGTGTTTTGGCAGTGGTTCTCAAACTGTTTAGCTCAAGTCCTTGCTCTTCTTGTCTGTGGTTGATGTTTATTATACTGTTATCTGTTATTATTTACATAGCGCAAGCAGTATACCTGGTGCTGTACGATCAGTTGTGATACCTGATGTCCCCTCTTTCCCCTCCCTACCACCCACAGCCCCACAAAAAAAATATTATTTATTGAAACACATAGATTGCCCTCTCCCAGGACCTGAGGATGGGTAACAATATAAATCAGCTATTAGATGAAACTAACATCAAAATTAAGAAATTAAAAATAAGGTATGAAAAACAGACCAATTTAAGAGCTTATTCCTGCCGACTAAACACCTGATTAACTAAAAAGTTTTACATTGTTTCAAACCCACCCACCCCCCAAAAAAGGGATGTGTGTGGAGGGGAGGGTACAGGCTTTGACATACATCCTGAGGAAGAAAGTTCCAAAGATAAGAACAGCCACCAAGAACTTCTCCTCTCTTTTGCTGTACAAAGCCGGGGCACAGAATGGGGCAAATGCACATGTACCTTGCCGCCGATAAGGTTTTCTTTTTGCTAACTGGGGAGAAAGGTGTGTCCCATCAAGCATTCCTGTATTGGGAGGGGACCTGTGCCCTCATTGCCCTGGATGCAGGGTGCTGGGAAAGCCCAATGTGGTAGGCAGGACCCTCTGTCACACATGCGAATAAGGAGTGGGGGATTCAATAAGGAGAGAACAATCTTCCTTTTTCTAATTTTGCAGAGAACGTGCGCGCCCCTGAGGAGAGCGTAAGGCAGGTGAGAAACATCTGATGGCACCTACAGGGGGTAGCTATAATAGGGATTGGAAGTTCAACTGACTGGGGTTCATGCATGCAGCTGGGGTCAGGGTGGTGCAGGGTGTCCAGGACATGGGTTGATGGGCTGGGTTTGGGGAATCAGATATCAAAGTCAAATGTAAAACCAGAGCTGGGGTCAAGCCAGGGAGTCAGTTGGAGTAGGGGCAGGAAAGGGAGTGAGACTAAGGGCCGGACGAGGATCCCATTCAGTCATTTGCATCAGGGCCCAGTCTGACCTGGCTACACCCCTTTGACAACCAAGAGCAAAACCGTCATTGGGTATTTTCAGACGTTACGAGATCATAGTCAACCACAGTCAATTCCCTGTGGCAGTTGTGACCGTGTGGCGTGTAACATCTGATGGGGGGGGAAACGGATGTTCCCCCCCCAGATGTTCACCATGGTCAATCGCGGCGGGGAATCATCTTCACCACGCGATCGACTAAACCGGCGGGGCCGGCGGTGATCGCGTGGTGAAGGCAATTCCCCGCCGTGATGAACCGAGCCGTCACATCTGGATGGCGGCCACGGCCCGGAATCCCCGCAGGGATTCCGGCCTGTGGTCAATTTGGACGGGCGCTGTGGCCGCATTGGCCGCGGCACTTGCCCGTCTCCCCGGAGGGCGGGCGGCAGGGGAGCATGGGAGGGCGGGGCCGTGCAGCCGCACGTTGCGCCGTGTGGCCCCGCCCCCTCCCCGATTTCCTGCCGGGAGCCCCCGGCACGTCTGTTAGGCCGTGACGTGGTAGCCCCGGTGGGGGATCAACAGATTGGTTCCGTGATGGGGTCAATTGAAAATACCCATTGTCTCTGAGCTCGAGGGGCTCCAGTGCTCTCTGATTTTACAGCAAAGCAAAGTTTCTCCCTCTTGTTCTGGGCTACGTTATATCTTTTATCCACTTGATCAGGAAGTTTCTGGGATGTTTTTAGCGAGCTCAGAATCAGGAGGGAAATGCAACAAGCTAGAGGTGCGAGGAAGGGGAATCTGAGTAGTCCTTGGGAGGGGACAGCGTCAGCAGTTGTGGTTCCTTGACAGAGATGCCCTAAAGCCCACAGGGCCCACAAATTCTTTTGTCTGTGCGACCCCATTGAGAGAGATAAATATAATCCATGCCCACAAGAGCAACAATATGCAAAGAGTATCAGATACCAATCAGGAGCATGACAACCTCCCTCCCTCACCATCTGCAGATGGAATGATCCAGCTTTGGGAAGAGGAATAAGGCAGAGACGCCAGACCATGCGTGCTGGCAGGGGGGGTGAAGGCAAAAGGGGTCACTTGCCCCCTCTGCACTTCACCTGACCCTGCCTTTTTGAGCACCATGCCATTATGGGATCTGATCGCCTAGCTTTGATCTCCCATCCCATCCCCAGACCTGACACAGATGGCTCCGCCGGTTTTGGCTCCGGTACAATAAACACTTGGCTTTGACCTCTCAACTGCTCCTGGATCTGCAATTAGAATTACCCTTCTTGACTGGGGATCCTGAGGTGATGGATCCCCAGCTCTGATCCTGCCACAACTTACACAAAACCTGACCGTGGAGTTAGGGTTGTGCTGTAGGGGCTAGCACAAAGGGGCCCTGATCTCCTGTGGTCCTTAATAGGTTAAATAAGAATGCTAAAGCAAATTTTCATCTCACACAAAGAAATAGTTTAATTATTTCCCCTCAAACAAGAAAAAAAAATATAGTTTGTAACAGCTTGTGATAGCAAACGTTAAAGAAACAAAAAAAGTTTCCTTTCGAGATCAGATTAGTGAGAGAGAGGCCATTTAAATAAATTTGCTGACACAAAATTGACTTACTCGGGTGTTAATATTACTAAAAATATCCAACACTTATATAAAGAATTTTTTTTTACCTGCTATAAGTGCACTTCAGACGAAGGTTGACGAACATAAGACGTGCCATACTGGGTCAGACCAATGGTCCATCTAGCTCAGCATCCTGTCTCCGACAGTGGCCAATCACGGTGGCTTGGGAGAAGCACCCAACAGGTCACAATGGGGGATCCATTCCCTGTTGTTTTCGCCCAGCTCCCGTCATGTTCCCTGATCCTGTCTGGCTAATAGCTGCTAATGGACCTATCTTCCAGAAACTTGTCCAAACCTCTTTTAAACTCAGCTATAGCACTGCCCCTTACCACAGCCTCTGGCAGTAGATTCTGCCAGAGTTTACATGGCAGAGTTCACAATGTTCCTGGCTCGGTTGGGCAAATCTAGTTAAAATGATGCTAGTTCCTAAATTATTGTACCTTATTTCTGCTCGGCCCATTAAATTACTCAAAGATTTCTTTGACAGAATTAATAAATCATTGACTTCCTTGGTCTGGAAGAAAAAAGACTCAGAATTAGGAAACCATCCTCAGACAAGGAATTAGGTGGATTTAATTCCCCCAACCTTAAGATGCATCACTTTGCAGTTGTTGTTAGGGCCATTAAATTTTTTTACTGGGGGTGGGGGATGTGGATCCCGGTTGGATCAATATTGAGAAAGACATATATAATTTGGATTGCCTCAAACCAATTATTATGGGTATAGGTAAGCCATCCTCTGCTTTGGAAATGGCACAACCCTTTATTAATTATGCTTTCCCTATATGGAAGTGATATTAAGTCATGGGGATATTCATATTGGGAGATCTCCATACATACCTCTTAAGTATCTTATTAATGGATGATAAAGACTCTCTCCTGTTCTTGCTGTCCAGGTTGGATGGAAAAGGGGTCTCTCTCACCAGACACATGTTTGATAATGGCTCTTTTATTGGCACGAGACAGACTGGAAGAGAGTTATGGTGCAAGGATAGACTTCCTCTTGTATGGTGGACTGCACAGTATGCTCAATAACCGAGCAGATAGAGAATTATTATTAAACATTTATAAAGCGCCAGTAGTAACCTGGCGCTGTACAGAACATACAATCAGATGCGGTCCCTGCCTGTGGCTTACAATCTAAAAGACAAGGAGGGGGAGACAAGGAGAGGGGACAGCGGGAGAGACATGGGAGAAGACAAACAAACATTCAGGCGGATGCGAAGTCTCAGGTGCGTGTACTTGGCTTGGTTACAAGGTGGTCGGTAGCAGCAGTCAGCAGAGGAGGGCTGACAGTAAGAGCAAGGGGAAAGACTAGAGGGCATTGGGAAAGGCAGCATGGAAAAGGTGGGTCTTGAGGAGGGATTTGAAGGAGCGGAGGGAGGAGGCGAGGCGGACGTCGGCAGGGAGGGAGTTCCAGGCATGCGGGGCAGCGAGGGAGAAGGGACGAAGGCGGTTGGGCGAGCAGGAGAAGCGAGGGAGAGCGAGGGAGGGGACAGCGGAAGAGCGGAGAGCGCGCGCAGGAGCGCGTAGGGCGATTAGGTCCGAGAGGTAAGGGGGAGCTTGGTCATGGAGCGATTTGAACGTGAAAACCAGGAGTTTGAACAGGATACGTTCAGGAAGGGGGAGCCAGTGAAGGGAGAGGAGGAGAGGCGTCACATGGTCGAAGCGACGGGCAGAGTGAATGACCTTGGCGGCAGAGTTTTGGATCGCCACAAGGGGGGACAGGTGGGAGCGAGGGAGGCCAGCAAGGAGGAGGTTGCAGTAGTCGAGGCGAGAGATAACCATGGCATGAACAAGGATTTTGGCCGAGGAGACAGATAGAAAGGGGCGAATGCGGGCAATGTTGAGGAGAGCGAATCGGCAGGATTTGGCCACAGAGTCAATGTAAGGTTTAAAGGAGAGGTGCGTGTCAAAAATGAAGCCCAAGCTGCGGGCACGGAGAACAGGACGGATGGTGACCCCGTCAATGCAGACGGTCAGGTCAGAGGGAGAGGAGGGGGAGGGAGGAAAAATGAGGAGTTCAGTCTTGGCCATGTTCAGTTTGAGTTGGCGTCGGGACATCCAGGCGGAGATATCAGAGAGGCAGTCGACGAGGCGTGAGCGGACAGAGGAGGAGAGAGAGGGGGTAGAGAGATAGAGTTGGGTGTCATCAGCATAGAGATGGTATTGGAACCCGTGGGAGGCAATAATTTCACCAAGGGACCGGGTGTAGATAGAGAAGAGGAGAGGGCCAAGGACAGAACCTTGGGGAACCCCAACCGAGAGGGGAAGGGAGGGGGAGGTCGACTCGGGGAGGGAGACATTAAAGGAGCGGTCAGAGAGGTAGGAGGAGAACCAGTCAAAGACAGAGCCACGGAAGCCCAAAGAGTAAAGCGAGTCCAAGAGGAGCGAGTGGTCGACAGTGTCAAAGGCAGCAGAGAGGTCAAGGAGGACAAGAACGGAGTAGTGGCGCTTCGATTTAGCGACAAGTAGATCATTGGTGATCTTGGCCAGGGCAGTTTCAGTAGAGTGGAGGGGGCGGAAGCCGGACTGGAGAGGGTCCAGGGAGGAGTTGGCAGAGAGGAGGTTCAGGCAGCGGGAGTAGACGACACGTTCCAGGAGCTTCGAAGCAAAGGGAAGGAGGGAGACCGGCCGGTAACTAGAGGGATCGAAAGGGTCCAGGGTAGGCTTTTTGAGGATGGGGGAGACAGTGGCATGTTTGAAGGCAGAGGGGAAGGAGCCTGTGGAAAGGGAGAGATTGACAACATGCAGAAGGGGGGGAGCGACAGTGGGAGCAATAGAGGTCAGGAGGCGGGAGGGGATCGGGTCAAGGGGGCAGGTGGAGGGGTTGGATGAAGAGAGAAGAGCAGAGATTTCCTGGAGAGAGGCAGGAGGGAAGGATGCGAGGAGGGAGGGGGGCGGGGGACAATATCCCGACGGATCTTGTCAATCTTGGAGGTGAAGAACGATGCAAGATCCTGAGCAGCAAGGGAAGAGGGCGGAGGAGGGCAGGGGGGTTTGAGAAGGGAGTCGAAAGTAGAGAAAAGGCGGCGAGGGTCGCGGGAGAAAGATTCGATCCTAGAGGCATAATAGCGATGCCTAGCTAGGGAGATAGCCGAGGAGAGGGAGGAGAGGGAGAATTTGTAATGGAGGAAGTCAGGGAGGGAGCGGGATTTGCGCCAGAGGCGTTCGGCAGCCCGGGCGCAGGAGCGGAGGTAGCGGATGGCAGGGGTAAGCCAGGGGCGGGGGTCGAGGGGGCGGACGGGGCGAGCAGAGGGGGGGGCAAGAGAGTCAAGGGTCGAGGAGAGAGAAGCGTTGAGAGCAGAGACAGCAGAGTCAGGGGAGGAGGAGGCGAAAACGGGGGGGAGAAGGGGGGAAAGATGTGCGGCAAACTCCGAGGGAGTAAGGGCCTGCATATTGCGGAAGGGGCGCATAGAGGGGGAGGAGGAGGGGGGTCGGTGGGAAAGGCTGAAGGAGGCGAGGAAGTGATCAGAATTAGGGCAGGGGTCAAAGGAGAGGTCAGTAAGAGAACAGTTTCGAGTGAAGATGAGGTCGAGGGAATGGCCGTCAGTATGAGTGGGGGAGTCGGTCCAGAGTCGGAGATTAAAGGAGGAAGTGAGAGAGAGAAAGCGGGAAACAGAGGGGGCGGAAGGCGTGTCAACGTGAATGTTGAAATCACCAAGGATAAGAGTGGGGATATCATCGGAGAGGAAGAAGGTGAGCCAGGATTCAAAGTCCGGGAGGAAAGAGGAGAGGGAACCCGGGGGGCGGTAGATGACAGCAACCCGAAGGTGTAGAGGGGAGTATAAGCGCACAGAGTGGGCCTCAAAGGAAGGGAAGGAGGAGGAGGGGGGAGGGGAGAGGGTTTTGAATTGGCAGTGCTTAGCAAGGAGCAAGCCCACACCACCACCCAGGCCCTCAGGGCGGGGGCGGTGAGAGAACGACAGGCCCCCGGAGGATAGAGCAGCCGGGGTAACAGAGTTGGAGGGCGTGATCCAGGTTTCCGTAAGAGCCAGGAGTTGAAAGGGGCGAGAGAGGAAGAGATCGTGGATGAAGGGAGCTTTAGCCACGGACGAGCGGCAGTTCCAGAGGGAGCAGGAAAAAGGCAATTGGTGTTTGGGAAGGCAGGGGATGCGGATGAGGTTGGGGGATGGGGAACGGCCGGGTTTGCGGGGTGTGAGTCGTGCACTGGCCTCGTATTGGCCACAATGGTCTGTGGAACACCTGGGTGTCGCGGGTTTGGGCCTAGGGGGAATGGGTAAGGGGGGATGAGGGTGGGGAGGGGGGATGGGCGTGGGTGAGAATAAGGGGTAGGTTGGCTGGAGAAAGGCCGCTGGTGATGGAAGAGGGAGAAGGAGGGGGTGCGTGAGAAAGGCTAGAAGGAGGGAGGTGATAGAGGGCGAGGAGGTGAGGGAGGTATAGGGAGGCATCATAGGTCCTCACTCCGGCCTCACAACGGCCACAAAACGGCCAGCGCCCTTTTGTCGCCGCCCTTCGGGCGCCGCCCAAGGGCTGCCGCCCGCTGGGGGCGGGCGTGCACCTTTGGCCTGTGGCTGTGGGGTGGGGCCCTGCTCACCTGGAGGGGCTTCTGGGCGCTGCAAAGGCTGCTGGGGGCTTCTGGGCGCTGCAAAGGCTGCTGGGGGCTTCTGGGCGCAGCAAAAGAATGTTATGGTAGGCGTCTAACTACTCTGCAGGTCTTGCTATTTGATTTTGGGATTGATAAGAAAATGACATCAATACTTTATAAAGAATTTTTAAAAGCTATTTTACATGGCAGACCATGGGTACACATTAGTAAGTGGGAAGACGATCTTCATATGGGTCATCAATAAGAATGATAAGCATCAGATTTGGTTTAATTTGTTCAAGGGATCTTGATCCTTGTTGGTTAAAGAAGTTCAAATTAAGTTACACCTCAGGTGGTACCTCACACCCATGTCGGTTCACATGCCCAATCCTTCTATTTCTAACCTACGCTGGAGGGCTGTGGGGAAATTGGCTCTGCGTTGCATTGCTGGTGGGGATGGGACGTGGTGCGACCCATATGGTTAGTGGCATGGGCAACTGATGGAAGAGACGCCTGACATTTATTTCCCGTTTAGCCCTGCCATTGATCTTTCAGGGTATCTTTCCACACTGCTATTTCTAAGGAAAGGAAGAGTTCTTGCAACCAGATTCGATTAGCTGCTCTTCATGTTACTGCGTCTTCCTGGAAATTGTGGCGGAAACTTACAAAACAAGACCTTCTGAATTGTCTCTGGTATAGGATTCCAATGGAGCACATCGCGGCAGATTTAAAATGACAAATTAGACGAGTTTTATGTTGTGTGGATGGCATGTTGGCTCATTCTTTCCTCGACAATAGTCACCACTTCTGCTAAAAATACAATTCTTCTGCAGCAGATACGAAGCGGTAACAAGATGCCCTTGTTGACTTGGCAACTCACAACAATTTATATAGTTTGATCTATGTTTGGGGGTTCCTGTGCAGAGGGTATTTTATTTATATATTTAATTTTAATTGTGCTTTAAAATTATTATTTTTTTCAATGTTTGGGGGTGTAACTTTGGTTTGTACTAAATGGATATTCCTCTCCCTTGTAAATTGTTGTTGTTATTATTATTAACAAACATTTATATAGCGCCAGCAGTGCACCTGGCACTTTACAAAGTAATAAAATAGACATGGTCCCTGCCCCTAGGGCTTACAATCTGAGAGACAGGAGCTGGGGGAGAGACTTAGGAAGGGGAACAGAGGGAGAGACAAGGGGTCTAACATTCATGAAGATGC
>QEPC01013206.1:39235-54696 GCA_003113815.1 Sphenodon punctatus
GGGAAGGCCAGTGAGAAGGAGGTTACAGTAATCGAGGCGAGAGATGACCAGAGCATGAACAAGAGTTTTGGCAGACGAGACAGAGAGAAAAGGGCGAATCTTAGCAATGTTATGGAGGGAGAAGCTACAGGATTTAGCAACAGAGTCAATGTAGGGTTTAAAAGAAAGGGGTGAGTCAATAATTGCTCATTATTGTTCATGTCTGTTTTTACAAATAAAGGAGAGATTTTTATTATTTTTTTATTTTTTAAAAAAAAATTCATATAAAATCCATTTAAAACAGTTTTTAAAAAGGGAGGATGAGCAGTGGCTCCTAAAGGTACCTGGGGAATAAATCGATCTTCAGGTGTTTTGTTTTTTTTTTAAACGGTGAGGAGGGTGGTCATCTGGAGGGAGTGATTTCCCTCTGGAGGAAGCATCACTGAGGGACCCACTCCAGCAAAGGCTCAATCACTCATTGACCTTAAGGCATGATGGAGGGAGCCCCCAAAAGTGGTGGTGTCTGAGGGTAGATAACCAGTAGGGTGGAAGTTCCAGAAGCAGGTCTCCAAAAGGGCCAGGGCTGTTTACAGCCTTAAAAACTAGCAGCACAATCAAATTCAATCTGTCACTCTACAGGCAGCCAATGAGGAGAAGGCAGGGTGGGCGTAATATGATCATAGCTGCCCAAACCAGTCAGCGGCCGCGCTGCCGCATTCTGAACAAGCTGCCAGCGATGGAGAAGCACCGCTGGAAACCCCTAGAAGAGGGAGTCACAGAAATCAAGCCTCGTGGTCACCAGGGTATAGGTCACTGCGGCAAGGACAGTCTGGGATAAGTACAGGTGTAGCTTATGCAAATTGCACAGCTGGAAAAACAATCTTTGAATCATGTCCAATACCCAAGTCTTCATAGAAACAGCATGGTCGAAAATGATGCCAAGGTTGTGTGAATCTTTACAACTGTCAACTAATTCAGATTTTTAGTTGATTAGATCTGTTGCTTTTAGCTGATCAATACTAAAATATAACAGGATCTCAATACAGTTTTCCACGACACAATTCATTGGGATTTTGTTTTGCTGCACACTTATTTTTTTAAAGCTACATTTGTTTGAAGGTTGATTTTATATATATATATATATATATATAATTTTTTAGCCTTTAGTTTGTGACTGGTGCATTAATCTAATACAAGGATGGGAAACCTCAGGCCCGGAGGCCAAAAGATTCCTGGCCCCTTACTCCCAGTCACTCAGGACTGAGCTTAGGGTAAGGAAGCAGAGAAGAAGGCCTGTATGCAAGGATAGGGCACAGATTTGTGAAATGAATCCTCCTTTCCCAAGTGCACACCTGAAGTCCCATCCCCCAACTTGTGTGTGGCCTTCACAGCTTATACTAATTTTCAATGTGGCCTCTGGGAGGGAAAAAGTTCCCCACTAATGGTGTAGAGAGTCTGTGAGAGATGACAGGATCCAGTTACTAAAGCAAATGCTCAGAGAGCAGACTATTCAGGGAGCTCAGATTATTCAGAGCCAGAGAATGGGGTGAATTTACAACAGCAGTGGCAACATCTTCAATGGCCCATCTAGCTGATGAGGCTTCCCCCCCATATTGAAACCCATACGGTTTACTCATTTGGCAAGACTGTGTTCTTCTACCCCACTATGGATTCTCCGATACCTCATTAGGTGGGAGCTCTCTGACTAAAGCTATTCCTGGAGTTGCATCATAGAAAAGGTTTGTCTCCTCCATGGATTCTGTGATGCTTAATATGTTTGAGAGCTGGCTGACATTTTTCACACGTGTAGGGCATTCTTAAGGCGTCTCACCCATGTGGATTCTCTGATGCCTCATAAGATGGTAGCGGCAATTAAAACTTTTTTCGCAGTTGCTGCATCTGTATGGTTTCTCTCCCATGTGTATTCTCTGATGGCTAGTAAGCTCTGAGCTCTGACTAAAGTTCTTTCCACACTCAGAGCAGTTGTAAGGCTTCTTTGTGTGAGTTTTCTGATGCCTATTAAGTCTGGAGTTGCAAGTGAAGCTTTTTCCACAGTTGGAGCATGTGAAGGGTTTCTCTCCGGTGTGGGTTCTCTGATGTTCTATAAGGTGAGCACACTGACTGAAGCTTTTCCCACACTCAGAGCAGTTGTACGCTCTCTCTCTCATGTGAATTTTCTTATGCCTGCTAAGTCTGGAGTTGCAAGTGAAGCTTTTTCCACAGTTGGAGCATGTGAAGGGTTTCTCTCCGGTGTGGGTTCTCTGATGTTCTATAAGGGAGGCGCTCACACGGAACTTTCTCCCACACTCAGGGCATGGATAAGGTTTCTCACCTGTGTGAATTCTCCGATGCTTATTAAAGGTTGACTTGTCTCTGAAGCTTTTCCCACAGTCGAGACATTTATATGGTCTCTCTCCCGTATGAATTCTCTGATGGCCTTGGAGGTGTGCATTCCGGAAAAAGCTTTTCCCACACTGAGGGCACTGATAGGGTTTCTCTCCTGAGTGGAGTCTATAATGTGTAACGAGGTACGAACTGTAACTGAAGCTTTTCCCACAGTCAGGGCATTTATAAGGATTCTTCTCTGTGTGGATTCTCTGATGTTTAATGAGGGTTGAGATCCGGCTGAAGCTTCTCCCGCAAACAGTGCAGCTATGTTTTTTTTTTGCTGCGTGGTTTTCCTGCTGAACTGTGCCTTCATTCATTTCCTTGTAGTCTTTCCTACAATGAATGGATTTTCCTTCTCTCTCCAATGGGTGGTTTTCCAGCTGACTCTCTGATCTGCACTGATTCTCAGAGGCCACTCCCTGCTCAGAAATCTGGGAAACATCCCTTTCACATCTTCCGGATAATGTCTCAGGAGGGTTGACTGGCTCTGGAGTTTCCTGCCAAGGCGACTCCTCCTCATTCTTAATCAGCTGCCCATTTACTGTAAAATAAAGAGAGAACCCAGACAGGAGTCAGTCCCTGCCATGTGGGATGAATGAAATTTTAGAAAGAGGGGAAAGAAACCCAAATATCTTCCCCCACTGAAGAGTGAAAAGGCAGCCATCAAATCTCTCCAAAACCTCCCCCAGAGGCAGGACCAACTCTGCCTCCACATCCCACCATATCATTCGGGGAACAGAGGTCACAAAAGGAGGGAGCTACAGACAAGTGTCAGTCGGGGTGGACTGAAAACTTGAAGGGCATATGCCTCCTGGCTATGACTGTTACTTGGGCTGGATCATGAGTCAGAAATGAGGGAAGAGGTCGTTTCTAGAATTCCAGATTTCTTTTTCCCCTTGGATGGACCTATCTCAATGTAGCTCGCTGTTTTACAAGTTTTGGTTTGCGTGACCCCCAAGGGTAGATAAAGCGTTGGGCCTATAGCTCTGCTCCTTGTCGCAGCCAGGAGACAATTCCCGTTTTGGCTGAGAAAAGAGCAGGATTTATTTGGAGGCAGAAGTTAGCTGGGATGCTGTATGAATTTCTTTGTGCACTTTACTTAGCAGCCGACTCTGCCTTGTAGTTAATGCTGAGCCACAGGGGTGGGGAACCACTGAATCATGGGGCAAATCTGGCCCCGTGACTCTCTTTTATTTAGCCTCATACCAATTCCTGGATCTGACCCATGAACCCAACCCTCAAGCACTGAAAGAGTGAGCAGAGAGAAGGGAGCAGAGATGAGAGCCTGCAGACAAGGCATGGGGATGGGTCCATGGCACAGATCCAGGATCTAGAGCATCCCCCTTCCCGTCTCCATCCTGAGCACATCGCTCAGCACCCCCATCCCCATCTCCTATCTGGTGCTCAGACCTTGTACTCATTTTCAGAGTGGATCTCTCACAAGGTGGCCCACTGGGGTACGTCTTCCCCAGATGTGGGTCTTCCTAGTATGTCACACCATCGTGGAGATTCATCTCGAGTGCAACTTTATTTATCTTTTATTCTAGCACCAAAAATGCACAGTCCCACGACACTTAGGGACAGGGCCCTGAGCCAAATGCAGGTCCGCGATTTGTGAATTTCCCACAGAATCCCCCCTCCCACCCCCGTGGAATCTCCTGCTCAGCTTCTCCCAGCGCAGAATTTCCAGCCCGTGCTGGGGAGACGCAGGGCAGGAGATTCCACAAGGGTAGGGGGATGAAAAAACCCTTCCTTGTGGCTCCCCCTCATGGCCAGGGGGGCTGCCAGGGTTTGCTTCCTCCCTTCACCCTTCCCAGCCTGAAAACCTAGCGGCGGCAGCATCTTCTTTCAGTGTTCTTCAGCCGCTCCTTCTGGCTGCTTCCAGGCCCCTCCCAACGGGGCCTCCCAGACTGGCGCGACTAGATGACATCATCCAGCTGCGCCGCTCTGGGAGGCCCTGTTGGGAGGGGTCAGGAAGCGGCCAGAAGGAGCAGCTGAAGAATGATGAAGGAAGCTGCTGCCCTGCTATTGCTGGGAAGGGTGGCGGTTCGCCAGGCTGGGAAGGGTGGTGGGGAGGCAAGCCCTGGCAGCTCCACCCCACAGCCTGGGGGTGGGGTGGAAGACCCCGAGCATCTGCGAGGCTGCGGAGGGAGGCAAGCCCTGGCAACCCCCACCCAATGCAGCCCAGCACAGTGAGCCACAGAATCGGGCCTCGATCCTACCAGACCCCCGTGGAATTTTTAAAAAATGTATGTTGAAACGCCCTCAGCAATGTATCAGGGCGGGTCTCTCACCAGCTCTCAACCCTGGATGTTTATAAACGAGACGATACCCTGCTGGAGTCTGTGTTTGGTCCACACACAATTTTTTTAGCATGTAGCGCTAATAAACATGCAGCCCCCTGCCCGCACTTCATGTGCTAGCGGTAGCCACCACCAGTGGTGTTCTTCGGTGCTTTCCCCATCCCTGGCTCTTATGGAAAGGGGGGGGTCACAGCCAGAGAAGCCTTCTTCCCTGGCTGTGACCCAGCCCCTTTTCCATCCGAAGCAGCGCTCACATGCTTACCTAACTGAGAGGCAGCTGCAAGAGGAGTGATCCCCGCACTCTCTCAGCTGAGAGGCAGCTGTGCTTGCATGCTCTCCCAGCTGGGTGGCGGCTGCAAGAGGAGAGAGCGGGGGGTGCAGGAAGGATCTTCTCCAGAGGGCCTGCACCTGCACTCCACTCCCCGTTTGGGAAAGGAACTGAGGGGAGTCCAGGAGTCTGTGGATCCTCCAGAGGAGCCTTGCCCCTCCCTCGCTTCCCACGGTTTCTTTCCTGAATGAGAGGAGTGCAGATGCAGATCCTCTGGAGAAGGTTCTGCAACCCCTGCCCCACTCTCTCCTCTTGCAGCCGCCTATCCGCTGAGAGAGTGCAATCGCCCTCTCTCCTCTCGCAGCCGCGCTAGGTGCAACTCTGTAGTGCTGGTGGACCTGGATGTGAGGGAGGCTGCATGCAACCTAATTAATTAGATGCGACAGCATCACACGAGGCCCACACAGTGGGCTTGCTATGTCCTTGAATGATGCGGATAGCGGGAGCTGCATGGAGCGTGCGGGCAATTGTCTGGTGAACATCTAATAGACAGACGAACACCCACCTGGTGGGTGCTAATACAGGTTATCGTCTCGTTTATTTCACACACCCCATCTCACTCTCTCAGCCACGTCACCATAAACTACACTGCATCTTGCTGTTCTTTCTTTCCAGGCTTCAGCACCTTGGTCAGCTCCAAGCATAACCACATGTGCAGGGTCCTTCTGGATCTGTGCCCAGACACAGATTGGGTTCTGGGTTCCAGGAGCTGCAACTCTCATAAGCCAGATGCGGGCAGAGCAATGGTGATGGATAAGCCAGTCTTAAAGGGCCAGTGTCTGCTTCCCCTTCCCTCTTCTAGGCAGGAAGCTTCATGGGCTGTACGTAGTTGGGGGCAGCCAATAAGGAGAGCATGCTATCCAGCCAATCAGAGGCTAGTGGCTGCTAAGGAGCTGCAGGTTGTGTGGCACTGGGGATGAACGCTACGGTTCACAAATGGCTCCTTGGTGGCCATGTGGTTAAGCCAACTGCTCAAGTTCAACTCAGCCAGGCTCTCTGCTTCTTTTCTTATAGTGGGAATGGGGAGGAAGTCTGGTACCATGTCTAGTTAGGAACACAGGCTGCAATCCTTAAGCCTCTGCCTCCAGGGAAGGCTCATGAAGCCCAAAGAATCGCAGCTTTACCCCTTCGATGAGTGCCTGCCCTTGGGTTCCTTCCCCCCACTGTGTCTTCTCTGATGCCTCCCAGGATAGGAGCTCTCGCTACCAAATTTCCCCACAGTCGCAACCCATGAAAAGCTCATCTCCCATGTTGATTCTGTGATGCTTAATATGTTTGAGCGCTGGCTGAAGTGTTTTCACAAAATGTATGGCATTCATAGGGCTTCTCACCTGTTTGGGTTCTCTGATGTCTCATAATTGGAGAATTCCGATTAGAAGTTTTCCCAAAGTCACTGCATTCATAGGATTTCTCCACTGTGTGTATTCTCTGATGAACAGTGAGCTCTGAGATCTGACTAAAGCTTTTCCCACACTCAGAGCAGTTGTACGCTCTCTGTCTCATGTGAATTTTCTTATGCCTGCTAAGTCTGGAGTTGCAAGTGAAGCTTTTTCCACAGTTGGAGCATGTGAAGGGTTTCTCTCCGGTGTGGGTTCTCTGATGTTCTATAAGGGGTGCATTCCGGAAAAAGCTTTTCCCACACTGAGGGCACTGATAGGGTTTCTCTCCAGAGTGGAGTCTGTAATGTGTAACAAGGTGAGAGCTATAACTGAAGCTTTTCTCACAGTCGGGGCATTTATAAGGATTCTTCTCTGTGTGGATTTTCTGATGCTTAATGAGGGTTAAGATCCGGCTGAAGCTTCTCCCGCAAACAGTGCAGCTATGGGGTGTTTTTGCCGCGTGGTTTTCCTGCTGAACTGTGCCTTCATTCATTTCCTTGTAGTCTTTCCTACAATGAATGGATTTTCCTTCTCTCTCCAATGGGTGGTTTTCCAGCTGACTCTCTGGCCTGCACTGATTCTCAGAGGCCGCTCCCTGCTCAGGAATCTGGGAAACATCCCTTTCACATCTTCCGGATAATGTCTCAGGAGGGTTGACTGGCTCTGGAGTTTCCTGCCAAGGCGTCTCCTCCTCATTCTTAATCAGCTGCCCATTTACTGTAAAATAAAAAGAAAATCCAGACAGGAGTCAGTCCCTGCCATGTGGGATGAATGAAATTTTAGAAAGAGGGGAAAGAAACCCAAATATCTTCCCCCACCGGAGAGTGAAAAGTCAGCCATCAAATCTCTCCAAACCCTCCCCCAGAGGCAGGATCAACTCTGCCTCCACATCCCACCATATTGTTCAGGGGACAGAGGTCACAAAAGGAGGAAACTGGAGATGAAAGTTAAGGTTCACAAATGGCTCCTTGGTGGCTGTATGGTTAAGCCAACTGCCCAAGTTCAACTCAGCCAGGCTCTCTTGCTTCCTTTCTTATAGTGGGAATGGGGAGGAAGTCTGGTACCATGTCTAGTTAGGGACACAGGCTGCAATCCTTAAGCCTCTGCCTCCAGGGAAGGCTCATGAAGCCCAAAGAACTGCAGCTTTACCCCTTCGATGAGTGCCTGCCCTTGGGTTCCTTCCCCCCACTGTGTCTTCTCTGATGCCTCCCAAGATAGGATCTCTCGCTACCAATTTTCCCCACAGTCGCAACCCATGAAAAGCTCATCTCCCATGTTGATTCTGTGATGCTTAATATGTTTGAGCGCTGGCTGAAGTGTTTTCACAAAATGTATGGCATTCATAGGGCTTCTCACCTGTTTGGGTTCTCTGATGTCTCATAATTGGAGAATTCCGATTAGAAGTTTTCCCAAAGTCACTGCATTCATAGGATTTCTCCACTGTGTGTATTCTCTGATGAACAGTGAGCTCTGAGATCTGACTAAAGCTTTTCCCACACTCAGAGCAGTTGTACGCTCTCTGTCTCATGTGAATTTTCTTATGCCTGCTAAGTCTGGAGTTGCAAGTGAAGCTTTTTCCACAGTTGGAGCATGTGAAGGGTTTCTCTCCGGTGTGGGTTCTCTGATGTTCTATAAGGGAGGCGCTCACACGGAACTTTCTCCCACACTCAGGGCATGGATAAGGTTTCTCACCTGTGTGAATTCTCCGATGCTTATTAAAGGTTGACTTGTCTCTGAAGCTTTTCCCACAGTCGAGACATTTATATGGTCTCTCTCCCGTATGAATTCTCTGATGGCCTTGGAGGTGTGCATTCCGGAAAAAGCTTTTCCCACACTGAGGGCACTGATAGGGTTTCTCTCCTGAGTGGAGTCTATAATGTGTAACGAGGTACGAACTGTAACTGAAGCTTTTCCCACAGTCAGGGCATTTATAAGGATTCTTCTCTGTGTGGATTCTCTGATGTTCAATAAGGGTTGAGATCTGGCTGAAACTTTTTCCACAGGCAGTGCAGCTATGGAGTTTTTTTGCTGTGTGGCTTCCCTGCTGAACTGTGCCTTTATTCATATCCTTGTAGTCTTTCCTACAATTAATGGATTTTCCTTCTTTCTCCCCTGGGTGGCTTTCCAGCTGCCTCTCTGGCCTGCACTGACTCTCGGCAGCTTCTCCCTGCTCAGGAATCTGGGAAACATCCCTTTCACATCTTCCTGATAATGTCCGTTGAGGGTTGACTGGCTCTGGAGTCTCCTGCTGAGGTGTCTCCTCCTCGTTCTTACTCAGCTGCTCATTTACTGTAAAATAAAGAGAGAATCCAGATAGGAGTCAGTCCCTGCCATGTGGGATGAATGGAATTCTGGAAAGAGGGGAAAAAAATTGAAATACCCTCCACTGGGCCAAGTGATGAAAGGATTCATTTGGAAACAGAATTAGCTAGGATGCAGCTTGTACACTGTTCCTTTGTAAGCATTTTTGTAAGCATTAAAGTGAGCAAAAAGGAGGGTTTTTGTACACTTTAGTTAGCAACTAATACGCTAAGATTCCTCACCCGCATGGTTTCTTATTGGGACTTCCCTTTCTCCGGGTCCCTGGAGATCTCTGACCCACAGCTCTTCCCAGGAGATCATGTTGGGTTTTTCTAAACAAAATTTGGTACTGACTTTCTGCCAAATCAAGCTGTGGCAAAATGTAAATGGCATTTTATGAGCCTGCTGGTATTCACTGACTCTTCCTTGAAACACCACCAAAAGAGAAAATACCCAGCTCAGGAGTCTGAAACTCTGGATACCAAATTAAGGCCAGAAATATTGTGAGCATCTGCTCCGACCTCCTGTATGAACAGACTGTCGGAAATATCTTAATTGGGTTTGTATATCTTCTAAAAGCGACAGTCTTATCTTCATTTCAGTACCCCAGGTGATGGCAAGTCCCCCAATGCAAGTCCCCACAGTTCACAAGCCCGGGCACAGGGGCCAGACAAATGTGCATTAGAGATGGTTTAGCGCTGGCAGATCCTGCACTGTGCAGTGAGACTGAACTCAATAACCTTTGGGGTTCCTGCCAGCTTTCAAAGTCTGTGCACAAGGAGAACATCCATTCTGTGGGATCAAAACAACTAGATGGGGTGGAAACCCTCTGGCTTAGGACATAAGCCAGCCTCTAAAGTCGCTAAGATTAAGGGGAAAGCTGCCCCAAAAGGCAGCAGGGGCAGAGCCAGGCTACCAAGGCCCTGACTGTGGGGCTCATCGTTTCATCTTTCCAGGGATCCCTGCACATCCTCAAACTGCCCCTGGTATCAGTGACTCTTCCCCCAAACACATGGGAGAACTCTAGGGGTTAGAGAGTTCGGTGTGGCTGCTACAGCCCCTGCCCAGAGAGGCTCTAGGGGACCCGAGGGGAGAAGCCTGGAAACGAAGATCAATCAGTTCCTCACCTTCTTCTTCTGAGTCTCCATGCGCCGCACACTCAGCAGCTTCCTCAGGAGGCCGCTGCCCCTCGGGGACGTGCACAGCCACCGCCTCCTTGAAGGTAACGGGCACCTGGAACAGCAAGAGTCCCTCGCTCAGCACCTGCTGCCCTGAGACCCATCTGCCACAGACCCCACGGGTCGTCCCTTGCCCAGACCTGGGATGCTGGCACAGGGTTGAGCTCCCACCTGACCCTGGTGGCTGCTAGGGCTCATTTTTACACAGGGGCTCCCAGAGATGGCTGCCCACCCACTGAGCCGGAGATGAAACATCAGGGCAGTCTTGGGTCAGGAAGGACCCCAAGGGCCGTGCACCCGTGGGAACCCTGCCACCCTAGACTAGCTAGGGCCAGCTACAGCCCCTTTACTCCTTCCCTTGCCTTATCTCCCCTCTCTGGGTGGCATCTCCCTTGCTAGGCAAGCCCCTGAGGTGCGAGTCCATGCAGAGGAGGATTGTCCCTTCAGGTAGCAGGCACTGGTTACAAGACATCTCCCCCTTCCCTGGACATTAACCCTCCTGGAGCTATAACTCAGACCAATCCAGGGTCAACTGAAACAAACACACTTCACTAAGGGAAGGGAAGCACAAGGCAGGTCACAGAACGAGGCTTACAGTTCTCAGTCTCTGGGTGGGCTGCTCCGACTTCTTCTCCCTGGCATTCTCAGCTCACTCAGCAAAGAGTCCATTCCAGGGATGAGGCAGCTCTCACAAGCTGCACCCCAGTCCCCTTCCAACTTGAGACCCCAATCGCCTTACATTAGCTGACCCTGCTTCAAGCGCCCAACAGTTCTCTCCGCCCAGGTCTAAAGCCGCCAAACTGGTTTCAAGGACACCCAAAGGCAGAGCAGATTGGGAGGGATCACAAGAGAGTCATTAAGAAGCCAGACTCACTGGTTCCCGGGTGGGCTTTGCCCGGGTGTGTGAGGAGACATCCAACCATCACACCATCTACCATCTCAAACAGCCCCTGGCTAGGAAGAATATAATAATCAGCCCCCATCCAGAAGGCTGCTCCCTCTTCCAGACGGGGAATTTCCATCCCATCCCAGCAGGCCTGTTCCTGTAAATCAAGCCTCAGATTAAATAAATCCCAGAGGGTTTGTCGCTCCCTGCCCCCTTCTTCGCCCTGGTTTCCCCATCCCTTGCCTTCCAATGCAAACCCCACCCCCCGCCTCCAGCAACTCCCAGACAATCTCCTACCGGTGCCGCTGCAGCCATATCTCTTCCCCTACGAGGCTGGGAAGCGCTGGAGTAAATCAGGGACATTATACCGACACCTGTCAGGGTGAGAAGGACAACGAAGGAGATTTCAGAAGGGGCTTCAGTCCGTTTCAAACCCCAAACCCAGCATCACATGGCTGCCACAGCAACAGGAATTCATACTGGGGTAGTGGGACTGATCCCCTGCTGCCCGTGACATTCACTGGAGTGAAATCTCCTGACGTACCTGCCTTGCTCTCCAGCTCCTGCTGCAGAGTCTCTGGGGAAGCAAAGGGAGGAAGAGATGAAAATCCAGGTTCCCATATTCTTGGGAATGTTCCTATTGGGGATTAATGTCACCGCGCTGCTAATTACGACAAGCAGAGGCCAATGATTCAGCTGCTGCAGCCAGGGCCGATCACACAGGGTGACACCCACAGGAAAGGGTGGCTCCCCTGAGTTATGGGGTGCGAGATGGAGCCCAGGAGCAGGGACATCACTAAAGTCTCCGATTCCTCCCCAGGGAGACAGGAACCCTCCCTAGAGTGGACGTAGCGAGACTCCCAGTCACCTCTAAATCCCAGCAGCACCTCCTCCAGGACGGCCCTTTTCTGAGAGAAATTGCAGAGTCTCTGCTCCAGCTCCACAAAACCAGGCTCTGGCTTCAGAAACACACCGTCCTCCCTGCTGGAGAAAGGAGGGTTAGAAATGGGCCCAATCCCAAACCTCAGAGTCCCACAGCCCCCAATTCAGAGTTGTTTCCCAGCAGAGCGTAAGGGGCAGCGAGACATTGCTCAGGACTCACCTGCTCCCGGTGCTTCCAACACCCTAGAGGGGAGAGAAAGAAGAGGCGTCAGTGGGCGAGTCCCAGGCTGGGGAGACTCCTGCCCTGCAAGGGGAGCCAGCGCTGGAGTCTCTGCTTTTCAGGGAATCTCAGATGCTCCGGGCACAATCCTCCACACCCACTAAAGTCAATGCCAGAACCCCCATTGGCTTTGATGGTGGAGGACTGTCCTGTCAGGGTCACCTTTAGAGAGAAGCTGCCAGCTCCTTGCTCTCAGCAGCCCCAGGAATCCCTGCTGGGAGGTCCCGTTGGGGAAAGTTTCTCCTCACGCGGTTCACAGGAAGGGAAGTTTTGTTGCACTGATAGTTAAATCCTGTCGCCCCCGTCCCCTTTTGAGTACGAAACCACAGAACCAACACACTCATTACACGTAGGATTTGGTGAAACTGAAAAGTATAACTGAAAGGTATTCAGGCTAGATATCATTTGAATTGAACCTGAACTGCAAAAGCCAGTGTTCAGGGCAGAAGGGAAGAAACCTTTACATATGTTAAATGACTTCTCCATTGTGGACGTGACCACCACCCCCTCGCAGCGAAACTCCTAGAAGCTGATGGCAAAGTACTTAGGGGAGGAGACTTCAACTGATCACCTTAAAACCTGGGGGATGCATAAAGGGGAAGCTTGGAGGGACCTGGAAATAGAGCCTAGCAACACCCAGTTCCCTCTGACAGTCCACAAAAGCCCATCCTGACTAAATCCATTCACCAGGGTCTTTGGGTCTGTCAAGACCCCGAGTCTTGAGGGGAAATTTACTGTCAAAGACCAAATGCAAAGACATTCACAGGACAGGATGATGATTTTTAGGATTACGGCTTCCAAGATTCCTCAGTTCTATTCCTCGCTCTGCCACAGAGTCACTGTGTGACCTTGAGGGAGTACTCTAGCTTCTCTGTGCCTCAGTTTCTCTCAGTGTAAAATGGGGATAAGAATTCTAACTCTCTCTTTGCAAAGCACCTGGAGCTCTAGGGGCTAAGAAGCTGCTATAACATTCATTGCTCTAGCACAGTCTCACCTCCAGAGATTGGCTCAGGACCTGTTGCTTCTTCTCTCCTCCTCTCTCATTCAGGCGCTCATCCAGCAGGGAAATCTCCCGGGACAGTTTGGAGACGCTCTCATCCCTTCTCTGGACAATCTCTCTCTCCAGTTCTTCCAGGCAGTTCAGCAGGAGCTGCTCCTGTCTTGCCAGAACCCCATTCAGCTGCTTGCACTCCCAAACAATCTTCTGCCTCTCAGTTTCAGCCTTTCTCTGCAACCACAGGGGCAGGGAGGCTCAGTAACAGTAAGGAAAGAATCCTATATCTGCCTCCCAGCCAATGGAGGAGCTATTTGCTGTCACATGAGAATCCAGGATCCACTGTGGTGAGTGGTCAGAGGGGTATTTAAACCTGGAAGAAGGTGGGGCTTCAGGTAGGGGTAAGCTGCATACCCTCCCACACTGGGGGTAGCATGCTAGAGTCATAAAGCTGAAAGGGACCTTGAGTGTCTATAGTTAGGGTGGGCAGATATGCAATTTTAGAGGACACTTATGAGAAATACAGGTTGCAGGGGTGCACTGAAGCCAATATAGCCCTGCAATCTGTATTTCTCATAAGCGTCCTCTAAAATTTGCATATCTGGCCACCCAACATATAGTCTAGCCCCTGTGCTGATGCAGGGTTCACCAGACCTGCAACCACTTTCCACCCTGGATTTGAATTCAGGGGGGGGGAGCTCTGGGGGGTGGCTCTTGTGGGTGCTTGACATCCTGCTTGCCCTCTAAGCACTCCAGGGAGAGACCTGGACCAACCTAGAACACACTGATGTCTGAAACAACAAGGGGAGGGGGATTATAAAGAGAAAAATCCAGATGTCTTAAACAGGTGAACCACTCTCACACTGGCAAAAATATCCCTCCAAGTCAACTACCAATCTGTCCCTAGGGAAAGTTCCTTCCCGACTCTATATATGGCGATTGGTTAGACCCTGGGCATGCACCCAGGTCGCACCAGCCAGACGCCCACTCTAGAATTATAGCAGCCAGGCATCAGAACAGCCCATCAACCACCTCCAGCTGCAGACAACTTGAATGCTTCCTTACTCTTTACCTGACTGACCCCTGCACTCCTCCCAGGGCACCAATGGGGCTGGTTTCTTGGCTGAGGCTGGCAGGATGGATCTGTGTTTGTAGTGTCACTCAGGGCACCCTGACCCCAGAAAACCACATGGGAAGGGATTCGGGGCACCTACCAGCAGCTCCTCACTTCTCTTCTCCTCATCGGCTCTGGCTCCTTCTCTCTCTTTTTTCAGACAGGCCAGGTGTTCCCGCAGCGCCTCCTGGAAGAAGCAGGAAAGCGAGAGGGTTTTTTCCCCCAAATATCCAGAAACAGCCTTACGTCTCCCTGATTTCAAGGGTCAAACTCTGCCCTGTAGGGTGCCCGAGAAGAATTTATGGGATTGCAGGGCAGGATTTTGGCAGGTGGATTTTGACTTCCAGTAATGCCAACCTCAGTGTACAAAGAATGTAATAGGGGCTGGGGGACCAGATTGTTTGTCTTATGTACTTATACGATAGTTAAGTTCAACAATGGCTGAAGGAACTGGGGATGTTTAGCCTAGCAAAGAGAAGACTAAGGGGAGACATGAGAGTCTTCTAATTTCTAAAGGGTTGACACCAAGGAGGAGGCAATGAACGGATCTGCATTGCTACAGAGAGCAGGACTAGAAACAAAATGGACTCAAGCTACAGGAAAGCAAATTTCAATTAATCATCAGAAAAAAATTCCTAACTAAGAGCAGCGCAGCACTGGAACAAGCTGTCTAGGGCATAGGCCGGAGGTTTTTCAGAAAGAGGCTGGACAGCTGTCTTGTCAGGGATGTTGTAGCTGTAGTCACCCTGCACCCAGGCAGGGGGCTAGACTAAATGACCCTCCAACTCTAAGATTCAGTGATTCTATGGCCCCCCTTTGAGCAGCATTATTATAATTTCTATAGCGCTTCCCATGCTCAAAGTACATTGCAATCCTCGTCTAGATGGCCCTCAGAGTAACCTTGTGATGTAGACCATTATTATTCCCATTTTTCGGATTGGGAATTGAGGCTGAGAGATAGTGACCAAGGCCACCCAGAGGGTACATGGGCTAACACAGGGCTGGAACCTTGATCTCCCAGGTCCAGCACCTTAGCCATAGGGATGGGCAAACGCGGTTTGGAAGTTCGGAGTTTGGCCCGAACTCGGCCTATTCGGACGACTGAACCCGAACCCTAACCGACCAAACCGAACTCAATTCTGAACACCGAAATGATCGAACAGTTCAGTCAGTTCGGATCACGTTCGGGTGAGTTCGGGTGGCTAAAACGACAAAAACGTGGTGTCACTGGAAGGCCAAACATGGCAGGGAGGGGGAGTCATCTGAGGAGCAGACTTCCAGGCACCAGGGGTGGAGAGGCTTGGAGTAGCAGCCAGCCTGCCCAATCACCATTCCTTTTCGCCTCAGAACACTGGCTTCGCAGTTTGCGATTGGCCACGGGCTAGGCTGCACGGAGCCAATGGGGTTTGCGGTGAGGCGGGTGCAGCAAGAAACAAAACTGATTGCCTC
>QEPC01013206.1:59793-69987 GCA_003113815.1 Sphenodon punctatus
ATTCCTCTCTGAAACAGGAACACATAAACAACACCAAAGTAATATCATGCATTTATGATGATGCCTCTAGTCCTCCCTCCTTGGGGTGCTAGGGATGGCAACGGGAGATGGTGACCCTGGCTGGCATGTGCCAATTCTGCCCTCCCTGGGGTGCTGCTAGGGAGGGATGGCATTGGAGAGACCCTGGCTGGCACGTGCCAATCCTGCCCTTATTTGGGGGTGCTAGGTAGGGATGGCAACTGGAGAGTGGGGATGGCTGGCAGGCACGTGTTTGGGTGGGGGTGCTGCTCGTGCTCGTGCCTGACTGCTGGAAGAGCCCCCCACACTACAGTACCCTCTCTCTCTGTGGCAGACATCCGCAGCTACTCACGGATGCCCACTGTTTGTGCCTGAATGATGCCCACCACCCACGCACCCACCCGCACCCCAGTGAGCTCGCTCTAATGGACAGAGCCTTAAGTTTCTTGTCCTCAAAGTAAAAAAAAAGTTTACAAACCTGGCAGCAGTGGCAGCAGCACCTCCTGTGCCCGTCGGCTCTGGCTCCTCCTCCACCACCGAAGGTCCAGCAGCAGACGGAGGAACCTCTTACTCCACCACTGGCTCCGTCACCATGGCCTTCCCCCAAGCCCGGCGTTTAATGGTGGTGGAACTGGTCACTTTCTTCTCCATTTTTTTTTTTTAAACACACCCAACACAACACACACAGCACCCACCAACCAGCCAAACCAAAACCAACACACACCACACAGCCAAAATGCACACGGATCAAAAACGAACACACAGCCAGCCACAACACACGCTCTCACCCACACAAGCTCCGCACACACTCAAATTTCCTGTTTCCGGGGCGATCACGGGCTCTCGCGATACTTTTTCTGAACGCCCGAACCGAACACGACCGAACCGAACGGCCGAACCCGAACGCGGCGACCGAACCGAACGGCTGAACCCGAACGCGGTGACCAAACCGAACGGGCGAACCGGACCAGACCGGACCGAATGACCAAACCGGAACCGCGATCTGTTCGCCCATCCCTACTTAGCCACTAAGGTACCCTGGCTCCCAGTGTATGACAAATGCCTCAAAATCTGAAATGGATCTGTCTGCATAGGCTGCCTCGTTAACCCAGACACTCCCTTACACAGATCCTAAGGCCCAATTCCAACCTTAGAAAAACTAGGGAAAACGGAATGGTGCAGGAATGGGGTGTGTCCCCAACCTCCCACCACTGACACCCTCCCAAACCCAGCCTCAATCCCCTTCCCAGCTCTCCCACCCCCACAAACCCCAGCTCCAAATATCCCCTCCCCATATCTGCCTGTGAACAGGCCACCAGCTTTGAGGGCAGCGGGACCTCCGGTTGCTCTCTGCTCCCAGGATTGTGCCCCCTGAATCTATCTGGCCCTCGAATAATCTTCTTTCCGGCTCTGAACCCTCTGGCCCCAACACTCCTTGCCGTCATGCACCCCCATCTGGGCTAGGATTAAGAAAATATAATCACTGTCATACTGGGTCAGGCCAATGGTCCATCTTGCCCAGTGCGCTGTCTCTGACAGGAGCCAAGCTGAGTTGCTTCAGAAGAAATGCACACGCGGGGCACGGAGAGTGGGTGGAGCGAAGCACACCCCGGCATTCACTCCCAACCCCGGCAATCAGAGGCTGCTGCACCCCACCAACAGCTCAGCTAATAGTCACTGATGGATCCATGAATTCGGGGGTTTGCGGAAAGATGATGCTGGTGATAACGGTGGGGCATCTCCCCTTCCATGATTGTCTCCTGCCCCCAGCTCCCTTACAGCCACGCAGCAAATCTGCCTGTGGAAGGGAGGAGGGGGGGGCCGGGAGACCCTCCTCAGCCTGGAAGGGAACCAAGTGATCCCGATGGAGACGGGGGTAGGGTTGGGGTAAGGATGCCTGGCTTCCGTCCTGTCACTCCCCAGCCCCCACGATGCAGCATCAGGGATTGTTGGAGCCCGGCTCGGGATCGGGGAGGGACACAGGAAGAGGCTGGGGCAGCTGGGAGGGGGTGTGGCTAGCGTTGGGGGCGGGGGGAGACTAAAGAACAAAGAGAGCGGAAACGATGTAGCGTCTGCGTTCCATTTAGTAGCAATAATAGCAGGAGTTGCGCGCCGCTGCCGCCTCATCGCGAATCTCGATTGAGTGGTTTTGCTGCTCCCCTAGTGGGGTCTGTGCCAGCGGGAGACCCTGATCCCAGCTCCTTGCGTCCTCGGCCGAGGTGGGGCCTGTCTCGGACTGGATCTAGCCTCCAACTGACCCCTAGGGCTCTGCAGCCATTAGCCCCTGAGCCGGAGCCTGCAGGTAATTGAGATAAAAGGGGGCCCCCCGGAAAGTGTCTCTGCACAGTCTGTGTCTTTGTATCCGCAGAGGGGTGGAAGCTGCTTTAGCAGCAGCAACGCAGCTACTGCCCTAACCTGGATCTGATCCAGAGACAAAGCAGGGGAGATTTGAGGTAGTGGGGCCACGTGGAAGTATGACTAGTGGGATTTACCTTTCTGTGGCAAGTGGAGGCCTTGGGAAGGGATGAAGCACAGTAGCAGCAGGCTAAATTTGAGAGACTGCATTATTTAGTAATTAACTGTCTTTACACACACACACACCCCTGCTAGCCTTAAGGTCCTCTGGAATTCTGCCGTGAGGGGCAAATCTCCCCAGTAGTAATGTGTTGGAAAGGATGCATTTCCTCTCTCTGTTACTTTGTCAGGACGGGAAGGCCTGGAGCTGTGGTGTTCTTCCTTGTTTCTATAGGGCAGTGCTAGGATATAAGGAGCTGCCTAACTGAGTCAGACCAATGGTCCATCTCAGCCCAGTATTGTCACAACCTGACATGGCAGCAGGGTTTCAGATCTGGGTCTCCGGCAGAGGCCTGATGCAGGCGTGCTACCCAAGACCCTCCAGGATCCCCGGCAGCAGCCTCATGTGGGCATCCTATTAGAGATCCTGAATCGGGGATGGTGGGGACTGAACTTGGGCCCTTATACATGCGAAGCATGCGCTCTGCCATCTGAGCCATGGCCCACTCCAGGGCAGGGGAGTCTCTTCTTTCCCCCCCCCTGACTTTTGAAAATTAGTACAAGCTCTGAAGGCCACATAGAGGTTTGGACCAAAGGAGGTGTCCCCCCCCCCCCAAGAAGAGGAGGGTCCAGATCATAGATCTGCACCATGGATCTGTCTCTATCCTTGTGTGCATGCCCTCATCTCTGCTCTTCTCCGTGGCTTGGGGTGGAAACTGGATGCAGGGGCCAGATCCAGGGACTGAGAATGGGGTAAATTAAAAACTAGCTGAGGGCAAGTCCATAAATAGTTGTTTGTTCAATTGGTCAGAGCCCTGCATGGGTCTTAATCCTGTTCCCATCTCACTCTACAGCATAGGTTATCAAGTTGGGGAGGTGTGGCAGGGAGGGCATGGCTCAAAAAAACTTTTGTGAACCACTGAGCAACCATTCCCACCCACCCCTAGTTGCCCCTGCCTGCCTTACCCCGTGGTTTTATTTGACTCTCACTTGCAAACACTTGAATCCTGCACTTATTCCAAGATGGGAAGCGGCTGGGAGTAAGTGCAAAATTGCTCTCAGCCCAAACCTCGTCTCAGTCAGGACTGGGGCGCAGAAAAGGGACCACATTCCAACATGTCTCATGTTGCTTGAGGTGCAAGGCTTGGCCGGAAGCTAGTGGGTGCATTGCAGACTAGGAGAGAGTCTCATCCTAGAAGTTTCTACAGGCTGAAACTTAACCCATGCAATCCCACTTGCAGTATGATCAGAGGGTTTTCTCACTCCCGCCAGCAGGTAAATGGGTCCCATGGATTCTGTCTTCCCTGTCCATTTTCGGGCTCGGGGAAGAGACTGACTCGTGTGCAATGTCTTTTTAGTTCCGCAGGAGAGAGATGGCGAATGAGAATGAAGAGGAGACTCCTCCGCTGGAAGCTCCTGAGCAAGAGGACACACAGGAGGAGGTGTTATCGGGAGGATCAGAGGAGAGCCCTTCTGAGAGTCCTGAGGAAAATGCTCCTGAAGTCCCCCAAAAGAAAGAAGGCTGTGAGACTCTGCGCAGGTCAGAGAGGAACCCAGGGAAGAGACAGGGTACAACAGCTCAGAGTGGTGAGAAAGTCAGTAACTTCAAAGGAACTGTGATCAAGCAGAGATTCAAAAGAATAGTGAAATCCTACAAGTGTCCTGACTGCGGGAAGATTTTTAACCGGTGCTCTCCCCTGATTAGACACCAAAGAACCCACACGGGGGAGAAACCCTATGTGTGCCGTGAGTGTTTGAAAGGCTTCAGTGACAGCTCAGCCCTTGTGAAACACCAGAGAATACATGCAGGAGAGAAACCTTATACATGCCCCGAGTGTGGGAAAAGCTTCAGTCAAAGCTCCACCCTTGTTGCCCATCAGAGAATCCACACAGGAGAGAAGCCATACAAATGCCCTGACTGTGGGAAAAGCTTCAGCGTGAGCTCCAATCTTGTTGCTCACCAGAGAATCCACACGGGGGAGAAACCTTTTGAATGCCTTGAGTGTGGAAAAAGTTTCCTTGTCAGCTCGCACCTCGTTCGACATCAGAGAATCCACACAGCAGAGAAACCCTATATATGCCGTGAGTGCGGAGAATGCTTTACACAGAGCTCACACCTCACTGTCCATAAGAGAATCCACACTGGGGAAAGACCTTACCTTTGTTCCGTGTGTGGGAAAAACTATCGCGGGATTTCAGACTTGATTCAGCATCAGAGAATCCATACAGGAGAGAAGCCCTATAAATGCCAGGAATGTGGGAAAGGATTCAGCCAGAGCTCGTGCCTCACCAAACACCAGAGAATCCACACAGGAGAGCGACCCTATGAATGCCGCATCTGTGGGAAAAGCTTCGGCCGGAGCTCACACCTTAATAGGCATCAGAAAATCCACAAAGCAGTAAAGGAACACTAGGCAATGAGTCCCTGCCTAGGACACATGCTAGGCTCGTCCCCATCATCAAGGCTATACAGCACAGCTGGTTTCCTTTCTGCATCCATCGCTGCGTTTTGTCCCACACAAACATACTAGGGATGTCTCCAGCGGAATATAAGCTCCAGCTGATATTGGGTGGCACTGATGTTGCTGTAAATTCATCCTGTTCTCTGGCTCCAGTTATTCTGAGCTCCCCATACTCCCTGTTCTCTCTGAACATTCTTTTTTGTAAATGAATCCTGACCTCTGTCACCCATTCCCCTTCCAGCTTTAATATGTTGCCTTGCTGCTGATGGCTTCGCTGTTACCCACTCCTCAAGTTTTTCCTGCAGGCTCTGGATTTTCAGACTTTCCTATGGGTGCTTTTCTTCTTCCCGCATACACTTACTGGAGGGGACAGCCAACTGGAGCCCCTTGGCACATAGCGCAAGCAGAGCACCTGACATACTCCCTCTCTACTGTAGGACTGGGAGCTCACTACTTGGTTACAGTAACTCTTACTGGCTCTGCAGAGCCTGCTCTGGATCTCTTGCTGCCAACACACCTACAGGGGAGAAGATTCTCTCCATTTGTAAAGAGGTTTAGTTAGGATAGAGATAGGGAGCATTTTTTAAAGTGAATTTTGGATGGGAAGCAGGTATTGGCAACTGACGGTAGACAGCGATATGATGCGCTGGCATTCCTGTGAACCCCCCCTCTCTCTGTCCAGAATCTCAGATTTCTTTTGAAATGAAGAAAAAAATACAGTTCCAATTGTTAAGAATAGGGAGATTTCTTCCAACGGAACTCAGGGAGAAATTCTCAAAACAAAATAAGGGAGGGTGGATGTTAATCAGTTTCTTTTTCTTTTTTAAAAAAGCAATAGTGACTAGTAAAAAATGACTTTCGGGAGAATGTGTGTGTTTTAAAAATAAAGTTGGCTGAGGGTTTGCTTGAGGATTTGTTGTGGGTGGTGGGGGGAAGCGTGGAGGGACAGGTAATTTCTGATTGCTTTGTTTTGTATTTTGTTTTCTTAGATAATTAGTTTCTTACCTGTAATATTCCCTTTTCTGAAGTAGACATCTGGGAAAGTTGCCAACATTTAATGTAAGACAAGTAAGGAAAACTAAATCCAAGAGGAAGGAGTTGTGCTATAATGGGAATGGGGAACCTTTCCCCTCCCACCGGCTGCTTTGAAAACTAGAACAAGCTCTGCAAAGTGGAGGGTGTGTGCTTGGGATGGAGAAGGAAGAGGAGGGTCCAGATCACGGATGGATCCATTCCCTATCCTGGAGTGAACACCCTCATCTCTGCTCCCTTTCCCCATAGTTACTGGAGGATAGGGACTGGCTCCGCAGACCAGATCCAGGAAGTGGGAAAGGGACAAATAATGACAGCTTTTGGTCCAAGGGCTGTACATCCCCTGTTCAATACCTAGAGTGGGTATCGCTGTTCCTTCTAAAATGTTCAGCTGTACCAGTGCATGCGCTTCCCTGGCAAAAAAAAAAAGGGGGGGTGGGGTGTGAAAATGGCTGAAGATCCACTGGAGTCTTGGGACTATTCTCCAAGCAGCAGTATAAGTGGTTTGGAGTTTGAATCTCACTTATACTGAATGTGTTTCCCATACACCTGCCCTACAAGGCTAGGGGCTGCTACCTCATGTTATAAATAAGCTAGCAAAAAGGTGACCCAAGGATACAGTCAAGGATGGAAACCAGCACTCTTATAGTTGCTCCTGCCCCCACAACCTAGCTACCCGGCTACACTGCTAATGCTGCCACAACAAACTGCTTTACAGTCCCCTAAGTTTTGCCAGTATGACCCTACTTTGAGACTTGTATATAATTCCATGATCCCAGACAACAGCATTTCATGCATAGTTATATTAAATAAAATATGAATGGTATCGCGACTCCATCTGCAAAAGGAGGAACCCCACTTTGATATCCTCAGAACAACTGGGCAATTTATGCAAAATCATTGAGTTAGAAGGAACCTTCCTGGATGCAGGATGACTACAACTATAACATCCCTGCCATGGGGCCGTCCACCCTCTCTCTGAAAGCCTCCAGGGATGGAAAGCCTACAGCCTCCCTAGCCGACTTCTTCCATTGCTGCACAGCTCTTACTGTTAGGGTTTTTCCTGATATTTAGCCAAACTCTACTTGCCCGCAGCTTGAACCCATTACTTCTAGTTCTGCCCTTTGTAGCAACGCAGAAGAGTTCCTTGTCAACTTCTTGGAGGCAGCCCTTTAGATATTTGAAGGCTGCCATTATGTCTCCCCTTAGTCTTTATTTCGCTAGGCTAAACATACCTAGTTCCTTTAACCTTTTCCTACTCTAGTGACTGAACTAAGGTCAGTAGTTCTTCTGTAGCAGAGTAGAAATGAGAAGCTTTCCCCCCCTCCCACAGGCCCACTTGAAAGCTAGTACAAGCTCTACGGACAGGATTGGAGTTGAGATGTGTGTGCATGGGCACACTTAAGAGACTCAGGAAGGAAGGCGAGATGCTTGCACACCCTCAGTTCTGCCCCTTTTCCTTTGGGTGTGCTTTTTTCTGAGCTTGAGGGTAGGGGCTGGATCTACGAGGCAGGGCACTTTCCCATGTTACTTTCTACACAGGATTTGCCTCTGGAAAAAGAATCTGGTAGGCAAAGCATGCGCGGGGTTTGTAGCGTGGGAGTGCCCCACCCTGCTGCCCGGCACATATTTGCCGGCAGTTCCTGTGGATTTCCCTGCTCCGTAATCCTCCACAGGATCGCCAGCAAAAATGCGCAGGGGGCTGCTCCTATGTTAGAAACCCTTTGCAGGCTTTGCCTTCGGGATTATTTCCCAGAGGCAAATTGTGTGCGGAAAGTAGCATGGGAAAGCGCCCTCAGATACAGAAATTGAAAAGGAGACAAATAAAAAACAGCCTGTAGTAGAGCTTTCAGAGGCAACTGAAGGCTGGGGTGGGGGGAGAGGGGGTGAAGTCTGCTTTCCATGAGCGTGTGTGTGAATTTCATCTTTTTAAGTTTTCTTTAAAAAAAATAAAATAAAAAATTCTTTTTTCTTTTGAACCCAGCCACAACAGGAAGGCAATGGTGGGCTATTTTAAATTTTGCATAAATGTACCCAATCCCACACACTGAGATATGCAAAATGAGGAGATGGGGCGATTTCTGTCATGCTTGCACACACATGCACAAAAATCGCTCAAGGGTTTTGGAATGGGCAATTCTTAAAAATAAAAGTTCTTTTGGGAAGTTTTTACATGGTGGTATTTTATTTCTTTTATTTTTCATTTTAAAAACCCCACCATTTTGTATTTTTAATGTGTACCTGAAATGCTACGTACTAAAGAATCAATAAAGATGGATATAACCCCAAAAGGGTCCAATCCCTTGCCGTTAAGGAGGATCAAAAAGAACCTGCGTATAGGGTGCCCAAGAGACAGGTCGCAATCAGGTGGTGGCGCTAGCGCGGGATCACAGCCCAGCGATCTAGTAGAGACAAGCTAGTCTCCAGTAGATCGCTGGGGGGGGGACGGGAACTAGCCCCTCAGAGGTCACCTCTGGGGAAGAGTGCAGGACTGGCGCCCTAAGGAATGTCAGTGGGGTGGAGACAGGCTAAGAGCACTCCTTTAGTGCTGCAGGGAAAGTGCGCTCTGGGTGTTTTTAGACAAACACCTCCTCACCCAGCATCCACGTTGCAGGGCTGCCTAGGGCATCAATGCCGTCCTGTAACGTGCGTGATGGGCGGGAAGGCACTGGTCCAAAAACACCCTCTTAGGAGAGAGCTCTCTACTCCCGAGACTGACCGCTGAGGTCTTGGGAGGCTGCAGACGTGGTCTAGGCCTGGCGGGCTGGAGCCAGCAGGCGTAGTCCTAGATCAAGTGGATTTTTTAATGTTATTTATTTAATCACATTTCTACACCGCCCCCTCCTGCTCACGCATCTCGGGACGGCTCACGACGTCATAAAAACATCAACAGTTAAAACATTAAAAAGCAAAACAAAAAACCAGCCACCCCACCCCTCTCCCTTGCCAAGAGCCTGACAGGACAGCCAGGTCTTACAACCCCAGCGGAAGGCGGCCAAGGAAGATGACCCTTGGATCCCCATTGGGAGGGCATTCCACAGCCTAGGGGCGACCACCGAAAGAGCTTGATCATCGGTGGCCACCCAACGCATGTGGGGTACTTCCAAAACCCGCATCCCTGGACGACCATAGGGGTCGATCCAAGACCCGCAGTCTCATAGATAGGGGTGTAGCTACCATGGAACAAGGGGACTCAATTGGGCTGAGGCCCTGGACTCGGTGGGGGGGCGAGGCAAGCTGTCTCATTCCCACTAGGACATTTTCAGAGTAGGTAAGCAGGGACCTGAGTTGACTGCGGTCCTGCAATTTGCAGTGATTTTTGCAGCATCAGCCAATCCTCGCAGTGCCGTGCTGAAATTGCAGTGACACTGCAGTGGGGGCTGTCTGCAGGATATTTAAATCCTGGCTCAGGCATAAGCTTGTCACCTGACCCCAAACTAAAACTGCTGCTGCAGCTGCCGTCTGTCCGGGAGGTGTGACCATGACCCGAGTGTAAATAGGCCCCTGGGAGATGAATTGGGGGGCGGAAGGCCCAAAGTTTGGGTGAGGGAGTCCTTCCCTTGTCGAGGCAAAAGAGGAATGGGATCCTCCGAAATCCAATACTGGCCCATTTGATTTATATCTTGATCAGAGCGACCTAATCTCGCATTAAAATCACCTGCAAGTAGTAAGGGAATATCTGGATAGAGTTTGCAAACATCCAATAGCAGGGCCAGTAAGCTCTCCCAAACCCCACCATTGTACCCTCGAGAGGAACTAGGCGGGATGTATACAGTGATTACCAAAAGAGACCAGCTAGCTGACTCTACCAGGCACCCACAAACATTAGGGAAGCCCAGGGACAAGGAGGAGGTAGTAAGCCACCCAGTAGTATCCACCAGACAGGCAACTCCCCCACTAGACCTGCCCCATGAGGATGTCTTAATGGCGGGGGACCAAAAGGTCACATATCCTGATAGGACAGGCTGATCTAAAAGCCAGGTTTCCTGCACCAAAATTATCGCAAACCTCCTAATAAAGGAGTCACTATCAGGGTAATTCTGGGGTGCTGAAAGTCCAGAGGATTTGAGTTGTGTTTGATTAGCAAAGTTGTGATTCTATGTCAAACCTGTTGCAAATTTGCTTCCCAGCATGCATAGTTATGCAAATCAAGTTAATTATGCAAATA
>QEPC01013206.1:88287-110970 GCA_003113815.1 Sphenodon punctatus
GGTGGAGAATGGGAATCCTTCCTGGCCAGAGGGAGTAAGTTTTATGTAAATGTATACATTTGCATAATTAGGTGGGGCTGGCTGTGGGGGGGCTCGGGCCGGCTTGGGCTGGATGTGGGGGGGGCTCGGACCGGCTTGGGTCGGTTGGCCTGGGGGGGTGCTGGGGCCTCCTGGCCTTGTGGGGCCTGGGGCTGGGCCTGGGGGGGCTGCCTGGGGTCGCTCTGGCCTGGCCTTGTGGGGCCTGCGGCTGGGTCTGTAGGGGCTGCCTGGGGCCGGCCGGGCCTGTGAGGGCCGTGTGGGGCCTGGGCCTGACTGGTGTAGGAATGAAGGAATTGGGGATTTAAATCCTGAGTGGTAGGAATGTTGTCTGAGAAGGCAGCTGTGCGTTAGCAGAAAGGGTGCATTCCTTCAAGGCTGTTCCTTAATTGTGTTCCAGTACAGCATTACTATAGGTGCAAGGAATGATGCCTTAATATTCAATAATGTAGCTATTGGAAGTCTGGTATCAATTCTCCCCTTAGTCTTCTCTTTGCTAAACTAAACACAGGGCCTGTGGAATACCAGTGCAGCTGGTGTAGGAATGAAGAAGCCTTACTGTAGGATGCATAGCAAAGGACAGAGTGATTTTCGGTTGGGGGCCACTGAGCACTGAAATGGAGTGATTTGGGGAGCCAGAGCACTGAAATGAGGGCCAGTACACTGCCCCCTGGTGGCAGTCTCCCCCCTGCCAGCCCCCCATAACCTCCCACAAACCCTGCCAGGCTGCTGAGGATCTGAGTCTGGGGACTCAGCTCTGATAGGCCCCAAATCTGGTGCACTCTGCCCTCCCCCAAGCCACGCCCCCTTGGCCCATTTCTGGCATGCCACCGGCTTCGCCACCGACAGAGGGCCACTAAGATTATATTCTCCCGGGCCACTTTGATTTCCCAATCCGCCCCTGCACGTATGTAAATTTTTAGAGGGTACTTATGAGAAATAAAGGTTGCAGGGCTGCATTGGAATCATACGTGTCCTCGAAACATTTGCATCTATAGCAACCCTATCCCTCTGACTGGCTCTGGCGCTCCAGGCTAGGGCCTCTCTTGCTGGCTCCCAGATCTAGGGGAGCTCAGCAACGAACTGGTCTCAGGAGAGGAGAGATCCCCTTTAGAGAGAGAGCCTTCCCTACTGCACTGGATGAGCTCTCCTAGCCCATCTCCTCCCTGAGACTCTCCCTACAGTGCCAGTCCTGTTAACCTCCAGTAGATCATGGGGACCAGCATCTCTAAGATCACCACTGGGGAGGAGAACTTGTGATCTATCTACCAGTGGATTGCAATCTCTCTCTTAGCCACCCCAGGGCAGGGGTTTAGTAGAAAACAGCTTAATCCAGTAAAAGGAATTTGCTGCATCTGAAAGGAACTGAATTCACAGCAGGAGCACAAAGGTTGAGTATCCAGCTGAAAGGTTCTGTCAGTTATTATAGATTTGTGTAATGGTTTGAAAAGCTTAGATCTCAGTTTGAGTACATTATTTTTAGTAGCTAATAGTCATGAATTTTAGTGTCCAGGCCTGCCTTTTAAAGGTGTGGTGTATGCTTCCTTTTGAGGATGAGATATCGGAGATAGCAAAGTGTCTGCCCACTGCAGAGTCCATGTTTGAGATCATCATGATCCTGTTTCTGTGCCACTTCAGTCATTGGCATAAGGGTTACTGGGTTTCACCAACCGTTTCCATGGGGGCATTCCGTGCACGGAATAAAGTGCACTGCATTTTGGGATTTGTAGGTGTAGGTCCCTTGTATTTTGAATGGTTTACCCTGGGATAGAGTGTTGATAATGGCTTTGGTAGAAATGTGTTGGCAAGCTTGGCATGTGTTGTTCCTGTCAAAGTTGGGGTGTCCTGGGCAGCAGGGAGTTGCTCCTGTCCTGTCCTAAGCTTTTTAAGCCATTACACAAACCTGTAGTAACTGACAGATCCGTCAGCTGTACGCTCAGCCTTTGTGCTACTGATGTGAATTCAGTTCCTTTCAGATGCCAATTCCCGTCACCTGATAAGCTGTTTCCTATTATGCCCCTGCTATGTGTTTGCTTTAGACTTGTCTCACTATATTTACTATTACCTATTGCTTCTTCATATCTGCCAACCGTATATTTTTTTACAACTTTGTCTGGCATCTCTCTCTCTTTTCTCTCTCCCCATCTTCACCCCCCTCTTTAATTACTTTGTCCTATCCACGCCCACCCATGTCGCTCTGTGCCGCCTCCTCATTTTAACCTGTCCTGCATTCGCTTATTTTTTATATTTCTGAGTTGCTGTGCTGTACATGCCAAAGGAAGGGCAGAAAACTTGCACCTTCTCACCCACAGAAGTTGGTCCAATAAAAGAGATCATTTGAACTACTTTGTCTCTGTCCCCCGAGCTGGGAAGACAAATCCCAGCCTGAGCCAATCCTCTCGGTGCAGCACAGAGAGAGGTGGAGCTGGGTTTTGCGATCGGGGAAAGACACAGGAAGGGGTGGGAGCAGCTGGGAGAGGCTGGAAGGAAGTGGGAGAGAATAGACCAAAGCTCCACCGAGATTGGAGTTACTAACAAGGAAGAATAGCCGCCTCCGATCAACCCTTTCCGCTCCCTTCTCAAGCCCACTGCAGCCATGGTGAGTGCAGCGGGGACTCCCTGTAGGGGTGGTTATTCCAGTCAGAGCCTCAGCTCAGGTTTGGTCTCACGATCAGGGTGAGAGACCTTTTTCCTCCCACTTTGAAAATTAGTACAAGATCCAAAGGCTGCATAGAATTTGGGAGCACAGGTGCTTAAACCTTAAACATCCCTCCCACAGGGGCAGCTGGTGCGCAGGGGGTGGCCCCCCTTTGCTGCTCCCCCAATGCCCTACATGACCCCAGATGCCTCTTAGCTGCACCACTGGGGGGGGCTTGAAAGGCAAGGGGGGGTAGGACCTGCTTCTCCTACCGACCCCCCACCTTCAGAATAGCAGGGCTGTCCACCGCAGCTGACCGACCAACCAACCCACCCATCCCTGCCTCACTCTCCCTCCTCCTGGCTGCCTCTAAGCTGGCCGGGGGAGGGAGAGGGCTTTCCAGCACATGCGCAAAAGCACACAGAGCTGAAAGGTCCCATGCGTTTTTGCGCAGGCGCTTGAGATCGGATGGGCCAAGATAGGAAACAGCCCAATCTGAGGGGGTGCTCTTTCTTGCTGTAGCTCCTCTTGAATTTTGTCCCTCTTCCCTGAGTGATCTGATGCTTCGGAAACCTTTTGTTGAACTCGGAATGTTTAATGGGGGGGATTGCAGACAGAATACAGAAGCTTTTCCAAAGGATTTATTTGGTGACTTGCTATATTCAATCTTTCTGAAGCGTAAACACTTCTCGTGTGAAAAAAATACTTGCTTTGCAGTTTGCACGCATCCTTGTGGGGTTTTAGTGTTTTTGAAAAGAGAAAATTGGGTAAAAACAGACATACAGGTAAGTCCGTTTTAACACCACTTTAACACTGTTTTAACAATTCTTATGCATGTTACAGGGCTGTATTGGTGTCCTATGCAGCCCTGCAACATGCATAAGAAATTTTAAAGCAATGTTAAAGTGGTGTTAAAGCAGGGTTACCCGCATGCCTGTTTTCACCCATAGTGTTAACTCCTTTGAATTTGGTCCCCCATTCTACAAGCAGTCTGATGCTACTGAGAATTTGGAATCTTAGGGGTTTTTCCACCACCACCTCCTCTTTTTTCTCTAGTCTGGGAGCTCATAGTAAAGATATTGAATGCTGCGTATCCGAGGTGGAGAACCTTTTTCCTCCTGGGGACCAGTTGAAAAATTAGTACAAGCTTTGAGAGTTGCATGAAGTTGGAGGCAGAGGGGCCTATGGGGTGCACTCAGGAAGAGGAGGGCCCAGATCATGGATCTGTGCGCTGGATCTGTCCCCTATCCTTTTGTACTTGCCCTGCTCTCTGATCCTTTTCTCTGCATGCAGCCTTTCAGTGCTTGGGGGTAGGACCTGGATCCAGAGGCCAACTTCAGGAACTGCAAAGGGCCAAATAAAAACTAGTTGCCAGATACATATGGCCACTGAGCTTGAGGTTCCCTGTCCCTGCACTAAACACTTCTTTGGTCATGCAGACAGGACTTAGCAGTGTTTATCTGTCAGATGAAGACACACAGTCAGTTCATTCACTAGACCAGCTGTGCATAAAAAAGAATTTTTTCCTTGGCCTTCCCAGTGATCTGCTTGCAGCCTGAAGCCGAAATTCTAGTTGTCCCTGTTCTCTAATACACAGCTTGCCTATGAACAATCTAGCTGCATAATCTGTGACCTGCTGCTCTGGTGAATTCCAGAGTTTGCCTGTATGATCTGATGGGGAGAGCTGCCTCTTCTGCTTAATCCAAATTGAAGTCATTTATTTCCACAAGAGGAGTCTGTGGGATCTGCCTAATCCGGGGACATAAAGAGGGAAAGTCAAACACTGTTACGTCAAGTCAGCACTTTAAGGAAAGAAACTCAGGTCCTGTGTACAAGGTGGCCAATTCCAAATGTTCCATAATCATGAGTTGGGCCCACAAAAACACGAGACTCTTTAAAAATATTAAAATTGGATTATTTTTTTTCCCCCAGGGGCTTTTGGTTTTGGAGCCTGAAGTGATATAGATCTGTCCCCAGTCCTTGTGTGCATGCCCTCCTCGCTGCTCCCTTACCCTGAACTCAGATTTTTGGTTCATGAGGGTAGGAACTGGATCCAGGGGCCAGATCCTGCAACTGGAAAGGGATCACATAAAAACTTGCCAAGGGTCACATTTAGCTCCCAGACCCGAGGTTTCCCAACCTAGGTGTAAGGAAAGGGGAGCAGGGATGGAAGGGGCTTGTCTGAGGTGAGGGATTAGAAATGCAGCATTATTAATGTGGCTCAATAGCTAAGCTTTTGGTCTACTATACTGTTTCCCAAAATATTCTGCCTCATGCTCTCTCCAGAGTGAACTCTTCTTTTCATGCGCTTCTCTCTCCCAACTGCAGCTGAGGTGGGGGTGGGAATGGGGAAACTGTTTGGGTTCTTTCATGCATATTAAGACTGAAGTTCACACTGAACCTTTCCCCATAGGTAGGCATTTTTAGAGCCATTCCCTGGTAGAGTGGATTCTCTGGTGTGTACTGAGGACTGTGCTCACCCTGTAGTATTCCTCAGTCAGGGCACATGTAAGAGTTCTCATGTGTGGATTCTCTAATGTATACTGAGTGCCCCAACTTATCCTGAAACTTTCCTCATATCCCTGGCATATTTGGGGTTCTCTCCTGAGTGGATTCTTCTTTTTAAAACAGGAAATTTTAAAAGTGAAAAATCATGCCTACATATAATGTTCCCTTATTTAAAACAGACTTGAAGCCTTGACCTGCCAGTCTCTTTTTCCCCTAACACCTGATTTACAGGAGCAAATTCTGGTTTTCCCTTTTTGATTTTTTCACACAGAGCTTTGCATTTATATCACTATTGCATGCCGCCACCATTGTGCAGTTTTTCATTCTGACTACACTGTGATGTGTGGGGGGGTGTTTGTTGTTAATTGTGTGTTCCATTGATCATGTAAGTGTGAAATTTCAATGCAACCCCACCCCATTCCTGCCCTGCCCACTGCCCCACCAATCTAAAAATCCATCAGTCACCACTGGCTTAATGGGTGCGCTCAGGAAAAGGAGGGTCCATATCACAGACCTGTGTTGTGTATCTGTTCCTCATTCTTGAGCACATCCCTTAATCTATGCTCCTTTACCCTGAGCTCAGTCTTCTGGAGCTTGGGGGTAGGAACTGGACCTAAGGGCCTGATCCAAGCACCGGAAAGGGGCCAAATAAAAATTAGCTGGGGACCACATTTGACCCCTGGGCCTGATGTTCCCCATCCCTGGTCGAGAAACACATAGGCAGAGGCTGGAGCAGCTGCCGGGGTTTGCTTCAGGCTGAGCAGTGGGGAGGACTGGGAGGCTCCTGCATTGGGGTGAGTGGCAGAGTGAACCCACTGCTGCTGGAGAGACCTCGATCCCATTCCTCTCTGTGCCCAGCCCACGTGTGAGGCATGTCCCGGCCTGCAGTGCTGTGGGGCCAGGAAAGGTATCAGAACAGCTTCCTTACCGGGACAGCACTGGCGCCCAGTCCTAGTGGGAACTGTCTCAGACTGGAACTAGCTTCCTGGACAGCTCTGGGTCACACCTGCTTCTGCCCCACCCCACTTCTGGAAGAATCGGCTACCTCATTTGTCTGCTTTTGCCCCTTCTGAAATTTCCCCCACCCCCCCTTGCCCCAACAGGCCTCAGAATGAGACCCACTTTGGTTCCACATCATCCCATCCTCCCTGGGGGAAGGGAAATGGATGCAGAGGTGCTGGTTCAGGGAGGGGGTTGTCGTGAAGCAGCTGGGAGTGGGCACAGAGACAGCAAGGAGATGGATTCCAACCATCGCATTGAATCATCTTTGGCCCTTTTCACACAGACACTCTAACACTGATAAAATGGGTGTTACATTTTATTATACATGTTGCAGGGCTTCGGGTGTGCCCTATGGGTGCCCTGCAACATGTATAATAAAATGTAACACCCATTTTATCAGTGTTAGAGTGTCTGTGTGAAAAGGGCCTCTGTCATGTTCCCTTGATGGCAAATTCCCTTGTGCAAGGTAAATTGTGAGTAGGCGGTGATGTCACGATTACAGCGTATTGATGCAATTACTAACAGTAAATAACAGCCTTTACGCAAAGCCAAGGACTGGTTTTGTTTTGTTGCTAAGCAGAGGAACAGACTGGGGCTGTGCACATCTAAGCAATCATCTAATTTAAGACACTGGGTGTACTCCTCCTTCCACTAAAGTTAGTGGGAGTTGGAGGATTGCACTCCTCAGTTCAAACTTCTATTTATGGGGTGTGTAAGAGACGCCAGGGGGTGGGAATCTGAAATGCAAGTGACTGCCAGGATTAGAGTAGGGAGTCAGAAACCGGGCTGAGTCTATGGGAAGGGAGATCAGGAAAGGGGTCCTGGAGGAAGGCAAGCTAAAGTCAGTACTGGAGTCTAGACTGTGGAGTCAGTCTGAGTGGGGGGGAGTAAGGCTAGGAGTTGGGGGAGAGGAAGGGACAAGAAACAAATTTTTTTTTTGCTCAACTTCCTTAGTAGCTGGGCCACCTCTTCTCCAGGGACCAGTGTTCACATCGATTTCCTCCATTTGCAGCAATGGGGAAAACCCAGTGAACACATATCCCTGCAGCGAACCAATGGGATGGCTGGGGGCGTGGCCTAGCCAACAGTGGGAGGGCCTGCATGGCACATCCGAGGCCCATGCCAAGTAGGGGCGCTAGCACTGCCAAGCTTGCTACTGTCCCGGCAACCCAGGTTTGCGGATTCGAGTCCTAGATCATGACTTTAAAAAAAATAAATAAAAAAAAAAATCTACAGCAAACAAGTGCATAGCAGATCAAGCTGAATTTTTGCAGAATCATGCCTTGCATGCAAAACACACTGCAAATTCTACCAGATTTGTACAGCTTCATCAGTCCTGCCCCTCTGCTTCCCCCAAAAAATAGCTTCCAACTCATTAGCTTCCAACTCATTAGTTAAACCAAATGAGGAATGTTGTTCAACAACAAAGCGGCTGAGTTGATTTGAACAGATTATAGTTTATGCCTTGTTGTACGTAGGTGCCCTCCCCTGCAACCCCCCCCCAAAAAAAACACCCCACTATGGTTTAAATGCATCAGAAAATTTCACATAGAAAAAGCTCTGATAGTGTCTCAAAATGCAAATAAATAAATAAAAATTCCATTTTAATCCAGCTGGCAGAGCCACAAGAGCGACTGGCGTGTCTGAGGAAAGAGAGAGAAGGAGCCAAAGCCAGTGTGGAGAAGAGAAGCGAGGAGCTGCTGGTAGGTGTCCAGACCACAAACACACCAGTCAGGTTTGCTGGGGGGTGGGGAGGGGCGGTCAAAGTGCCCGGAGGGACATTGCAAACCCAGGCCTGTCCTGTTGGCCTCAGCCTGGAAACCAGCCTCACTGGAGCACAGGTGTGGGTGCACAGTGCCCTTGAGGGGGCAGAGTATCTGTCTGGATTGGCCCCAGTTATTACAGGGACAGGAGATTCTCTGGAGCACCCAGACTGAGATAGATGGGAGAAGAGGAGAGTGAATATAGGCCAGCCGCAGGGAGAGTTGACAAGATTTGGGGGAGAACTCACCCTGTCCACCGCCCCTAATCCTTCCTGAACCAAATTACTGTCAGATCGGTCACCACCAGGGATTCTGTTTTCTCATGTGGCAGCAAATAGCTCCCCCATTGACTGGGAGATGGGTTTACGATTCTCTCCTCTTACCGAGCCACTTGTCCCTTTGTGATTACAGAGAAAGATAGAAGCTGAGAGGCAGAAGATTTTCTGGGAGTGGAAGAAGCTGCGCGGGTTCCTGGAGGAGCAGGAGCAGCTCCTGCTGAACCGACTGGAAGAGCTGGACAGAGAGATCGTCCAGAGAAGGGACGAGAGCATCTCCAGACTGTCCAGAGAGATTTCCCTGCTGGATGAATGGCTCAGCGAGAAGGGAGCAGAGACGGGGCAGCATGGGCTGAGCCCATTCCAACAGGTGAGACTGTGCTAGTGGAATGAGAACATGAGACGTTTCTATAGCAGCTTCTCAGCCCTAGAGCTCTCAGTGCCTTGTAAAGGGAATTAGGATTCTTATCCCTTTTTTTTTTTTTTACATAGGGGGGAACACGAGGCTTGGAGAGTGGTAGGGATTCACTCAAGATCACACAGTGAATGTGTGGCAGAGCCAGGAATGGAAACCAGAGGTCACAAATGTCATAACTCTCAGACCCTCTCCCTTCCCCCCCCCCCCTCTGCATTTGCTGTTTGACAGTGAAACCCCTTCCCCTTCCCCAGGGCAGGGGCCCTGAACCAGGCTCAGGACCCCACATGTGACTTTGGAGGGGGGCTTTGGAGGTCTCCCAGTGCTGAGAGGATTCCCATTGCCTCTATACAACAAATATTTCCTCCCCCTGAAGTGCGTGGCGAGGAACTTTCCCCGATGACCATGTCCCTGCAGGAATTCCTGGGGCTGGTGGGATCAACCCTCCCAGCTGGAGGGGCCTGAGGTTACGCCGAGTGTCTGGAATTTCCCAAATATTAGAGACTCCAGTGATGATTCTCCAGCAGGGCAGGGGCCTCTCCAGCCTTGGACATGTCCACTGACGCCTCTTCTTTCTCTCCCATCTAGGCTATTGGGAGCACTGGAAACAGGTATGTTCTGGACTCTGCTTTGCTGCCCCTCACACCCTGCTAGGCTTAGGAATGGACCTAACGTGGGGGTTTCTGGGCTCTGGAGCTTGGGATCAGACCCATTTTCTACCCTTTCCTCCTTTCTCCAGCAGGGAGGACGGGGTATTACCGAAGCCAGAATCTGGCTTTGTGGAGGTGGAGCAGAGTCTCAGCAATTTCTCTCAGAGAAGGACCTTTCTGCAGGAGATGCTGATGGGATTCAAAGGTGAATGGGAGTCTCGCTGCGTCCCCTCTAATGAGAGTTCCCATCCCCCTGGGGAGGAGTCGCTGACTCTAGTGATGCCCTTGCACCTGAGCTCCATCTTGCAGCCCCAACTCAGGGGAGTTTCCCTTCCCTATGGGTGTCACCTTGTGGGTCTGGCCCTGTCTGCAGAGGCTGCATTGTTGGCCTCTGCTTGTCTTGCCACCTCCTAATTATCAGCGCGGTGACATTAATTCCCGATAGGAACATTCCCACGAATATGGGGACCTGGAGTCTCATCTGTCCCTCCTTTTTCTTCCCCAGAGACTCTGCAGCAGGAGCTGGAAAGTAAGGCAGGTACGTCTGGAGATTTCACTCCAGTAACAACGTCACGGGCAGCGGGGAATCAGTCCCGCTACCCCAGCATGAATTCTTGCTGCTGTGTCAGCCATGCGATGCTGGGTTTGGGATTTGAAACGGACTGAAGCCCCTTCTGAATCTCCCGCATTGTCCTTTTCGCCCTGACAGGTGGCAACATAACGTCCCTGATTTACTCCGGCTCTTCCCAGTCTCCCAGGGGAAGGGAAATGGCTGCAGCGATGCCAACACTGGTAGGAGATTGTCTGGGAGCTGCTGGGGGGGCGTTCACTGGAAGGCAAGCGGTGGGAAAACCAGAGCAGAGAAAGGGAGGAGGGGGCAGGGAGCCACAAACCCTCTGGGACTTATCTGAGGTCTGATTTACAGGAACAGGCCTGCTGGGATGGGATGGAAATTCTCTGTTGGGAACAGGGAGCAGCCCTCTGCATGGGGACTGATTATTATATCAGGTTCTTGCTAGCCGGGGCTGTTTGGGAAGGCAGATGAGTCTAGGGGCAGCAGGTGCTGAGTGAAGGACTCTTGCTGTTCCAGGTGCCAGTTACCTTTGAGGCAGCTGTGCACGTCCCCGAGGGGCAGTGGGCTCCTCAGGAAGCTGCTGAGTGTGCGGCGCATGGAGACTCGGAAGAAGAAGGTGAGGAACCGATTAACCTTTGTTTCCAGGCTTCTCCCCTCAGGTCCCCTAGAGGCCCTCTGGGCAGGGGCTGTAGCAGCCACACTGAACTCTCTAACCCCTAGAGTTCTCCCATGTGTTTGGGGGGGAAGAGTCACTGATCCCAGGGGCAGTTTGAGGATGTGCGAGAATCCCTGGAAAGAGGAAACGATGAGCCCCACAGTCAGGGCCTTGGTAGCCTGGCTCTGCCCCTGCTGCCTTTTTGGGGCAGCTTTCCCCTTAATCTTAGCGACTTTAGAGGCTGGCTTATGTCCTAAGCCAGAGGGTTTCCACCCCATCTAATTGTTTGGTTCCCACAGATCATAACTGTGGCTATTCTCATTGAACGTAGATTTGGAGGGCTGGAAGGAACCCCAGAGGTCATAGAGTCCAGCCCCCCTGGACAGTGCAGGATCTGCCAGGCCTAAATCATCCCCAACACGTTTATCCGGCCCCTGCGCCCAGGATTTATGAACTGCAGAGTCTTACAGTGGGGATCTCGCTATTGCCTGGGGTACTGCAGTGGAGATAGAATGTCTCTATTAGAAGATATTCAAACCCAAGCAGGATTCAAACACTGCAGGATTTTAGGCTAGATGATCACAACGCTCTGACTTTAAGATGGTATATGCACATTTCCAGACTTCCTACCTGGGTCTTTCCTTCCTTGGTGGTGTTTGAAGTAAGAGCCAATGACTATTTGTAGCCTCAGCTCACCCTAAGCCAAGGTCTTGCTAATAACTCCTAACAAGAAGTGCACGTTTCACCACAGCTTGATTTGATACAAAGTCAATTGTTGTTCTTTCTTTCTTCAGAAAAACCTGATGTGCTCTCATGGGAAGGGCTGTGGCCTCCAGATATCCAGGGCTCTGGGGAAAGTGAAATCCTCAGAAGAGACAGTGCAGGTGAGGAATCTGGTCAATTGACTGAGAAACCGTTACAGACCTCAGGAGCTCCCTCTGTCTACTGCCTCTTGCTTCGGTCGGGGTCAGAGCTGGCAGGTGTTATAGGAGTGTCATTCCTGGCTCTCACCCATCCCAAGTGACATCAGCTCTTTCCCCTCAAGCATTTATTTTAGAAGCTGATTTAGTCCTATCCTCTTCCCCACAGTAATTTGGGTTTGTCTCCCCACCTTTCCCTTATAGAATCCTAGAGCTGGAAGGAAACCCTAAGGCAAGGGTGGGGGAGCTTAGGCCCGGGGGCCAAATGCAGCCCTTGGCATGGTTTATGTGATCCCTTTCCAGTTTCTGGATTTGGCCCCTGGACGTCGTTCTTACTTCAGCCACTGAAAAGCTGAGCTCAGGTTAAAGGAACAAAGATGAGGGCATCCACACAAGGACAGGGGACAGATTTGTGGCACAAATTCATGATACGAACCCTCCTTTTCTTGAATTACATCCCTTAAGCGCCCTGTGCCGAATTTGTATGTGGCCCTCGGAGCTCGTGCTAGTTTTCAAAGTGGACTCCAGGACAGGAAAGGTTCCCCATCCCAGCCCTAAGGGTTATGCAGTCCAGCCCCCAGTTGTTCATCTGGACTGGCGCTGGGGACGGGGGTGTTTAGGCTGGACAAAGGAAGCAGAAGCTCTAGATCATGCATCTATGACCTGAATCCATCCCCTACTCTTGAGTGTATGCCCCTGCCTCTCCTCTTCCCTTCTACTGAGATCATTCTTTTTCAGTGCCTGAAGGGAAGGGCTATATCTGGGAGTCAGATGTAGAGAACTGGGAAAGGGGTCAAATAAAAACCAGCTGAGATATGAATTTGGCCCATTGATTCCCCTTCCCTGCTTTAAGCAAAACTGTGCCTCTTTTTTGAGATTGTCTTTTTCCCAAGTAGAGGAAGTGACTCCTTTTTGTGGGAGGATCTTCCGGACCTGTAGGGACTGGGCTTTTTCTACCTGAGACTGCCCATCCCTCTGGTTACTATAAAGACCTCCCCCTAGGGCAAGTGGCTGACAAAGGCTGGCACGAAAAGACAGTTAGCCATTTGCAGCTGGAGGAGTGTGTGTATAAGCTTTGGGTGACTTATCTTGTATTTTAAGTACTTTTAATTTTAGGGAGGAGGGTAGTGTTTAATGGAGGGTGACAATTAACGGAAGGTTAGTAGGAATGCCAGTACCCTCCAGTTTTGAGGTGGGGAGGATGTGGAAATGGAGAAGGGTGGGTAATAATTTGTATCTTGGGATGACTTTTTAATTGATTTGTATTAATGATTATATTGAGGGGGAGGGTTTGTTGAGCTTCCCCAGATAGAAGGGGTGTAAATACAAAATTAAATGCAAATGCATTTTCTCTCTTTTTATCCCCAACAGGTGAGAGGACAGTGAATGAGATCGAAGAAGAGAAACCTCTTCAGGAAGCTCCTATGCCCATGGAACCACACGAGATGTTATCAAGAGGGGTGGAAGGGAATTTTCCCTTAAGTCCTAAACGGGAGGAAAACAATGGGAGTCCATGCAGGCCAGAAGAGCAGCAAGAAAAACACTCCGGACTGAGCCAGGAGAATGAAACCCAGAAGCTCAATGAAAATGTGGTCCAGCAGCAACTCGGCGTGGAAAAGAAATCCTGTAAATGCCCTGAATGTGGGAAGTGCTTCAGTCGGTTTTCTGTCCTAGTTATACATAGGAGAATCCACACGGGAGAGCGACCTTATGAATGCCATGAGTGTGGGAAAAGGTTCAATCAGAGCTCCAACCTTTTTAGACATAAGAGAACCCACACTGGAGAGAGACCCCATGCATGCCCAGTGTGTGGGAAAAGTTTCAGTTACTTCTCCCACCTTCTTAAACATGAGAGAATTCATACCGTAGGGAAGCCCCATAAATGCCCTGAGTGTGGGAAAGGCTTCCGTGACATCTCGGCCCTTGTTAAGCATCAGAGAATCCATGTGGAATTAAAACACGAGGGAATCGAGACAGGAGTGAAACGCTATCAGTGTTCCGAGTGCGGGAAAAGCTTCAAGTTTAATTCCTGTCTCGTTAAACATCAGAGAAGCCACACGGGAGAGAAACCGTATCAATGCCATGAATGTCAGAAAAGCTTCAGTTCCGTCTCAGCCCTCACCACGCATCACACCACCCATACAGAAGAGAGACCGCATGATTGCCCAGACTGTGGGAAAAGCTTCAGTCAAAGGTCAACTCTTATAACCCACCAGAGAATCCACACAGGAGAAAAGCCCTACAAATGCCAAGATTGTGGGAAGAGCTTCAGCCAGAGCTCTAGCCTTACTAAACACCAGATAATCCACACGGGAGAGAAACCCTACATGTGTCCTGACTGTGGAAAAAGCTTCAATCGGAGTTCAGTTCTTTTAGCCCATGGGAGAATCCATACTGGAGAGAAGCCCTATGAATGCTCTGACTGTGGGAAAAGCTTTATTCAGAAAGCACATCTTATTAGACACTGGAGAATCCACGCTGGGGATAGAGGAATCCCGTAATCAAGTCCCTGCCTGGGCCTGAAACTAGGCTGACTTCCTTCACTGATGCTGGCGTGAGGCAAGGAGCTGAACTATTGAGCAGTCACTTCTATCCCACCCTTCCCAGTCCAGCCACACTCCTGGAGAATAAATAAATCCTTCTACTGGGATTAGAGACACGGACCCGTTTGTTAGCCATAGTCTAACTCCCATTACTCTAATGTGTTTCTGGTGGTGTGTCCTGATCTACTGTTGGACTAAACACATCTCCATCTTAGTTCCTGCTGTGAAGAATTTTTTCTGCCTTAGTTTTGTCATCCGAGATTAAATGGATCAGGTGTCTGTGTGTTCTGCCATGGACTCTCTCAAAACCGGCCCTTTTTAGAGCCGACTTATTTAGGTAGATCTGCCCTGAGAGGCTCATTAAACAGTGCAGTGAAAAATAATAAAATCCTGCATGTGAAAGCTGAGTCTGTCCACCTCACAAATCCCCGTCCCGGCCTTCCTAGCCAATCCCAGAAGCCATGAGCATGTGTTGCCAAAACAATTACAAACAAAAACCAAAACAAACCTGAAAGGACATCGGGGAGCTGTGTGGCATCTGAAGTCAGGGGTGACTCCTGCTGCATGGCAGGGGTGGGGAGCTAGCCCCGGGCTAGCTTTTGTGCATCCCCTTTCCAGTTCCTGGATCTGTGTGAGGGAGAGAAGGGGAAAGGGCAGGGAGGCAGCATCAGGCAGGCAAGGCAACTCACTCGAGTGCAGGGGGTGGGGAGACAGCCCACCTGTCACCTGAGGGGAGTATGAAGAGATGGCTCAATTGCTGCATGAGGGGAAAATGAAGGAATGGCTCAACTCTCGCATGGAGGGCTTGTTTGTCACCTGAGAGCAGGGGAGAGGGTAAGGTGGCCAGATTTTGAAGCCATCAGGAGCAGGTTACCCAATGCTCTGTCCCCATACCCCAATTTGCATAAATGTGTAAATTAACATAAATGACTTTAAGAGTGACGGGAGCTGCTCTGTAGCGAAGGCCAGCTTGCATCCTTCGCTTAATGCACGAACATCCCACTGCTTATAAAACAGCACCATTTATCTCATTTCTCTCCAATTTGGCAGAGAGGATTGCTTGGGTGAGGGGTGCAATCTATCCAAATGGCAAATCGGGTGGAAAAACGAAAGGTTACAGCAGTCTGAAAATCAGAGTTAAAATTGGTTTTCCTGCTTGTTTCAGGTGCTTTTTGTATTGTCTTTAAAGTGTACTTTTAAGAGATTTTTTTGTGAGGTGTAGTGGTCGTAGGAAATTCACAGGGTGCCTTTTGGTGCATGCCTTTTTTAAATTTTTCAGAATTCATCCGGTAGATTTAAAGTTATACGTTTTTGAATTTCCCATATGTGGCAAGGATGGACTTGCCTGGGATGAGTCCTGGCAGGATCAGGGCCCTCCGAGGCACTTTCACACAGGGAATTTGCTCACAGTCACTCACGTTTAGGGGGAAAGTCTCTTTACTTACGGTCCCTTTATCTTCACATACAGTGTTTATATACACCATGCTTCACCTATCCTAGGTAATCCTTCACCCAGGCATCCAGCCTCTGGCTATTACTCACGGTCCTTTTAGCCAGGCCCAACTCCTCTGGCTTTCAATGTCCCTTCAGCCTGGCACAGGCCCTCTGGCTAAGGAGCCTCGTGTCTGGGCTGCCGGCTCATCTGCCTACAGCTACAGCAGTCTCTTCTAGTTCAGCCAAACCCTCTGTATCTAATCCAGCCTTCTCAACCCAGGCACCACCCTCTAGATCAGATCTAGAGACAGCGCTTCTCCTATGAGCTCTAGGTCAGTCTTACAAGCCCTAGGCCGGCTCCTGCCATGCCCGGTTTTACCAATTAAGGTACTATCCCTTGGCGCCTGCAGCCCCTGCAAGTGGCCAGTGCTAGCTGCACTCTTAAAGGGCCGGTGGCCCACAGGGACTCAGCCCTGTTACACCATATTAGTCAATGGTGAGTTCATAATGTCACACGTTGCGTAATGGAAGTGTCTCCTGCTACTCTTCCCCGTCTGTCCCTTCCCCACTGCGCATCCTGGTGGGCTTCCCGGGGTTAGTCAGGGGTACTGGAGAGCTGTTGCAGGAGGTCACTTCAGGTTATGGGGAGCTGGTTTGGGGGGTCGCTTTGGGTCATGGGGGGCTGGTGAGCTGGTGCGGGGGGTCACTTTGAAACAGGGCAGAGTCCATGCAGGTAACTGGCCCTTTAAGGAGGTCTAACTCCAGTGTTAATGGAAGGGCCAGCTGAGAACGGCACAGAACCAGCCTGAGCTAGGCTCAGTACTGAGAGAGTTGTGAACAGAGCGAGTTGCCAGAGACTGCTGAGGAGCTGGGAAGCAGGCTCTGGGTCCACACAAACCCTGATTGGGGGAGCTGCCTGAGTGGAAGGGTTTAGTGGGCTGTAGGAGGGGACTGTGTCTGACCCACAGAGACTAGGAGCAGTGAGGCCTACTAAAGAGACGGCGAGTAGGGAAACCTACGCATTACCTGGTATCTTCCCTGAGGAGGGACTGTGTCTGAGCAGAGGTGCTTACCCTAAGAAGCGGGGAGGGGGTCATTTGGGGCCATGGAGGGTTCAGGGAGGAGCGCAGGGAGTCATTTGGGGCCATAGGTGGTGCAGGCAGCGGGGGGGGGTGTGTGTGCGCCATTTGGAGCTATCAGAGGTACAGGGAGTGAGGATGGGGTCATTTTGGGCTCGGGGGTGTAGGTAGCTGGCATGGGGGTTCATCTGGTGCAGGGGGTCTGGGGAGCTGCTGTGGGGGCAGTTTGCTTGGAATTCATTCATTCATTCATTTCATTCATTTATTGGATTTCTATACCGCCCCATCCTGCACAGCAGCTCGGGGCGGTTTACAACAATAAAAACATTTAAAAACATTTAAAATACAACCATAAAACATATAATAAAGCTGGTGGTATATAAAAATAAATAAACAGGTGGGGGATTAAAAATCACCCCCCCCCTCCCTCCCAAAGGCCTGGGCAAACAGCCAGGTCTTACAGTTCCGCCGAAAGATCAAAAGGCTTGGGGCCAGGCGAGCTTCCTCCGGAAGGGAGTTCCACAGCCGCGGCCCTACCACCGAGAATGCCCGCTCCATCGTGGCCCCCCGCTTAACACGGGGGACCTCCAGGAGGGCACCCCCGGCAGACCGCAGGAGTCGTTCCGGGGCGCGAAGGGCGAGGCGGTCCCTAAGGTAAGAGGGGCCAAGGCCGTATAGGGCTTTATAGATCATTACTAGGACCTTGAACCTGGCCCGGCACACTATCGGCACACTATCGGCAGCCAGTGAATGAGGGTGCTGGTGAGCTGGTGCAGGGGGGTCACTTGGCATGGGGGTGCAGGGAGCCAGGTTGGGGGGTCATGGGACTCGTATGTAGGGAGTGTGTGTGTAATTTGGGCCATGCAGGGATGGGAGTGAGGGGACGGGGATCATTTGGTGCATCCCCCCCCGAAAAAAAATTATATACATTGTGCTCACTTGTAACTTAGGCTCCATACACCCACACTTTGCCTTGGTCTTTCAGACTCAATCATCTGCAGGTTTGGGGCAACACTCAAGCTGGGGACAGGAGGGGCTATATGAGGGAAAGAAGGTTGATGGCTGAGGAATGTATACACACAGACAAGAGTGGGGGCAATCCTGTTCCTCTGCAGGTTGGGAGCAACACTGAAACTGGGGGACAGCACTCTATAAACATTTACTAAGCATTTCAAGTTGGGTACCTATTGAAATGAATAACCTGGAATGCCCATTGTAAGCAATGGAGGCAACAGCAATGCCAATTTGCCAGTCCCATTAAGTGACTGCGAAAGAATAGCATGGAATTGCATCTTGGGGAGTGGCCGGAGGGGAAGAGGGTGTGGAACAATGAGGAAGGCACCAGAAAGAACGATTGGAATGAGAAGGAGGAACAGGGGCAGGGTGTAGCAGCAAGGAATGACTGAAGGAATCCAGTGACAAACAGGTAGAACAGCAAGGTTCAGAGTGGAAAAAAGGTGATTCAGAGGAGTGATAGCAGCACTCCCATCATTCCACCCAGTTTGCTAGATGCCTCCCTGTTTCCTCCATCCAGGTTATTCCACCTCCGAGTCATTCAAGATACACATTGTATTTTCCACAAATGTTGGGTTCTCAGTGAGGCTACTGGGCTACAGGAGGGAGGCTGGGGTTGTCCCCAAATATACATTCCTTCCACCATCTTTCCCAATACAGACACTCCCCACTCATCTTGGCCTGCTCTCAGCCTCGTCTGTGCATACACTATACACATCTCCTATTTGCCTACATTGTCCTGCACAAACACACCTGGCTTCCCCCTACCAATGAAAACCGTCATTCCACTCCCCGAAGAACCCCCACGCTTGTCTGCATGTACACATCACCCCACCCTCCATAGCCACACTCGGTTACCAGTTGGGAGTTGGTTTGCTTACAAAAGGAAGGCGTGCTGTAAGTTTTCATGCACATGCAGACACGTGTGGTTTTCCCATGTGCGTGCACACAAGCTTTCTCTCTTTTACACCCACACCCATCTTGGCCTCTGTGGTTTTCGGTGGAACTGTGAGTGCTGGAGCGAGAAGGGCGGCAGTTGGAGCAACGGTGGCGTCCTTATCGTACTGAAGCCGACAGATTGCGGCATAGAGCCAGTTTACAAGCATATGCTGAGGCGATGAGGGCAGCGAAAAAAGCTTTTTTCACTGCTCTCATAGCATTGGCAAAATCTCGTCCAGCGGAGCTTTTCCGGGTGGTGCGAGGGCTGGTCAGTCCGGTCTCCCTCCACGCTGGAGTGGAGTCATCTATAGCACGCTGTGATAGGTTTGTGAATTATTTTGTAGATAAAATCGCTTGTATTCACCGCGATTTCGACGCTGCACTTATTACACTAGGGGAACCTGAGCTTATGGAAGTCATGCCTTGTCTGGTTTTATGGGATCAGTTTCAGTCGGTGACACCCGCTGATGCGGTCGGGACCCTTGGGGCTGTTAGGGCCACCTCTTGTGAATTAGATCCATGCCCATCTTGGCTAATTAAATCTTGCAAGGAGACAGTGGGGCCGTTGCTGGTGGGGGTGGTCAATGCCTCCCTTCAGGAGGGCAGAATGCCAGGCTGTCTCAAGGAGGTGGTGGTGCGGTCTCTGCTCAAGAAACCATCACTTGACGTGGACTCCCTTGTTAGCTATTGACCTGTCTCTAACCTTCCCTTAGGGAAGGTTATTGAGTGGGTGGTAGCTCAGCAGTTACAGGGGCATCTTGACCGTGTCTGTTTTCTTGATCCCTCTCAGTTGGGATTTCATCCGGGTTATGGTACGGAGACTGCACTTGTGGCCTTGGTGGATGATCTGTGCCGGGAGATGGACTGAGGTCGTTCGACCTTGTTGGTTCTATTAGATCTGTCAACTGCTTTTGATATGGTTGATCACGAGATGTTGGTGGCGCGCCTGCGGGAATGTGCAGGGGTGGGCGGGGTTGTTCTTGAATGGTTTCGCTCATTCCTGACCGGGAGAACCCAGAGAGTGGTACTCAGGGAATGTTTTTCATCGTACCGAGACCTTGTGTGTGGTGTCCTGCAGGGTTCGGTGTTGTCCCCCCTCCTGTTCAATGTATACATGCAGCCTCTCGGCAAGGTGATCAGGAGGTTTGGTGTACGGTGCCACCAATATGCTGATGACACCCAGCTATAACTCTCTTTTTCAACAAACCCAGACCTTGCAGTCTCGGTGCTTACTCAGTGTTTGACGGCTGTGAGGGATTGGATGAGGGCTAATCGACTGATGCTGAATCCCGACAATACGGAGGTGATACTGGGGGGGAAGGCAATGGAGTTAATAGCTCTGATCATTGATGGGGTCTGTCCTCCATTGGTTCCCCAGGTGCAGAGTCTGGGGGTGCTCCTTGATGCACAGCTCCACCTGGATGCTCAGGTGGAGGCTGTGGCGAGGGGTGCCTTTCGCCAATTACATCTGGTATGTTGGCTTAGGCCGTATGTTTCAGACTCCGACCTGACCACAATCATCCATGCTTTCATCACCTTGAGACTAGACTATGGTAACACACTCTACGTGGGGCTACCCATGGTGATGGCCCAGAAGCTGCAGCTGGTGCAGAATGCGGTGGCCCATCTTTTGGTGGTACTGAGCTGCCGGGAATACATTACAGCAGTGCTCTGTTCTCTGCATTGGCTGCTGATAGTCTTTCGTGCCCGATTCAAGGTGTTGGTTTTAACCCCCCTTCCCCTAATCTTATCCCCATTCCCTGTCTCCCTCCTGATCAACTCCCATTCTCCTGTTCCCTCTGGAACGGTCACTCCTCTGCTAATAAAGCTCCCTATATTCATGATCTTTTCTTCTCTCGCTCCCTTCACCTTCTCGCTCTTACTGAAACCTGGATCTCCCCCACTGACTCTGTCACCCCTGCCTAGGGATGGGTGAATGTGGTTCGGAAGTTTGGAGTTCGGACCGAACTCGACCAGTTCGGTGAATCGAACTCGATTTTCGAACTGAACCGAATTTCTGAACTCGGCTCTGTTTGCCCATCCCTAAAAGATAATATTCCATTTAGTTCAATGGGGTTTGAATTTCTGAACTTTGTTCAGAAGTTCGGACCAAACTCGAACAGTTGGGTCAATTGAACTGAATTTCCGGACTGAACCAAACCAAATTTCCGAACTCAGTTCTGTTTTCCCATCCCTACCCCTGCCACCCTCTCCTATGGAGGTCTCCCTTCTCCCACCAGCCCTGGACCAAAGGCTGGGGTGGTGGCGTAGGCCTCCTCCTTGCCTCTTCCTGCCAGTTTCAACCCCTCCCCTTCCCCCTCTCTCCTTCCCCTCCTTTTGAGGCTCACTCCGTATGCCTCTACTCCCCTCTCCACATTGGTGTTGCAGTTATCTACTGCCCTCCTGGCTCCCTCTCCTCCTTTCTCTCTGAGTTCGAGTCCTGGCTCACCCTATTCCTCTCTGATGACATCCCCACACTCATCCTTGGCGATTTCAATATTCATGTTGATGCACCCTCTCAGTCTTGCATCACCCGCTTCCTCTCCTTGGCCTCCTCCTTTAATCGCCACCTCTGCACTAGCTCCCCCACCCACTCTGATGGTCACTCTCTTGATCTCGTGTTCTCTAGGAATTGCTCTGTCTCCAATCTCTCCTTCAAGCCCCATCCCATATCTGACCATTTCCTTGCCTCCTTCAACCTCTCCCACTGCTCCCACTGCTCTTCCCCATCTTCCCATCCTTTTCGCGATCTGCAGGCCATTGTGCCCCAGGACTTTGCCTCCTCCCTCTTCTCCCCTCAGTCCTCCTCCTCCCCCGATTCTGCCATCTCCACCTTCAACTCCTCTCACCTCCACCCTCTCCTCCCACCCAGCTCGCTCCTGTAACCCTTGCCCTTGGCTCACCCCCATCATTCGCCATCTCCGCTCCTGTACCTGGGCTGCTGAATGCCTCTGGCGCAAATCCCACTACCATGCTGACTTTCTCCACTTCAAATTCTGCCTCTCATCGATTAACTCTGCTATCTCCCTCACTAGACAGCAGTACTATGCCTCTTGCATTGAGTCCTGCTCCTGGGACCCTTGCCACCTCTTTTCCACCTTTGACTCCCTTCTCAATCCCCCCTGTCCTCCTCCTCCCTCTTCTCTCTCCGCTCAGGATCTTGCTGTCTTTTTCACCTCTAAAATTGACAAGATCCACCTGGGTATCACTTCCAAGTCCTCTCCCCCTACAACTTCCCCCACTCCTCCCTCCTCTCTCCTGTCCTCCTTCCCTCCCGCCTCCCTTGATGAAATCTCCTCCCTGCTCTCCTCCTCCAACCCCTCCACTTGCCCCCTGGACCCCATTGCTTTCCGCTTCCTGACCTCCATTGCTTCCACCATTACCCCTCCCCTCCTGCACATCATCAACCTTTCCCTCTCTCAGGGGTGTAGCAAGGTTGAGAAGGGCCTGGGCTCAAGCCTCAGTTATGGGCCCCTCCAAAAACCCAAAGTGGGTGGAGCTTAAGGGATGGGGCAGGGCTTAAGGGATGGGGCGAGGCCTGCTAGCAGCTTCTAAATATACAAAATCCAGCGGCTAGAAGTTATAACTGTGGCCACAGACAAGCATGGCCTCCCAATGCTTCCCACCTCCCCAGCTGAGCATCTACCACCATTCCCCAGGAGTGGTTCCACTGCAGGGGCCACCGGGCAGGCAGTGAGGCAGGCACAGAGAGACTGACTGCGTCCACTGCCTTACTGGGGGAGCAGGGGGAGCTTAGCCAGTCTGGCCTCCAGGGCCTGTTGCTTCTTGCTGCCGGTGTCACCTGTGCCTTGTGCACGCATGTGGTGCGACCAGTCCAGAGGTGCTGCTATCAAACACACCAGACACCCAAAATTCAGCTAGCTTATTAAGTGCATTATGCCATGAAAATAGACTCTCTCTCATATATATACATACAGTTCAGTTGTGCCCCCATAATCAGTTCATACTGCCCCCACCCATAACCATTTAATTTGTGCCCCTGGGGGAGCGTGAATTGATTATATGGGAGCGCAAATGAACTGGTTATGGGGGGCGGGTTTAAAGACAGTATTCCTGTTAGCAATAACTTCATTAAGAAAAGTTAGTGAAATAGCAGCCATAATAATCTCAGAACCATATTTGCAGATTTATTTTCCAAGATAGAATATATATTGCTTTACATCCTAAATTCCTACTTAAGATAGTATAAGTAAGACAGTTGTGAGAATGTGGCCCTT
>QEPC01013206.1:117894-130557 GCA_003113815.1 Sphenodon punctatus
GGGGGGGGGGGGGAGTCTGGGTGGAGAGTGTGGCACTGGATGGAGTATCCACAATGTATTATCTCCCTGACCCAGCAGTCAGAGGTAAGGGTAGCCCATTGATCGTAAAAGGGGCGGAGGCAGTTGAGGAAAGTAGGGGGATACTCATACACTTCCTTGATCTCAGATATTCTAAAAACGCTGTTTGGGTGGAGGTCCAGCCGACGAGGTGGAGGAGGATCTACCTTTACCCCTTTGTTTGGAAAATCTCCTACGAGGTTGGGCAGCAGGAGTTTGTGGCTGCTGGTATTAGGGGGGAATACCGTCTGTTGGACTGGTAGGAGTAATGAGGGCGCTGTCTGGCCTGGTAAGAGTAAGGGGCAGATGCATGACAGAATGGCCTCTTTCTAACAGAGCGAATCACTCCTGTGGATCTAGCGGTCTGGCACATTTTCTTGACCTTCTTCAAGGTGTCATCTGTGGAGGCTGCAAAAAGGGGAGGTCCTCAATGTGGGTTTTGTTCTCAGGGGCTAGGGCGGTAGATCGAAGCCAGGCATGCCGCCTGAGAGTAATGGTCGAGGCCATACCTCTTATGTTCAAGTCGGCAATGTGCATGCTAGCGGTGAGCTGGAATTGCGCTATTTGCATGCCTTCTCGCTGCAGGGCCAGGATCTGGGTGGGATCGGATGCTCTACTCAATTGTGACCACAACCAGTGTTGATAGCCGCAGAGGGCGGAGCCGTAGTTGGCGGCTTGCAGGGAGAGGGTTTCAGAGGAGAATATTTTCCTGCCCAGCACATCTAGGCGTCTTCCCCTTCCTATCTGCAGGGGGGATGTCTTTATGCCTCCAGCCCTGGATTTTAAAGAGGCTGCTGCTGCTATGACGAGGGAGTTTGGGGCTCGATGTCTATAGAACATGGCTGCCCCTTCCCTGGGGATAGCATACAAAGAGTCCACTAGCTTGTTAGTGGGCGGGGCAGAGGAGGGTTTTGCCCACACAGCCTTTGCGGGTTCCAACAGCTGATCCAGCATAGGGATCATGATCTGGCCAGAGTCCCCTGACCCCAGGATGCCGAAGACGGGTCCTGACTGTGCCTTTTTTACAACCCTCGTAGGTAACTTGGGAAGGGCAGCAACCAGGCGTCTCAACATGGCCTGAAAGGCCTTACTGTCCTCCATGGAGAGGGTGGGGTTAGGGTCAGAGATGGTGTCAGGGGGAGGTGAAGAGATGGTTTCATCTTCTTCAATTAAAGAAGATGAAGAGGAAATGGAGGCTGAGCATTCAGACAAGGCCTCAATGTCAGGAGGGGCAGCGGGAGTTGTTGCCGAGGTGGGAGCAGCCCTAGGTAGCTGTGGAATGCCCAGGAGCGCATTAAGGAAAGAGGACTCCGCCGGCGGGTCTAACCTTGTTTCCGCTTGTTGTGTAGGGGAGATATTCTGCTGCTGTGGTTCCATCTGCAGCGTCGGCACTGGTGGTACCGCAAGTACACAGAACGCGATGCTGATTCTGGGACTGACTTGGCTGCATCCCTGACTGGAGGGCCAGGTCTTGCGGAGAGTCAGGCGGTGGTGCCGGAGGTCTGTATTGGCGAGTGGCCTAAGGCTGTTTGCGTTCCAGGCACAAAAAGTCACTCCTTGAGGGATAAGGAGATCTGCTCCGAGAGCGGCACCAATAGTCCATATGCTCGTACCCATGGTACCGGCTATAGTCCTAGTGACGGTACCATGAGTCCCTGTATAGGGAGCAACAAGAACATGGCGATTGGGAGCATTGATCCCTATGGAAGCGGAGCAGTTCACTGAGGAGGTGATGAGGCTTGGTATGTTCTCCCTCTAAGGTGAAATCCGGTTCCAAGGGCTCCTGCCTAGGTGATCTAGAGTGGGAGTGATGGAGTCGCTGGAACCACGTATGAGAAGTAGACCGGGAGTGCCTGTGGAGATCCTCCGTCTGCTGCAGCGCGGGTGGAGCTTGCTGGGCTGACGGTACTGGTGGTTGTGGTACTGGACTCTGTGCCATCGCCTGCGTCACCGAGAGCGGCTCCGAGAACCCTGTGTCCACCTCTTTAGTTTGGAAAATGGTCGCGTCGGCACTGAGTGTCCTCTTTTTCTGTTTATGGTGTTCCCCCTGTCGTTTAGAGTGCCATTCCCTGGTGGCAGTGGGGACGGTGCCGGTGGCAGTACCGGCTGTGTCTGGTACCGGTGGTACAGGAAGCAGTACCGAGGCCGTGAACACCATCTCCGGAGTGTGGGAGGAAGCGGCCTGGAAAGGGACCAATGGCTCCATGGAGGTCTGGTGCCTAGACGAAAGGGACAGAGGCCCTTCTTCGCCCCCCTGGAGTGCTCTCCTAGTAAGGAGCTCCTGCAGCCTCAGAGCACGTGCACTTTTTGTCCGAGAGGAGAGAAGAGCACAGTGAGAGCAAGTCTTGGTGTTATGTCCTTCTCTCAGGCAGGAGAGGCAAAGCTCGTGAGTGTCACTCACTGAGAGCATGGCGGGGCAGGAGGCACACCGCTTGAAGCCCGGTTGTTTGGGCATACTTTGCCGGCCTGGTAGAGGTAGGCGGTAGGCCCCGAGGGGGGGGGGAACCCCCGCGGTGTGGGGTTTCTTCTTTTCCCTTTTTCTTAGGAAGAAAACGATGAGAATTTATCAGAGAAAGAAGTCCTTCTCTGTGAGGTAAACTACTGCCTTGTGCTGAGAAGCACGGAGGTCTTTCAATTGCGACGCGGTTGGAAGGAACTGAGGCGGCGAGAGCTCCGCCCCCTTTTATACGCTCCCGCTCTTGCGCGATCTGGGGGCCGCGCTTTTCTCAGGAAGGGAGGAGGGACGGAGCCCTCACCATGTTCTAGATCTTTCCAGGACATCTTCCACCTGGAAACTGCTGACAAGAGGTTTTCCGGTACCTGCGGAGCAGGAAGTGAATCCCCAATAGACCCAATAGTGAGAATTGCAGAGATCCTCAAAAGAAGAACTTGCAATTTTCATGCTTTTTAGTGCATGATTGAATTTGCAAGAACCTTAACTCTTCTTGTAAACTGGAGGTTTCTTAATTGGAATATCCAAGTTTTTTGCTAAATACAATGCAATGGAGAAAATTTGTCCTGCTGGAACAGTAGAATGATAAGCAGCATAACCACTATGGGAGCAGGGCTTAGGGGAGGATAAGATGGAAGCGCTGCTCCCTTCAGTTTAGAAGGTTACTTCCCGCAAACAGCAAGCACTGGAAAATGTTTTTGCTTGGGTAGGCATTTAGTGGGTGATGGATGGGTTAGGGGTGTGTATATTTTTAAATTGTACTTCTTATTTCCTTTTAATGTCTTATGCATGCATCTGTTTTTATATTACTGTAACCCACCCTAAGCCTACTTTTTGTGAGATGGACAGGATATAAATTTAAATAAAATTAAGAAATAAACCAGGCTATCGGGGTGCACTGATTTGCAGTGATCCTGATTCTAGGAGGAACCCCAGCAAGGTATTTGGGGATACCAACCTGCAGTTTTGCACAGAGCCTTGCAATCCCTCAGGACACCCCTGCCCCTTGCTACACTCCTACCAGCGTCTCCTTCCTGCAGAGCACAAAAGAACTCTCCCCACACCTCTCAAGCATGTCTCTCTTAGCTTGACAAGTGGATGTGAGCACTACATGGTCATGGGAGTAGAAGAGATGACTCCTCCTCCCCAGCAGGCACTGTGGCACAACAGAGCCCTGTGCCATGTGCTCTAAAACAATTACTAAAATAATCTTCCCTTCAAAGACATCTTCTCTGGTTAACAAGTGGGTCAATTAACCTCAACTATGTCAGCAGGCACTGTACCTGAAGCTGACGTTTCAGTCCCAAGAACCATCATTAAAGTACTAGGGATATAATTCAACTCCCATGGGTTGTCATTCCACTGTACCTGAAGCTGTCATTCCAGTCCCCAGAACCATCATTAAAAATATGGGGCCATCCTTCAACTCCCAGGGGGCTGTCATTTCACTGTACCTGAAGCAGTCATTTCAGTCCCAAGAACCATCATCAAGGTCTTGGGATCATTATTCCACTCACAGGGGGCTGTCCTTCCACTGTTCCTGCGGCTGTCATTCCAGTCCCTAGAACCATCATTAAAGTACTAGGGACATAATTCAACTCACAGGGGGCTGTCATTCCACTGTACCTGCAGCTGTCATTTGAATCCCAAGAACCATCATTAAAGTACTAGGGACATCATTCGACTTCCACATGTTGTCATTCCACTGTACCTGAAGTTGTCATTCCAGTTCCTAGAACCATCCTTAAAAATATGAGGCCGTCATTCAACTCCCAGGGGGCTGTCATTCCACTGTACCTGAAGCTGTTGTTCTGGTCCCTAGAACCATCATTAAAGTACCAGGGATGTCATTCAACTCCCATGGGTTGTCATTCCACTGTACCTGAAGCTGTCATTCCAGTCCCTAGTATCATCGTGAAAAATATGGGGCTGTCATTCAGCTTCCAGGGGGCTGTCATTCCACTGTACCTGAAGCTGTCATTCCAGTCCCAAGAACCATCATCCAGGTTCTGGGGCCATCATTCCACTCATGGGGATGCACTCCACTGCATCCAGAAGCAGTCATTCCAGTCCCTACAACCACAGACAGACCATACACACACAGACTAGGATTGCCACCTATGCCAATTTTTAAGGAACATTTATGAAAAATACATGTTGCAGGGCCCGCATTGGTGCCTAAGGTGCCAATGCAGGTGCCCTGCAACATGTATTGGGGGAGCAATGCTGCAGCGATCCAGGAGGTTACGGTAGCAGGGCCCAGGGTACCCTGGCAGGCAGGTGGTGGAAGTTCCTCCCCCTCTACCCAGGCTGCTTCTGAGGGTGGGGGCAGAGATTGATGGGGCAGTTGGGAGGGTCAGTGATCTTTGAGCCGGGGCATGCAGGAGCAAGGAGCAACAAGAGGGAGAGGGCCAGGGGCATGGGGGTGATTGTCCTCTCCAGCGTCCTGTAGCCCCCAGGCACAATTGCCCCAAGCCGCTCGGAGGAGGCAGGACTCCTCTTCTCAGCAGCCACACCCCCTCTGCATAGACTAACATGGTGTTTTTCACAACCCCATAACTTTAAAACTATTAATTAGCTTTATAAATAAACCCACCCCACCCCCTCTGGCAGCCTCCTCTAGGCTCATAGCTCCTCTTCACCAGCAGCATTAAACTCCTCTACCCTGCGGTCGGACTTTTTTTGGGGGGGAAGGAAAACTTCAAAAAGCAGTTTGTTGCACAGCATGAACCGCTTCCCCCGGTGATCATCCACTACAAATTTCACAATCCTAACTTTAGCCATGCCAATTTTATAGTAAATAGAATGTTGTGGCTTTACAATGGAGGGTGCAACGCACCATTATCTATTAAATTAGAGTGCTCTAATAATGAGTGATCCTAACATAGACCCCACTGGGACTGAGCTACTCAGTCCAGGATCCCAAACTAAGCAGCAGTAGCAGCTGCTCCTTATTTTGCTGTTAACCGCAAACCCAGCTGGAGATTTTGTTTACTCCTTCTCCCCCCCCCCAACTTCCTTTCTCCCTTCCGCCTCTTCCTGTGTTCCTCCCTGATCACAAACCGGCTTCCAACTCTCCCTGCTGCACCAAGGGGACTGACTCAAGGCTGCCAGACTCGCCTTCCCGGAGCTGGGGGTCTGAACCCAGGCATTCTGATCCACAGGATTAGCTCCCCCTTGATCAGGGTTTCCTGTCTGTCTCCCATCCAGACTCCCCCTCCCCCAAGCCAGATTTCCTGAGTGACTGCACCCTGACTTGAGCCCCCCCCCTTTCCTTAACTCTAGCTATGGCTGGTGCCGGGGGGAGCCCCGCCAGGGGGTGCAGGGTGAGTTGGGTGCCAGGGCGGAAGGTGTTTGGAAGATGAGGTGGGGCCGGAGGTCACAGTTTCTGGTTGGGGAGGAGCTAGAGTACATACCACGGTTGGCTCAGGGACTGGGAAGGGGTTTAGAACAGGACTGGTGGGGGTGCCAGTGGGGGAGGGCTTGGGGGGAGGGCTTGGGGTTGTACCCCTCTGCCCCACAGCTTGTCCTGACCTGGGGTCAGTGCCCTGAAGCATGGGAGCACACTGAAGCTGTTTGTAAACCCCCTTTCCTCTTAATTCTAGGAGGATCCTCCAGAGCGTTTGGCTTGTCTGAGAAAAGAGAGAGAAGAAGCCAGAGCTGATGAGGAGAGGAGAAGTGAGGAGTTGCTGGTAGGTTCCCAAAGCTCCCTTCCCTGCTGGTTTGGTGAGGTCAGAGCGCCCTGAGTGACATTGCAAACTCAGGCCTATCCTGTTGGCGCCTAGGGAGAGGAGTGTACGGTTGGGCATAGTTTCGGGAATGTGATGCTAGAGGTGGTTTCACAGAAGATGTCCATGTATATATTGGCCCCAGAGAATCTACCTAAGGGCTGCTGAGATGTTACAGTGACAGACAGAGTTGATGGGGAGAAAAGACATTAAAAAAACCACAGAGTGGGTGGGTGGAGAGTTTGTCTCAGTTCACGCTGACAAGGGTTTGGGGGAGAAACGCTCCTGCTGTTTTTGGTAACCTGCACCTTACCCTGCCCTGAAGCCCTCCACTTTCTCCAGCCTAAAAAAAAATAATCTCTGGTCATTCTCCACGAGGAACCCTGTGTTCTTAAATGGTGGGAAATAACTCCCTGATTGTAATCCAGTGTTTTCTTCCTGGGGGTTACAGGAAGGAGCTCTGTGAGCCAGCATGTCCTGGAAGAGGGGTGGGGCCTCAGGCCCTGGGACCAAACGTGGCCCACAGCTAGTTTTTATCTGGTCACTGTCCAGTTCCTAGATTTGGCCCCTGGATCCAGTTCCTGCCCCACAAACACTTGGAAACTAAGTAAGGGGACAGAGATGACGGCATGGACCCAAGAATAGGGGACAGATCCATTACCAAGCCTCTCTCCCTGACTGCAGAGACAGACGGAAGCCGAGAGGCAGAGGATTGTCTGGGAGTGGAAGGAGCTGTACGGGTTCCTGGAGGAGCAGGAGCAGCTCCTGCTGAACCGGCTGGAAGAGCTGGACAGAGAGATCATCCAGAGAAGGGACGAGAGCGTCTCCAAACTGTCTAGGAAGATTTCCCTGCTGGATGAGCGGCTCGGTGAGAGGACAGGAGAGAAATGGCATCAGGTACTTGGCCAACCCTTGCAGGTGAGACTGAGCTAGTGTCATGATAACACAGTGTTTCCATAGCAACATCTCAGCTCTAGGTCTCGAAGCTCTTTTAAAAGGGGGTCTAGGATCATTATTGTGGTCCCTGCTCTGAGCAGGGCTCTAGTGGTTGCTGAGAGCAAAGCTTCCAGCTGGAGGGACCAACAGCTTCTCTAAATGGGATTCTGAATGTTGGGGAGTTTCTGAATATCAGAGACTCCAGCAGTGACTCCCCTGCAGGCAGGAGCCTCCCCAGCCTGGGACCCGCCCACTGACGCCTCTTTTTTCTCTCCCATCCAGGGTGTCGGAAGCACTGGGAGCAGGTGAGTCCTGGGCTCTGTCTCGGTGCCCCTCACGCTCCGCTGGGGTTGGAAACTGCACAGAATCGGGGGCTTCTGGGGTTTGAGATCGGGTCCATTTCTAACCCCTCCTCCTTTCTCCAGCAGGGAGGGTGGGGCGTTTCCAACTCCAGAGCCTGGCTTTGTGGAGCTGAAGCAGAGACTCGGCAATTTCTCTCAGAAAAGGGCCGTCCTGCAGGAGGTGCTGCAGGGATTCAAAGGTGAATGGGAGTTTCGCTGCGTCCCCTCNCCTGGCTTTGTGGAGCTGAAGCAGAGACTCGGCAATTTCTCTCAGAAAAGGGCCATCCTGCAGGAGGTGCTGCAGGGATTCAAAGGTGAATGGGAGTTTCGCTGCGTCCCCTCTAGTGAGAGATCCTGTCCCCCTGGGGAGGAGTCGGTGACTTGAGTGATGTCCCTACCCTTGAGCTGTATCCCTCTTACCCCTAAGTAGGGGTAGTCGCCCTTTCCTATGGGAGCCACCTGTGGGGCTGGCTCTACCTGCGGCAGCTGCACTATCGACCTTTGTCTGTTTTACCACCTTTTGGACTAACAGCGCAGCAACATTAATCCCCAATAGAAACATCCCCATGAATGGGAGGACCTGGATTCTCACCTCCTCATGCTCTTTCCTTCCCCAGAGACTCTGCGGCTGGAGCTGGAGAGCAGCACAGGTATGTCGGTGTGTCTGAGGGAGCCATGGAGAGATTTTAGACCAGTAACAATGTTGTAGGAAGGACACCACTCCACCCTCATTTCACCCCCTGCCCCACCATCAGCCTTCAGTGAGGGGAGCTGTCACTGACTCTCGGTCTGGGGCGCAGCAAAGACCTTGGCTTCAGCCACTGAACTTCCTAAAGTCGCAAACTGGTTCAAGGCAATAGGAGCAGCTGGCGAGGGCTGAGGGGGGAGCTTGAATCCATAGCTTTTGTGGTGTCCCAGGGTATTTTGCAGCATCCATGATATAGCTTCCCCCAGTGCAAGCCCTTGGAGGGCAATTCTTCAGTGCCTGCATCTCTTGTGGTCCTTGTGCCACAGCAGAATAAGAGCGAAGAAGATCAAAAGTGTTTGTGTCCACTACGCAACATTGCTGAATGCTCAGGGCGGCTGAGAATCAGCCCAAGCTGTAGTTTGTCCCCGTGTCTTTAAGTGACATCACTGGCCTCCCTTATGTGATTCATCGTACTTTGTTTTAGGCCAAATCCCAATTTTATCCTAGGGGAAGTAATATGAATTGTTGGGATTTTTTAATAAATAAAACCGTGAATACCAGACAGAGGCATAATGTTTCCCTGAACTTTGTGGGGGATGGTGGGGAACAGCCGGGGGAGCAGCTGGGGGACAGGCCCCTTTGACTCACCAAATTCTGGCAGGGGGGTGGTGGCGGGGGGGGCAGTTCAGGGCTCTCCTTATGGCAATGGGGGCATCAGCTGAAGGTTCTCTTCCTGGAAGGCAGCTGAGGGAACACTTCCATGTGTAGCTGGGGGACAGGCCCCTTTGACTCACCAAATTCTGGCAGGGGGGGTGGCGGGGGGGGGGCAGTTCAGGGCTCTCCTTATGGCAATGGGGGCATCAGCTGAAGGTTCTCTTCCTGGAAGGCAGCTGAGGGAACACTTCCATGTGTGGGAGGGTTGTGTGGCGCACAGGTTTGGGGATTGGCCCCACTGACTGGTGTCTGGATTCTCTCTCTTTCAGCAGGTGAGGGGCTAATGAGAGAGAATGAGAAAAATCTTCATCGGGAAACCCCTACACAAATGGAACTATTTGGGACGTCGTCAGAACAAATCAAGGGGAATATTTCCTGGACTTGCGAGCAGGGGGATGCCCATGAGAGTCAGCACAGAACAAAGAGGCTGCAAGGAAAACACCCAGCAAAGAAACTGGGTGAATTTATCCATAGTGGGGGAGATTGCCAGGACTTAAAGGGAACCAGGTGTCAACTGAAAACCCCCTTGGGGGAAAAGCACAATATGTGCCCCGAGTGTGGGAAAAGTTTCAGGCACCGATCAGACCTTAATAGACATAAGAGAATCCACACAGGAGAAAAACCCTATAAGTGCCTTGAATGTGGGACAGGATTCAGTCAAAGCTCTCACCTTACCATACACCAAAGAATCCACACAGGAGAGAAACCTTATCTATGTCCCGACTGTGGGAAAAGCTTCAATCAGAGTTCATCCCTTATTACACACCAGCGAATCCACAAGGGGGAGAAACCTTATAAGTGCTCTGACTGTGTGAAAAGCTTCAGTGACAGCTCCAACCTTATTACACACCAGAGAATCCACAAAGGGGAGAAACCCTACAAGTGCCCTGACTGTGGGAAAAGCTTCAGTGACAGCTCAAACCTTACTACACATCAGAGACTCCACAAGAGAGGGAAACTGTCAGTGCCTTGACACTGAGAAAAGCTTCAGTGACACCTCGGGGCTTAATAAACATCAGAAAATCCACACGGAGGAGAAACCCTCTCAGCCACCCAACTAAATTAAATTTGATTTACTTGCTTACAACCAGTGTCCCGTGGCTTCCTGTCCTCAGGAGTCTGCCTGGCTATAGCAGCAGCCAATCTCAAGCTGTCTTTTCATGTTCAAGAATGGCTTAGCCTAGTCATCAACCCCAAGCAGATGAGAAGCTCCATTCCTAATATTTTAGGGCTGAATGTTTCCTTTAAACTAAGGTCATCTTGTCCACCTGCTGCATTTAAGGAGGATGTAACTATCTAGGCCATCCCTGCAGTGTTTAAAAGGCTTTGCAATGAGGACTCCACAAACTCCCTTGGTAATCCGTTCTTCTGGTTAACCCTCCTCCTCCTCCTCCAACATTCAGCCTACATCTTTTCTCCCTCTATTTAAGCCTCTGCCCTATCATTAGTGGTCACAGAGAAAAAAAAATCTGTCTCATTCTGATTATTTCAGAACTGCCATCAAGTTGTCCTCCCCCTGCACTCATGTCTCTTCTCTATGCTAAACATCCCCAGCCCCTTCAATGTCTCCTCATTGGCCTTGCATTCTGGCCCATTTGTTAACCTCGTTCTTATCCTCTCATTTGCCAATGTCCGTCTTAAAGCAAGGAACAAAAAACTAGACTCAGTACTCCAATGGAGACCTGACTAGGGCTAAGTCGAGTGGTACTGTTACTTCCCATGTCTCAGAAAAGATTCATCCCAAAATGGTATTTGCGTTTTTTTGCTGCAGCAACACATTGTTGACTCCTATTAAGTTTTGTTCTCTATTGTAATCCCTCCCCCGCCCCCCCATCCCTTTCAGAAATGCAGTGGCTGAGCCCCTCATCTCCCATTGTGTATTGGTACATTTGATTCTTCTTCCCCATGCGCTACTTTTGTCTTTACTGAGAAAAAATGTAATTGACACATATCAGAACACACTTAAAACTTGCATTAAACAAAGCTTTGTCTGTATTAATGAACCACATGCTCTCTTTCAGGAGAATTTTCATTGCCAAAAAGGCCAGATAACTAGAATAGACACACCGTGTAGCTGAAACAGCAGCAGAAATGGCAGACTGAGTCAATAAAGTTGCGACTATGATGGCAGCAAAATCTTGCCAATGCGAAAATACTGCTGGCTTTATTTATTTCAGTTCTTTATTTATTTCCATTTCTAACCTGCCCTTCCCAAATGGCTCAGGGTGGCTTTGTCCTGAGTGACTCCCAGAGCCATCTCTGACCTTGTTCACGTAGGGAAGGAGTGGAGAAATGTTTCCCTTGTGGGTGACTGTCAATCGTGAAGGGAGCACAGGAGTAAGGGGCTGGGCAGCAGGTTCTATAGGGCTTCCAAAAATCTGAGTGTGTACATGTCCCCTCCCCCCCCCATGAGTCATCTATTTCCCCCCCCCCCCAAGGGCCTCTTTGAAAATCAGTACAAGCTCCGAGGGCTGCATTGAAGTTGGGGGGCGGGGGCGTACTCACAAAGAGGAGGGTCCAGATCATGGATCTGTGCCATGAATCTGCCCCCTCTCCTTGCATGTGTATCCTCATCTCGCTTCCCTTTATAGAACGAGTCTCTCAGTGCTCAGAGGTACGAACTGGTTCTGAGGGGCCAGATGCAGGAAGTGGAAAGGAGCTCAATAAAAACTAGCTGTGAGCCACATAACCCCCCCCCCCCAAAAAAAATAATAATAATCAGGGAATAGGAATAGAGATTGAGCCATTTCATGTCACTGCTCCTACCTGGAAGCTAACCTACTCCCACTCTATGTTATCAGATAGGACACTGGGGGGAGCAAAGGGGTATTTGGGGTAAGGTACAGATGTTTACCTTCAGGTTAAAGTTGCCGTACAGTCGAAGCGTGTGTAGTGGTTCATCTGTGATAACAGAGCAGGGATTAATTAACCCCTGGATAGAACTGGCCAAACACAATCGCTTAGTGGTTTGCTACCCAATGGTAGGGCTACCCAGGGTAAGTTATGTCAGTACAAACAAGAAGGTGCTGCTGCTGCTGCCTCCTCGGGAATCTGGATATCAATGGAGTGAGCAGCTGCGGTTTGTGCCAGGGATCTCATCTCTTTCTGCCCCCCAGCCCATGTGGAGATGGGCTTGGGCTGGAATTAACTCTTAGAGCAGCCCTGGGCTCTGTAGCCCAAGAACCCAGGGAAGTGACCTCACAAAGAGTATTGCTGCATTAGATGGAGGGCATGGGGATGGGAGTGGCATTAACAGCCATGAAGATGCTGCCCTCTCTCTGCTGAGGCTCTTGACAGACCCTCTCTTTTTAGTCTTTCCAGCAGATGCTTGCCTGTGAAAGCCAGTGAAGGCCAGAGAGGCAGTAGGGGAAACTGACAAGGAGAGAAAATGGGTGAACCTATTAAACATGAGGGAGTTTGCAAAGACCTCAAGGAAACCAGTGAACCGCCATCCAGCAGAGAATCCACAAGGGACAGAAACAAAGCATGTGCAGGTGCACTGAATGTGGGAATAGCCATTCAGGCCTTACTGCACTGAATAAGTAAGTGAGACGGCCTTCTCACTGGCCTTCCCCGGTCTCACCTTTCTCCCCTCATCTCTGTCCAAAACTCTGCTGCCAGGGTCATCTACCTCGCCAGTCGCTTCGACCATGTGCAGCCCCTCCTCTCTTCACTTCACTGGCTTCCCCTTCCTGAACGAATCCTGCACAAGCTCCTAGTCTTCACCTATAAAGCTCTTCACAACCT
>QEPC01013206.1:144128-159318 GCA_003113815.1 Sphenodon punctatus
TTTACCTTTGATTTCTAGTAACCACTCTGTATCAACTATCCTGCTTATGTAATCAATAAACTTACTTCTTATCTTTATGAAGAAGTGTCTGTGTCTAACATTGGAACACAAGTGAGCAACAAGAGTTCTCAAGCTCTTGCAAACCAGAGATTAAAGAGTCTGTAAATGGGAAGGATCAGGCCCTTGAGTGACAAAGGAGTTGTCCCTGCGGCAGGCTTGAACCGGCCAGAGAGGAAAACTGGTTCAAGTGGGCTGTACGCGAGGGAAACTGAGTCACTCAAACCCGGTAAAGTGGGGGTGCAGACCTCCAACCCGTGACACAGTGCTCCTGAGGTCCCATGACAGGCTATTTCTGTGGGGTTCCCTCCACCCCTGCAACTCTCAGCTTCTAGGGTGGCTGCTTCCTGGGGGGGTTCTGCCCCCCCTCCACTCACCTCAGCTACTAGCATGGGGGAGCAGGGCCCTACAGGAAGGAACTAAAGGGATGGGGCTATGGAGGCCCTGCAACTTCTAAAGCCGGCCCTGCAGACATGCCATTCAGGGGAAGTGATTTAATCTGGGGGTGTTGGGCATGGATGCTGGCGGTCAGTGTGTCGAAATTTACCTGGGGAAGTCCACGCTTCTTCAGAATTTAATGCAGCCCCTCTGAGAGGGGAGGCAGACCCAGGGGGAACCCCCGCTAGGAACCGCTGTATTAGAGCTGTGCTTCCAGCATGCCGGGGAGCTTCTGGAAGCCAAAGTCTGTGTGCTGATTATCGAGGCCTGGCATCCGTCCCCTGATGTGATGGGGGCTCCCTCTGTTGGTGGATGGTGGTAAACACCTGCAGTCTTTGGGAAATGCAAGAATCCAGTCCTGCCAACCATTCCCTAACACCTCGGCACCAGACGCTCACCAGCTTCTTCTGCCGGTGTGGTTCATTCAGCAGGCTCCAGTCTCTTTAACAGCAGTCACACGGGGTGTTACTCCAGGCCTACCATCCAGATCTTAGCCTTGACCCAGAGGCGCAACATAGGGTGGAAACAGTCATAATGCTAACTCCACTTTAACGTTCCTTATGCATGTTGCAGGGCTGTATTGGTGCCCTCTGCAGCCCTGCAACATGCATAAGAAATGCTAAAGTGGTGTTAATGTGGCATTAGCGTTAGTGTTATGTCTGTTTTCACCCATATTCACACACCCCTTCTCCAGTGCAGAGCTTCTTGGTCACCTGACTGACAGGGTCCTATCCCAATCAATCTCCTTCCTTAGAACTCCAGATAATTTATTCATTTGTTTATTTATTTGGATTTTCATCCCGGCCTTCCCGGAAGACTCAGGGAAGCTCACAGCATGAAACGGACATACAATATTTTAAAACACAGTAAAAAATATGAAACTCTATAAAATTTAAATTAAAACCACCACTGCCCACCCTATCCCTGCCTGCTAAAAGGCTGGCCATATAAGTAGGTCTTACATCGCCTCGGGAAATGCACAGACTTTGGTGAACCCCCAGGAGGAGGGAGTCCGACATTAAGACCACTGGGGTAGGATCCTGGAGCAGGTGCAGCTGCAGCCCTACAGCTCCCCCTGCTGCAGTTACGTAGCCCTGAATGCACTTACAGTGCATTACTTCGTCCACAAAATGTCCTTTCCCCTTGCAAACTCACTGCTGGTTCATTAATCGGCGTTTGCCTTTTCCAGAGACAATGCATTCATACAGCTGCTGAGTTTCCTGCATTTCCATGGCCCACCCCTTGCATCAAGTGGCAGAGAAATTGAATCATCTAGAAAACCAGGAAGTGGTAAGGATTTCACACGGCACTCAGAATGTGGGGTTAGGGCAATTGCACATACTAAAAAAGTTTTGTGAACAAGCCCAAGGATTCCTGCATTGTAGGGTAGCTTTATCCTTGGAATGCCAGAGGAAACAAGCCCAGCTAAAAAAGTAGTTCTTCTTATTTTATCAGGGGTAACCAGCAAATGCAACACAGCTATTGGAAAAGCACATGAGAAAATTCTGCTAGTTATGCTGGGGCGAAGAGCAGTTACTTTGGAGTAGCCATGTTCTCTGAACAAGCTGAGGGGGTGTGTCTTTCTGTTGTGGGTTCCCTGACATCCCAAAATAACATGTCCTTGCTGAAGGTTTTTCCACAGTCACAGCACTGGCAGAGTTCCTCTCCTGTGTGGATTCTCTAAAATAAATGTTGATTTATAATGGAAGGCTTTCCCTCAGTTAGGTTTCTTGACCATGTGGATTACCTGATGTCTAATAAGATGTGAGCTGCGACCGAAGCATTTCCCACATTCAGGACATTTATAGGGTTTCTCTCCTGTGTGGGTTCTCTGATGTGTAACAAGGTCTGAGCTCTGACTGAAGCTTTTCCCACACTCAGGGCACTTATATGGTCTTTCCCCTTTGTGGAGTCTCTGATGTTTAACAAGGCTTGTGCTGTGACAGAAGCTTTTCTCACAGTCAGAACATTTATAAGGTTTCTCCCCTGTGTGGACTCTCTGATGTATAACAAGTTGTGAGATCTCAGTGAAGTTTTTCCCACAATTAAGGCATTTACAGGGTTTCTCTCCATCACAAATTCTCTTATGTTTAATAAGCTCTGAGCCTACACTGAAGCTTTTTCCACATTCAGGGCATTTATAGGGCTTTTCTCCTATGTGGATTCTCTGATGCATAGTAAGATTTGAGCTCCAACTGAAGTTTTTTCCACATTCAAAGCATTTATAGGGTTTCTCTCCTGTGTGGATTCTCTGATGTACAATAAGGTTTGAGTTCACGTTAAAGCTTTTCCCACATTCAAGGCATGTGTACGGTCTCTCTCCCTTGTGAATTCTCTGATGTCTAATAAGGTCTGAGCTCTGACTGAAGCTTTTCTCACATTCAGCACATGTATAGGGCTTTTCCCCTGTGTGGACTCTCTGGTGCATTGTAAGGTTTGAGCTGCAACCAAAGCTTTTCCCACATTCAAAGCACTTATATGGTTTTTCTTCTTTATGGATTCTCTGATGTTTAATAAGGTTTGAGCTCACACTAAAGCTTTTCCCACACTCAAGACAATCATAAGGTTTCTCTCCTTTATGGATTCTCTGGTGTCTTATAAGGGCTGATCTCACATTGAAGCTTTTGTCACAGTTGGGGCATTTATAAGGTCTCTCCCCATTGTGGATTCTTTGGTGTCTAATAAGCACCCAGCTCTGAGTGAAGCTTTTTCCACAGTCAAGGCATTTATAGGGTCTCTCTCTTGTGTGGACTCTCTCATGTCTAACAAGGTCTGAAGGGCGGCCAAAGCTTTTCCCACACTCACAGCATATGTTTTGCTTCTCTTTTGTGTAAAATACCTGTTGCACTACAGTTTCCTTGAGATCTGTGCAAACTCTCCCAAAGTTAATGGCTTCACCCGCTTTTTCTCCTGGGAGATTTCCCTGCGGACTCTCTGGATGTTTCTGACTGTTGCAGGCTTCTCTCTGCTCCTGTCTCTGGGAAATATTTTCTTCCGATTCTCCCAATAATGTCCCGGGTGATTCCATTTGCTCAGCAGCTTCTCGTTGAGGAGTCTCCTCTTCGTTCTCACTAACCAACCCATCGCCTTCTGGAACAAAGAGAATCCAGATGTGAGTCACTCCTTGTGCAAGGGAATATGGTGATGGTCAGGAGGGGATGCACCAGCTTACAGGCAAAGTAGCTAAGATGTTATCTTTTATTGAACCAACTTCTGTTGGTTAAAATTTTTCACTGTGTTCCCCATCCCCACAACAGCTCCCTCCCAAGTTATTTCCCCCCCCCCCATACATACACATTGCCCGTCTGAGCAACCCTGAGCCTTGTGGGAAGGACAGCATAAAAATTCAATATATAAATAAATAAAATGTATTTAATCTATAGTTCTGACTAGTGCCAGAGGAAGGGCCCTGTGTGTCCCGAAAGCTGGCATACATTCACCCATGGACGTTGGTCCAATAAAAGAGACCATCTGAACTACTCTGTCTCTGTCTCCGTCTCTTACATTTGGAACCAACACAACCTCCCCCTCTCTCTAGTTTACAGACACAGAGACAACATAGTTCACCTGAGCTCTTGTATCAGACCCACTACTGTTGGGGAGAGGATGTAAGCTTTCAGTCCACACAGGGCCCTTCCTTGGGCAAGGAACAAGTCAGAACTATAGACTGAGAAAAAGCAGGGCAGGTTTATATATAAAAAGGCAATGAAAGGGGCCATTTGGGAGGAAAGATTTGTAGATTTTAGACATTTACAACCAAGGAAGTTAAAAACCCTGAATCAATAGAGAACAGTAAATGCAGACCATGAACTACGTAAGGGCAAACAGTTAGGGAGAGGGTGGTAGGAAACAACAAAAAAACAATACAAGTTTATTGTTGCATAGCCAAGGCTGTTGCAACCTCATAAAAACACATGGATACAATAACACATGAAAAATTATTATACATCGAGTTAAATTTAAACTTCAGCCATACACAATTTAGGCGTTCGTAAAAAATGCAAGCCTCTGCTGCTCAACTAATACACAAAATTTAGCCACAAGCCTTGTAAATTCCAAGTCAACTCGGCTCAGAAATTTAGATAAGAGAAACCTAGGATTAGAGCAACTGGTTTTGGACAAAATACCCCCAAAGAACCTTTGCCTCAGCCCCGAGAATTTGGGGCAATAAAATAAAACGTGAACAGGGGTATCTACCTCTGAGGAATTGCAAAGCCTACAAAAACGCTCTTCTCTGGGAACTCCTGTATAGCGCCCTTCCAAAAGGGCTGAACGATGGACACTACATCGTAACCTAGAGAAGGCTTGCCTCATCCTAGGTTCAGTCCATACAAAAAGATAACTAACCCCTGGTTTATGAGGATTGTATGGGATGAAGTCCAGAGCCACTCTTTGCGCTGACAAAAGGGACTGCTCGAATTGAAGTTGTTGGTCCCACAAGCGTTTTTTTAAGAGAACCATTAGGTCCTAGACCCCTCAACAGCGGAACCAAGAAGCCTAGCTTGTAAATTTCCTTCTCTGCCAATGCGGACCAAAACCCCCAAAGGCCCACTTCTACCGCAAGGGTCAAAAGAGAGTTGCCCTGCGGCACAAATAGTATGGTCTTTACCCAATAGTTCAAAGTTTGCTGCAGAGCAACTGTTCTAAGGGAGGGGCACGGAGTCTCATAGCGTAGAATAACCTGCGGAGTTCCCTGTGGTACCCCAAGAATCCTACGCAAAAAGTTGTTCTGAGTAGACTCAAGTTTGTCAAGATACTGCCACCCCCAAACCGGGAAGGCATAAAGCAAGTGAGAAATTACCTTAGCTTTGAAAAGACTGAGAGCGGGTAAGACCAGCTTGTCCCCTTTACCACCATAATAGGAAGATATTGCCACTACAGTTTGCTTCGCCCGGGCTTTTGCTGCCTCTACATGCCGGCTCCAACTAAGTGAGCTGGAAAAAATGACCCCTAAATATTTATAACAGCTGACTTGCTCAACCCAGGTGGCAGGAAACAGCTTTCCAGGGGAAGGGAACACACCTCTCAAAGGATGTAAATACAAAGTGGAACTACAGAAGGCAAATATTATTATATTAAACATTTATATAGAGCCAGCAACATACCTGGTGCTTTACAATTATTAATTATAGACAGGGTCCCTGCCCCAATGGGCTTACAAATATAAACCACAGGGTGTCCATTACTTACATATTTCTGTAATGGCTTGAAAAGCCGAAGTCTAGATTGAGTCTATTACTCTTAGTATTTAACAAAATTGTGAGTTTCCAGGCCTATAATTTCCAGGCCTATAATTCATAACCAGGGACCCATCTCCACTGTGCTTTCCCCATTGGTGACCATGGGGAAAACACAGCAAACACGGGTCCCTGTTCATAACTTTATAGGATGCTAAGCATGATGGACTTACTGGCTCAGACACAGCTCTAGGGTTAAAGCCCCTGGTTATTTCTTAACCTCCTGAGGCTAGAAAAATCATCTGGTGGTTTAGAAATAGGAGACAGTCCTGGGAAGGGAACAGGGATTTTTTTGTGAGAGAATGAATACAGACAGGTAAGCACAGCCCTTGTCCACTTTTGGGCTGGGGATAATTAGCATCTGTTACGTTTTTGGCCAAGGGAGAAGCTGGAGCTGAAAGTCTTCCTCCCCCAGGATACTGGGACTAAAGAGCAGCTTCTCCTGAAATTTAAAGGCAACAGAGAAGAACCCCTTGCAGAATTCAACCTGGGGATGCCAGAGACCCCACAGCTCCTAATAACTGAGGGGAAAGCGATCCTCACCCAGCGAGGTCACAGTCTCTGAATTACCCAGCATGGCATCACTGTATAGGGCTCTCTGACTGGGATCCAGAAGAGCCTGCTCCCTCTCAGCAAAATACACAGCCACCATCTGGAAGGTCACTGGCCCCTGAAAAAGCAAAGAGTTTTCTGATCAGCGCCTCCCCCACCCCACCCCCCAGTGACAATCCCTCCAGCTCAGTTTCTAGATTAGTCTGTCCCAGACAGGGAATTCCCATCTCCTCCCAATAGGGCAACTTCCCCTAAGTCAGGCCACAGATTAAACAGGTCCCAGAACGTTTGTCCCTGCCTGTCTCCTCCTCCCAGCCTGCTTCTGACACCCCCCACCCTCCGTTAGCACAAACCCACCAGCAGCTCCCCAACAATCCCCTACCTGAGAGGACTCAACTGCAGCCATTTTTCTTTCCTCTTCCCTGGGAGGGCAAGATGAGCTGGAGTGAAACCTGGATGTTCCCCTGCAGCCTGTCAAGGTGAGAAGGGCAAAGGGGGGAAATTCAGAAGCAGCTTCAGTCCCTTTCAAAATTCAGTCTCACTCACACTCTTTCCTTCCCTGCAGACAGAAACTCTAGACCAGGAACCTCAGGCCTCCTCTGGATGCAATTTCTACCATCAAATTGAGAGACTGAGCTAAGAGGAAGGGAGCAGAGAAGTGGGCACGCACACAAAGATAGGGAACGTATACATGGTACAGATCCATGGAGCACCCCCATCCCCAGCTTCCATGTGGCCCTCAAAGCTTGTACTGATTTTCAAAGTGGCCCGTAAAAGGAAAAAGATTCCCCGCCCCTGTTCTAGGGCCAGGAGTGGCCAAAGTTCCCAACCCAAAGAACCGTGTACCAAAATCTTCATAGTTCAGAGTGCTACAAGATACACACACATCAAGAAATGGGCCCCTCGTTTCAAGGAGGACTTGGACAAATTGGAGCGGGTTCAGAGGAGGGTGAAAAAGGATCTGGAAAGCAAGTCTTCTGAGGAAAGGTTGAAAGAACTGGATACGTTTAGCCTAGCGAAGTGAAGACTAAGGGGAGACACGATAGCAGACTTCAAATATCTAAAAGGCTGCCACCATGCAATAATTTGACTGTTTCTAAAGAATAATTTTACATATCTGTACCCAAACAAAAGCTGTAATAACTCGAAATAAGATAAAATAAAGATGATTAAACAAATTTTTTAAAAATAAAAGACTGCCAGCACGAAGGTGGCCAGGAACGGTTCTGGCATTGCTGCGGTGGGCAGGACTAGAAAGAATGAGCTTAAATGGCAGGAAGGTAGATTTCGGTCAGATATCAGGAAAAGAGCTGTCCGGCAATGGAGCAAGTGGCCTAGGGAGGTTGTACGTTCTCGGCTGCTGGAGGCGGTACGTTCTCCGTTACCAAAAGAGGCTGGGCGGCCGTCTGTCGGGGATGTTGTAGACGTTTTCATCCTACATCCAAGCAGGGGGCTGGACTAGATGACCCTCAAAGTCCCTTCCAAATCAGTGTGTGCGTAGACCTGCATAGCCACTGGCTGGCATAGCTTGTGCCAATGACTTCAGTGGATGGACAACTGTGCTTTGTGTGTTAAAGGAACCACACATTCTGTACCTTTTGGTTCCTCAATAAGGAGCTGTGATCAGGGACAGATTTACCACAGGGGGACCCGGGGCAACTGCCCTAGACCCTGCGATGTTTGCTACTTCCAGGGCCCCACAGTGGCCCCTGATTTTAAGGCACTCCCTCCAAGTAGGGTCCCAAACACAACCACCGCGAGGGCTCCACGTAGGGTGCCTCAAGAGGGTGTGGAGCAATGGGGAGCGAAAGGGGCCGCGAGGCCTCACATTTTATCTTCACCCTGGATCCCACAAATTCTAAGGGCAACCCTGGCAGTGGCTGGGCTCGGGGTCCCCGATTCTCCGGAGGGATCCATGCGGCTCATTTCAGAAGGTGTCACAGTATTTACAGGGCGAGAAATGTTCCCACAAACAGAGCCCCGGGTCTATTATTATTTACAGAAAGTCCTATATATCTGGCAACAAGTCTGACATGGCAACCGGTCCCTGCCACCACTTTAAGATACTGGAGAGATTTATTTATTTATTTACATTTATTGGCCACCCCCTCATGCCTATGGCATCTCGGGGCGGCTCACAACACTAAAACAATAATAAAATACATAAAACAACAATATAAATCATTTAAAACTACCCCCCCCCAAACATTCCCCCTCCCTACCGAACTCAAAGGACCCCAGGGGGCCAATCACGAGAGGGTTGGGGCAGGAAAGAGTGAGATTTTTTTAAAGGAAGAATTAAACTCAACCCTCTGTCACTGTCTCTCCCCTTGTCTGTTCGTAGGAGGTGCCCCCCTGCTGAGCGCCACACCCGCTTGCCCTGACGGCAGCGTTACAGCACCTCTGGGTTCCCCGTCAAGTGTGGGGCCAGGGCCTGCACCGCCGTGGCGTTCCGCGCAGCTGAAGGCGCGTCAGGGGGCAGGGCTACACGGATAAAATACTGGGGCTGAGACTGACAGCGCGCCGGTAATCAGAGCGAGAAGGTGGCCCCCGTCTGAAAGCTAAGAGGTTCTTTGTGGATATTGTTGACTTGCGGATGGTGTGGTGTGGTGTGGTGTGGTGTGGTGTAGTGTAGTGTAGTGTAGTGCAGTGCAGTGCAGTGCAGTGCAGCGCTTGTCTCCTGGGTACCCGTTCTCCCCTTGAGGTGTGTAGCAAGGGCATGAAAGGTGTGAGATTGAAGGTGTGTGTGAGTGCCCTTCCCCCTCCCGGGGTCCCTTTTCTTCTCAGTCCTGAGTGTGTTGCCCTCTCCCCTTCCTTCCTGGTTTCTCCGAGGGATCCTACTCCTTCTTCCCCAACCACCAGGTCTCATTGAATCACCCGGACCCCCCTCCAGTGCAAACATGGGTGACTGTAACAGTAGCAGCGAGCTAACAGGCTCCGGCCTTCTTTTGTGCTCTGCGCCCTATGATGATAGGGGTCTCTCGGAGACCTCACAGGCCCACATACTATCCTGACGGGCACCTTTTCCCTTTCCATTTGCTCTCATTGTTTCCAATTGTCCATCCATGTCCTGCGGTTTATGTCCTGAGCCAAGGCGGGTCCAGCGTGCGTGCAAGTGTGTGTGTGTGTGTGTGTGTGGTGGGACCCCATCCCCATTGACATTGTCCCACTAATGCTCACACTTCAGAGATGCTGCAATCTGCACCTTTCATTCTGCCTCTCCTCTCCCTGCCTTCATTGCTGACATTTGGGAAACCCCATCCCTTAGTCCCCCAGAGCCAATACCCTCAACTGCCCATTGATCAGGGACACAGAGGGTAAGACAATCCCCTGCAGACACATGGACGCTGTTCCGAGCCCCACCAGCGCCATCCCCATCCCTCTCAATTACCTGCAGGCGCTGGTTCAGGGATTAATGGTTGAAGTAAATCACCGGAGCTGGATCCAGCCTAAGGGGCGCAGAGAGAACTGGGCTCCTGAAGGTCGACTCTCTCTCTCCTCAGCACAGATGCCACTGGGGGATTCGTCTGGGACCCCAAATCCTGATGGAAGTGGGGGCAGCAGATCCTGGCTTTCTTGCTAATCATTCATTCCAATCCGGGCTAGAGCCGAACAGACTCCACTCTATTGTTTATCCTCCCATCTTCCAGGATCAGCTCCCGCCCCTTCCTGTGTCCTTTCCTGATCCCCAACCGGGCTCCAACACTCCTTGCTGCACCGAGGGTGCTGGGAGTCGCCTTCCCAGGGAAGGGAGAGCGAACCCAGGCGTCCTGGCCCCCAGATCCTGTTCCTAGAGGCTCCCCTTGCTACCCATGAGGAGCCCGGGGGCAGGAGTCAAAAGATCATCCCTCTCCAGACTCCCCCAGCCCCTTTCCCCTCCTCCAAGCTCACAGCAAACAAGGAGTCACTTATCCTCAGCTTGGATGGGAGACAAGAAACCCCATCAAGGTCAAACAGCAGGAGCAGGGTCTGCGGGGTGTGTGTGTGTGAAGATACCAGGGCTCTGGGAAGGCAAGACCCAGGCTGACCCTTGGTGCTGCAGGGAGTGTTCCCAGTTCTTCATTTCCTTATTTAAATCTTATTTAATCTTATTTAAAACTTATTTAAATCTTGGATTTTATTCAAAATGTTCCTCTGTAGAAATTCCTATTGGTCATTCAGGGTGTCTTTAGACATAACGCCAATGGGTGTCTGAATGTGTGTATTGACCTTGATATGAACACCGGTTTGGCCCTGTGTTCATCATGCGGCGCTGCTTAGACACAGCCCATCTTGGGGCAAATCAGTGTTTTGTTCGCAACCCGATCTGAGCACGCAAGTGCTGCCACACCATTCCCCATGTTGTACCTGCTAACATGCCACGCGATATCATTAGACACAACGTTGGCCATGTGTTCAGCCGGAGCACACAAATTGTCCTTGTGATACTATGGGTGTTTTCAGACGTGACGAGATCACCGTGAGCCACACTGAATACCCACCTGTGGTCATCACTGTGCCCTGCACGTCTGTTCGGCGGCCACCAGATGTTCGCCACGCTGAATACCCACATGGGGTCAATTTCAACCACGCTTCCTGGGCTACCAGCGCGAAAAGCCGCTGAAGCGTGGTGAAAGTGATTCTAGGCGGGCATAAAAAAAAAAGTAACGTCTGGTCGGCTATCACGGCCCGGAATCCCCGGCGGGATTCCGGGCCGTGGTGAACCCGGAGGGCGGGCAGCGAGGCAGCGTGGAGGGGGAGGGGCCGTGCGGCCGCACGTTGCGCCATGCGGCCCCGCCCCCTCCCTGATTCCCCGCCGGGATCCCTGGCACGTCTGTTTGCCATGCCTGGGTGATCCCGGCGGAGAATCTCTGGGTTGTTTTCGGGATGGGGCAAAGCCGCCCCGTCACTTCTGAAACTGTCTCTTATACACATCTAGATGTGTATAAGAGACAGGTCCCGCCCCCTCCCTGATTCCCCGCCGGGATCCCTGGCACGTCTGTTTGCCATGCCTGGGTGATCCCGGCGGAGAATCTCTGGGTTGTTTTCGGGATGGGGCAAAGCCGCCCCGTCACTTCTGAAAACACCCAATGGTGTTCATGTTGCATGTTCAATGGGTGGCCAAATTGGTGTTGGGATAGTTCTGGTGCTTACACACAACGACCAAACACGTGCTTAGGGGTTTTGACACCCAATCTCTGTTATGTCTAAAGATGCCCTAAAGTTATTCAGCCAATAGTTGACCTTGCTACGAAGAAGATGGCTGTTAGGGAAATTGGGACCTTCGTAAGGAAGGAGAGGGGGGAAGGACTCAAAAACCCCTAACCCACAGAAACACCAATGCCCCAAGTTTGCCAAGAGGGAGGAGTGCACCACGCAGGAAAAACAACCCCTCAGGTTCTTATAGAGCCCTAGTTCTCTAAGTAGAGAAGAGGCAAGATCATCATTGGGGGGGGAGCAGCCACAGTGCACAACCTGCCCTATTATGGCAGCCTAATTCCCTATGCACCACAATTATTCACACTCTAGTCTGTGTAAGGGTGACAAGACGGGTGATGGGAAGTGAAGGGCACCGGGAAAGGTCCCAGACCAGGGAACGATGGGGTCAGGAACACAGCACAGTACACGAAAGGACAGTTTCTACTTGAAGGAAAGGGTGTGCCCGCACGTATCCCTTCACCACACACACCTACCCTTAGTGACTAATCCTACCTCTTACTCGCCAAACCCAGAACCCATCTCACGCCCACTGCCACCGCCCCACCCAACACCTTCACTCGCTCTCAGATTCACACACTCACTCGCTTCACACAATTCTCACAGTCCACGTATCTAGTTATGCTCAGCTTCACGGCCGGTCTCACAGTGCTCTGATCTCCAGCAACATTGCCTTCCCTGTCATCTGGTTTTAAGGGTGTAGCTCCACCCCCTTCTGCGCCTGGAGACGTGCGGAACGACGCACGGGCTGTCCTAACCCCGCCCCCCTAGCTCGAGCGGCGCCCTGGGAATCCAAGCCGCTGCTCTTCCCTGTCATAAGCGGGGGTATTCTTGGGGCGGATATGGCTGGGGTCGCCCTTCCGGCAATAGACCTTTTCACCCGCTTCTGCCTCTCCGCCTGGTGTTGGCCCTGGCCCCGCCGACGTCGGAGCTGAAGGTATCGAGCCCTAACAGCGGCAAAGAACTTCTTCATCACTACCGCGAGCACTGGACTAGAAAAAATGGTCTCAAATTCTGGTTAGCTCTCAGGGGAAAGTTTCCTAGCTCTAAGAGCTGTTCCGCAGTGGAACAAGTTGCCTAGGGAGGTGGTTGGCTCTCCGTCCCTGGAGGCTCTAAAAGACGAGACTGGTGGACAACCATTGTCGGGGATGCTGTAGCCGTAGCCATCCTGCATCCAAGCGGGGGTTGGACCAGATGGCCCTTGAGGTCCCTTCCGACTCTGCGATTCTAAATTTATTTTTGTAATAACACAAGTGAATGAGAGCAAAGGATGAGTCTAGCCCAGAGGGTGTGGTTGCCGTGTTGGTCCGAAATGTAAGAAATAGAGACAAAGTCATTCAGGTGAATCCTTTTATTGGGCCAACTTCTGTGGGTGAGCTGTCGGGGAAGGGTGGGGTATAAATGTTAATAAATAAATAAATAAATAAATAAAATAAGAGTGTGCCTGCTTTCAGGTCACACAAGGCGCTTCCCAGGCATTTGGAAAAGGGCCCTGGGGAGGTAGCCAAAAAACTTACATACACTCACCCGCAAAAGTTGGCCCAATCAAAGAGATCATCTGAACTACTTTGTGTGGCTTTAGACATCGCAACAGCTATGTGTTCACCAACATGGGCAATCCCCTGATTTTTAGTTTGTGTGTGTGTGTGTGCAACATTTAGGCTGCTTTCTGATGTTACCCGGGAAGGGGGGTGGGGAACGTCCGTGAGGGCAATTTCAGCTCTAGTCTCATGGAATTAGCACACGTAGGAATGCGCTGTTATGCTTTTCTCCTGTGAAAACACCCATGATTGTAAAAGCTACGTCAGGGGACCTGGTCATGCATGAGTGTTCTCACGGGAGAAAAGCAGAGTAGTGCATTCCTACATGTGCTAATTATCTCAGCGCCGATGCCCTTGTGGCCTGGAACAAGTTGATGACGTTTCACGTATTATATTAAGCTGCCTTTGTGCAAAGGAAATAAGACACGCTTGGTTTAATAAGCTGCTGGGCTACAGAAGATTTTGGGACCCTAGTTGCAAGATGGGTTTTATTTTGGGGACTTTAAATCTACAAAGCTTGAAAACAGCGGCAACTTAGCCAGGCGAAGGCAAAGACTGGAATGCACGGCAGCTACCCAAAGTGGGTTTTCTGTTAAAACTTTTAGTATTTGGTGTGTGTTGATGTGAATTTTGTTGGTTTCCTTATTTTGGTTTTTAGTCTTTTATTTATTGTTTTATATTTTAACTATACAAGCCCTATATGTGGGGGAAAATATTTTTATTTTTTATTGGCTTAAAATTGTATTTTCCTTTTCAATTTTATATATGTGTGTCTATTTTATTATGGCCGTGGCGAAGGCCGATGCCATTGAATAAATGATTACTATTACTATTACATGTGCTAATTGCCGTGAGAACAGAGCTGCAATTGCCCTCACAGAAGTTTCAAATTCCCCTCCCGGGTGTAATTATCATGGGGGGCTGACTGGCAAACAGGATGACTGCGCCTGTATGAAGGAGACTGCATTCTAAGTTTTCTCTGCCCGTTTCCTTTTCCATTCCAGGGTCCAAGCCCAATGTGTCAGTGCGGACAAGGGCCAAGGTTCTGACACTGCTGTTGCTGCTGCGTCCGACTGTCCTGGTGGTGGGAATTATCCTGACCTGTAAGTTCTGGGGTTTTGCAAATATGGCGCAGAGGGACAAAATCAAACAAAACAACACATAACGGACCTTACCAAAGGGTAGCAAAGGGAAGGAAAACAGCTGTATAATATTATCTATTAAGAAACTACGATGAGCATTACTTCTTTATAGTTAAGGACATCTGGTAAAAGGGGGAGATTTATATTTTACATCATATCAGGCTACTACCAACTCACCCTGAGTCTACATATTAGTTTAGGGCCAAAGTTAGTCTTATTTAACCCCTGGTAAAGAGTTAGAGCTGGAGTCAACTTTTAAATAATTAAAAAAAAAAATTCTATCTAGAAATTTAACTAAGAGATTAGAATGATTAAGAGATTCCTTGGGCTATGTTTACTTCGTATATGAATGGAAAATTGAACTTTAAGTCTTCATTTTATTACATAGATTTCCTGTTCATAGACTCCCAGTGCTGAAACCTGGTGAGGATGTTTTATTATTTTATCCTATTTTATTTATTACTTATTAAAATAAATAATTTATAAACCCAAAACACAGGGAAACACCCATAACACTGGCTTAACCCAGCAGCAAGGAGTCCCAGGATTAACATCGGATGGAAGAAAACACAGTCTACATGCACATCAAGCTTAAAATAAATAATTTATTAACCCAAAACAAACACTGGCAAAACCCAGCAGCAAGGAGTTTCCAGGGTTAACATCGGATGGAAGAAAGCACAGTCTACATGCACATCAAGCTTAAAATAAATAATTTATAAACCCAAAACACAGGGACCAATCCTTGTAAAGCACCCCAGTCACAGCCTGAGTCCAATTTTATCACGCACATCCCATTTCCAGCATTTTGAACACAACTGAAATCGCATGACTTGCAGTGACATCTCAGGATTTCCAAACCTCCATTTTACCACACACAGTCCCCCCTGCACTAACCCAGTAACCCCCAATCCCCTCCCTGAGAACCCAGGAGTCCTGGTTCCCAGCACCCCCTGCTCTAACCCACTAGCCCCCACTCCCCACCCAGTGAACCCAGGAGTCCTGGCTCCCAGCCCCCCTGCTCTAA
>QEPC01013206.1:160064-207217 GCA_003113815.1 Sphenodon punctatus
CACCCCCCCGCCCCGCAATTTTCTCACCGCCGGCGGCTCAGCTCCTCAGACTCCGTTTCGTCCTCTGTCCTGCTCCTGATGACTGCGTGGGAGCTCCCAGGGCCAAAATGTTCAGTCGGGCCTGGGAGCTGCCACGCAGCCGGGCTTCCCCAAGTTCCCCTCCTCCCTGCCAGAGTCGAGTCAGTTTGACTCGACAGGGAGGGAGGAGGGGGGGGGGCTGGGAGCTGCGCACGTGGCAGGAGCTCCCAGCCCCCCCCTCCCTGCACAGGCGGGACACTGCAGTTCATACCAGGGCGTCTGTATGCAGCGTCCTGGTATGAACTTCCCCCTGCCCGGCCCCTGCAATAGAATAGTGCTCCCTGCGGCACTATTTCATTGCAGGGTCCCTTTATGAGGAATGGACGGCACTTCTAGCGGCCCATTCCGCATAAAGGGAGAAAACACCTCCCTTTTGTCCCTGAAAGGCTTCCTTAGGGGTGAGAATGTTCTGAGTCACCTCGAAGAACCTGGTTTAGAGCAGCAACCTTGCTGCTCTAAACCAGGTTCTTCGAGGTGGCTCCAAACATTCACTGCAGCATGCGCGGCTGCTTTTTTCCCCCCTCTGTCAGACTTGGGGCTGGCCAGCCGGCCGGGGGAATCCTGGGCATTGCCCCTCCGGCCCTAGGTGGCCCATCGCCACTGGTGCCTGGCTCTGTCCCGCTCCCTCCCCCTTGCAGGAACAGGATCTTGGAGGCAGGGAAGGGACAGTCTCTCTCGTTTTAAGGGACCCAAACGCGTTACCGAACATGGGCTGGTGGAGGGGCAGTTACTGTCACTCAGTGGAGACGCTGAGCAGCTTTGTTCCCTCCAACCACAACACCCTCTGGAGAGGAGTTCTCTTTCCTCCTGTAGTTGGAGAATTTCCCTCTGGCTCAGCAGGTAGAGTGTGAGCCAGCTAATCCCAGGGCCATGGGTTCCAGCCCCAATTTAGGTGAATGGTGCTGACTGGTGACCAAGGGGTAATGTTTACCCATCTGTGGCTATTAACTGGGAAGAGGCACCTTCATGCCCCATGTGTCCCTAACCTTCAGATTCCTGCAAGCCAGAGTGTGAATAATAGGAAATGGAACACTGAATCTGTGGCTTTCCCTAAAGCTTGCGGGAGCAGCTTTTGGCCATTGTTGGAGACAGGATACTGGGTTGAATGGCTCCTGGGTCTGACCCAGCCTGGCAGTTGCTATATTCTTAACTGCGATTCTCTTTCCTCCCGCATCTTGTTTCTGCAGCACAGTGGAGCACGTTGGCGTCTCGGCCTGCTTCATGAATGGGCTCCAAACGTGAGGAGAGGGAACGAAGCAGACCTTGATACGACTTCAGCTGCATCTTTCCAGTCCGGAACGGCCCTTTGCACGGATTATAGTGCAGCTCCGCTTTGCTTCCGAGGCAAGCTCTGCTGCCAGGCACGTAGCTATCACAGGTGCAGCCGCATTGGGGGCCCACGAGCCTGGGGGGCCCCCACACACATGTCCTATGCACACTGGAGTGGAATGCCCCAGCAGGGGGGCCATTCCCTCTTCCACACCAGGGCCCGCCCCGTTCCCACCCAGCTACGCCCCTGCATGCTGCGCGTGTACTTGAGATTATTATTATAAGCATTTATATAGCGCCAGTGACGTACCTGGTGCTTTACAACGAATAAGATAGACACGGTCCCTGCCCGAGAGCTTACAATCTAAAGACAGGGGGGAGGGGAGACGGGGAAGGGGGAACAGAGGGAGAGACTGTGGCTGGCGGTCGCGGAGCGGACTCGGTGCTAGAGGGATTGCAAGCTTCAGCTGCGTTCAGTTTCCAGTGGCATCGTTTTATCGACACAGGGTCAACCTGGAGCGGTAAAAGCAGCAGCAGAGCGTGTGTAACGTATGATGTCATCTCCGTAGAGGGCTACAGGTTTTCTATTTCAGTTTCTTTTTTTTCCTTTTGCTGCATAAGACAAACACGCATGGTTTTATTCACCAGGTCTATGTTCTCACATTTCTGTAGCGTATCGATCTCCTTCATCTCATCCCCCGTCTTATCCCATGAAGCATTTATTTCCTCCGCAATAGCTTCCTCTACAAATCCAGCTCATTAGATTTTCTTCCCAGAGTGTTATTTTTTTTTTATATATCATCTATTTCAGTTTGTGATGCCCCTGAATATTGCATAGCTAAAGCCATTTTCATATTGTTTCCATGGGAGGGCAAAGTTCCCAGTCCCAAGAGCCGCGTACCACCATCTTTGTACTTTAATTTGATTTTTATCCCGCCCTTCCCCAAAGGCTTGGGGTGACTAGCATCACTGTAAAAATACAAAAGATAAAACCCATAACCATGTAAAATACTTATTATTTATAACCCTCCCCACGACCCCATACAGTGTAAGTATCTTGGGCCAAGAACCACAAGAGGCATAGCCGCATGGACACACCTGTCCTGCTCTGGGATTGGCTGGTGCTTTTGTGCTCCCGGCTGCTGAGATTCTGCAGAGCAGCTGCTGAAAATCGAGTTCAGTGAAGCCAGACTCGGGACCATCTAGGTAGAACAGGGGCCAGGTCCAACCATGGTAAGAGCCACACTTGTACTGCCCAAGAGCCTCATGTAGTTCCCAACCCACAGTTGGGCTGTAGGGGACTTACAGGAGCATCTAGTCCATCCCCTTCCAAGCCCCCTATGCCCAGACCCCTCCCTCTCACAGGGGGGAGGTGTGTATTTCTTTATTTATGTGGCCAAAAGCCATAGCAATTACAGCAAAATTCCATACACAAAACAAGAGATTGAAAACGTGACAAGGAAAAACACGTCCTATAAATACATCAGGAGTCTAGAATAAAACACATACAATAAAAGAAAACAAACTTGAATAAAAACTAAAACCCAAAATTAAAATACTACGTATTTACCACATACAATCACGTATATTATAAAACAGTTACTCCAATTACAAACTGTGCCATGATTTCCTCATTAACTTGTCTCCAATGGCTTCAACTGCTCGAAACGAGTCCTCAAAACAAATGCCTGGATCAAATAACTGACCGCATCAAATATAAAATCTGGATCATTAAGGGCATAATAGAGCTTAACATGCTCAGTTCTACCCGGGAGTCCATCCAACAAAGGTGTTAAACATTTGGCCCTTAGATCATCATACAAATGATAGGAAAACAAAATGTGCTGAGTTGTTTCCACCTCCAAGCAATCAAAGGGACAGAGTCTGTCTGCAAAGTCTATACTCTTGTTCATGCTCTGGTCATCTCTCGCCTCGATTACTGTAACCTCCTTCTCACTGGCCTTCCCCGGTCTCACCTTTCTCCCCTCATCTCTGTCCAAAACTCTGCTGCCAGGGTCATCTACCTCGCCAGTCGCTTCGACCATGTGCAGCCCCTCCTCTCTTCGCTTCACTGGCTTCCCCTTCCTGAACGAATCCTGCACAAGCTCCTAGTCTTCACCTATAAAGCTCTTCACAACCTTGCTCCCCCCTACCTCTCTGCACTTATCGCCCTCCATACTCCAGCCCGTGCACTTCGCTCCTCCTCTGTCCCTTCTCTCACCCTTCCACGCCTTCCCTGCTCCCCTAAGCGCCTTCGTCCCTTCTCACTTGCTGCCCCCCATGCCTGGAACTCCCTCCCTGTCCACATCCGCCTTGCCCCCTCCCTTCATACCTTCAAATCTCTCCTTAAAACTCACCTCTTTCGCTCTGCTCTGTCTGACTCTTTATCCTGCTGAGCCACTATTCCTATACCTACGATCGGTTTACCCTTATCCTTGCAACATGGACCTGCCTGCTGTCATTCTCATCGTAACCAAGCCAAGTACGTGCACTTGAGACCTCGCATCTTCATGAATGTTAGACCCCTTGTCTCTCCCTCTGTTCCCCTTCCTATGTCTCTCCCCCAGCTCCTGTCTCTCAGATGGTAAGCCCTAGGGGCAGGGACCGTGTCTATTTTATTACTTTGTAAAGTGCCAGGTACACTGCTGGCACTATATAAATGTTTGTTAATAATAATAAATAAATAATAATACCCAAAAAGTGTCCCTTCAAGACATTTGTGGGTAAAGCATTAAAGCGGGCACACATCAAGTACCTCCCATGCGCCGAAATTTTAGATTGTATATATCCAGCCATTTCTAGCAGGGCCGGACAATAAGTAAGATAATCCCTAAGATGGGACGAATCCCTTACAAGGGCTATATCTTGTTCCCTAGCTACATCCTTTAGACGGTCCAAAATGGTATTCCCAAGGGTACCCTTAGCTGCATCCTGCAGGTATAGGTCAGAAAATCCTAGTAAGTTAAAAAAAGAAAACGTATTTATTACCCAGGGATTTCTGTACCCATCCTGTAGATAATATGGGAGCAGGCCTTGCGTGTCATGAATGTTATTATAAATCTTAAGCCAAAGCTTAATTGCAGCTTCCCAGTCTCTGATATCCCAACTAACCTGTCCCACTTCCAGTCGAACTGCCGTGGCTGGAGTTCCATGAGGAACTCTAAGTAAAGTTTGCACAAAGCCAAATTGGGAAGAACCCAATTTGGGTTTAGTCAGCGGGATCCATAACTCCGCCCCATAAAGTAGCTTAGATTTAGCTTTGGCATTACGAACCTGAATAGCAGGCTCAACTGCCAGCCTGCCAGAATTATAAAAGAATTATAAAAGTATCTCGCTATAGTTCTCATGGTTCCCAAGGGGGGATGTGGCACAATCCTCCAACCCCTGCCCATACCTCCCCCCGCTCTCTCACAGAGGGTTATGGAACACCCACTCCCCAAACCCTTCTAAACCTGCTATGCCCAAACCCGGCCCCATGAAGTTGTTATAACAAGGGCACGCAGTTCTTGGTTACTGCCCCACAATTATGGAACCCTGGAAGTCTGCCTAAGCCCGAGCCGGTTTGTCTTGCGGCGGAGATGCAAGACCATTTTGTTTGGCAGGAAGGAATAGGGTTGGGTTGGGGAGCAGGATTGCTAGAGGATAGGGAGTGGCTGGGATGGTGTTTGGATTTTTTAGGGAATTTTATTGTTTTTTATATTGTTAGCTGCCCTGAGTCTCTGTGGAGAAGGGTTGGATAAAAATTGAAATCAATAAATAAATGAATCCCCCTGCTTTGACTTGATTAGTAACTCAACTGCCCTTACTATCCTAACATCTTTGCTGCTCTGGGCCCCCTTTACAGGGCAAACCTCTGTTGGTTACAATGTGAAACTCTTGCCAGTATTAACTGGACTATTGGCACTAGGCCTCGTGCAGCTGAGTTGTATTTTATTTATTTATTTTTATCTTAGTCGTTTGAAAGGCTTTTAAAATAAAACTGATATTTTGAACTACTGAGATCTTTGTTTTGACTAAAATAAAATAATTTTTAAAAAAAGAATCTCTCATTTGGAGGCTTGTGTGTTTCTCTGTTTGATCAAGGCTGGGGCAAGTTGCAGCAGGTCTGGGGTTACCTGGACGGACTTCCAACAAAATGTGTAAGAGGGGTGGGTGTGATGGGAAGGAGTGTAAGCAGAAGGAACTGGAGCGTTGCAGACTCCTTGTACTCTCATTTGAGCCTCTGGCTCCCTAGTTCAGTTCAATAAGACTGTTGGCATGACAAACTAGCCCAGCATGGGCAGAGCGCAAGAGAACAGGTCCCTCTGGTCTATGCCGGGGGTGGGTGCAACTCCCCCAGGATAGGGGTCAGACTCCCATTTGGAATTTGATCATCTGGATCCATTCTCAGTCCCAGCCCATCCTCACCCTGGTGAAGTGGCATCTCTTTGCCCTGTGCAAGGTGTGCACATAAACCAAGACTTGAATGACACACATGCAGATAGTGTGCATGATGTGCAGGTGACTGGGAGAGGGAGAAATGGAACTGCACTGGCTGCAGTGATGGGGTTGGGAAGCAGGGGTGTTATTATTATTATTATTAACAAACATTTATATCACACCAGCAGTGTACCTGGCACTTTACAAAGTAATAAAATAGACACGGTCCCTGCCCCTAGGGCTTACAATCTGAGAGACAGGAGCTGGGGGAGAGACTTAGGAAGGGGAACAGAGGGAGAGACAAGGGGTCTAACATTCATGAAGATGCGAGGTCTCAAGTGCACGTACTTGGCTTGGTTACGATGAGAATGACAGCAGGCAGGTCCATGTTGCAAGGATAAGGGTAAACCGATCGTAGGTATAGGAATAGTGGCTCAGCAGGATAAAGAGTCAGACAGAGCAGAGCGAAAGAGGTGAGTTTTAAGGAGAGATTTGAAGGTATGAAGGGAGGGGGCAAGGCGGATGTGGACAGGGAGGGAGTTCCAGGCATGGGGGGCAGCAAGTGAGAAGGGACGAAGGCGCTTAGGGGAGCAGGGAAGGCGTGGAAGGGTGAGAGAAGGGACAGAGGAGGAGCGAAGTGCACGGGCTGGAGTATGGAGGGCGATAAGTGCAGAGAGGTAGCGGGGAGCGAGGTTGTGAAGTGTCTCCCTGAGTCCCCCTGTGCCCAGAAACTGGACAGAGGGGGGATTCAGGGTTCAGTGGCAGGTGTGGCCAGCAGGGGGCAATGTATGGCAGCATTACAATCTCACACTTCCATGAGCAATGGAATACAACACCCAATGAATGAAAAAACCCCACAGTGTATGCAGAACAAAAAACTTCACAATGGTGGTGGCAGGCAATAGTGAACAAAATGCAAAGCTCTATTAAAAAATATATATATATCAAAAAGGGGAAACCAGCATTTGCTCCTGTAGATCTGGTGCTAGATTCCCCCCACCCCAGTTCCAAACTTCAAGTTGGTTTTAAATAAGGGGACATTATATGTAGGCATGATTTCTTTCGCTTTTAACATTTCCTGTTTTCAAAAGAAGAATCCAGTCGGGAGAGGAACCCTGAATCCCCCCTCTGTCCAGTTTCTGGCTGGCCTGGAAGGGGGGTGACCGTGTGCTGTCTACTGCCTGGGTTGCTTGGACCCCTCCTACACCTGTGGCTCTGCTTTGCTCCACCTCCCAGGTAACCACCATAAGAGGGTGCTGCTGCCCAGTAGGCGGTGCCCTCTGGGCAGTGGCTGAAGTCCCGTTGGCAGGCTGTTGGCAGGCGGTTGTGGCGGCCAGAGACGTACATCTTAATCCTCGCTCCCTTCTCCCAGTGGCAGAGGCGGAAGGCCTGGGATCCTTGCAGTGGCTTCCAGCTGGGACAGCCCCTACACCGAGCTGCACCTGACGTGCTTGGGGGCTGGGAGCTGCTTGGACTCGCCCCTGCCCCATCCTTTGTACCCCCAGAGCTGTGTTAGGGGGTTGACTCGGCCCAGAGGGCCTATGGGACGGGACATGCCGGCCCCTTGTGCTCTTTTCCCCCCTCCCGGTGGGAGTGGGGGGGGGGGGGGCGGAACCATGGGTTTCCCCTGGCGGCAGCTGGGCGGGTCTTCTGGCCCGAGAGGGGCTGGCCCTTAGTGGGGCCCAGGAGGGCTGGGGTAAGAGTTTGGAGGTTTTATAGGTTTTAGGTGGCATGGTTATTGGTGGGAGGATTTGAGGGGATTTTATTGTGTGGAGGGTGTTTTGGGAGGTTGGGGGGGTTCTGTGGGGGGAGTTGGAGGGTAAGGGTTTTTTACTATTCTGTTTGGGATGGTGGGTGGGATGTTAGGAGGGATGGGGAGTGATTGGATTAAGGAGGGAGGGTTGGGAAGTTATATGGGGGGGAAGGGAGGAGGATCTCCCCTGCTGCCAGGGCAGGACAGCCAAGGAGGGGCTGGGGCCGGGCTGGTGGTGGAGGGGAGGGGGGCAGCCATAGGGGTCGTGATGGGACGGGGGAGATATGGTTCTAAATAGGGGGAGGTGAGATCGGTGCGGCGGGACAGGTGCTTGATGCCTGTCCCGCTCACTACCCCCAGGCAGAGGGGCAGGTTGTTCTTGATCAGAGGGCCCCCGACCCAGTGGTGTTGTTAAATGTGAGATCGGTGATTAATAAGGCAACAACAGTCCAGGAAGCAATCCTGGACTCTGCTGCTGATCTCGTATGTATCACGGAAACCTGGATGGACAATGAATTGGGGCCTATTCTGGCTGATCTTGTTGCAGCCGGGTATTCTGTGCAGCATCAACTGCAGTCGGAGGGATGGTGGGGCAGTGTAGCCATGATTTTTAAGGAGACATGGGCTGTGAGGAGGAATCCGGTGCAATCCATATTAGGTATCGAGGGTCTCCACCTTGTGTTCGATTTGGCAGGTGACAGTTCGGGAGTGCTGCCTGTATACCGTGCACCTACCTGTACAGCAGCCTCCCTGCATGCTCTAGCGGAGGTGGTGTCGGGGGTGGTGTTGCGGTCCCCAAAGACTACTGTGAATGCTGAAGTCCTCCAAGACTACTGTCTTTGGGGACTTCAAACATTCATGCCAGCAGTGCCCTTGGGGGAGCGGAGCATGAGTTCATGGCTGTCATGGCAACCATGGGCCTGTCCCAGATTGTTATCAGCCCGACACATCAGGGTGGACATACCTTAGACCTTGTGTTTTGCACCGGCCTTGAGGAGGGTGTTACGTTAGTAGGGGAGATATCAACTTTACCCTTGTCATGGACGGATAATTACCTCCTGCAGACCTCGCTCTAGTGCATATCTGCCCCCGGAAAGGTGCAGAGCCAATTCGTATGGTTTACTCCCAGAGGATGATGGAATAGGACCGGTTCCGGAATGCTCTGGGGGAGATACCCTCTGACCTTGACGACCGCATCATCGATGACCTTGTTGTGCTGTGGAACACCTTGCTGACGGAGGCCATTGATCAGACGGCTCCTAGGCATCCGCTGCCCAGGCGGCAGCTCTGCATGCCTCCAGGTACGAATTCTGGGGGTGCTCCTTGATTCACAGCTCCGCCTGGATCTCCAGGTGAGGCTGTGGCGAGGAGTGCTTTCCGCCAATTACATTTGGTGCAACGACTTTGGCCATTTGTTTCAGACTCTGACCTGGCCGCTGTCATCCATGCTTTCATCACCTCCAGATTGGACTATTGTAACGCACTCTACGTGGGGCTCCCCAAGGTGACAGCTCAGAAATTGCAGCTGGTGCAGAATGCGGTGGCCCATCTCTTAGTGGGACTGGGCCGCCAGGAGGACATTACACCAGTGGTCTGTTCACTGCACTGGTTGCTGGTGGTTTTCCAGGCCTGATTCAAGGTGTTGGTCTTGGCCTATAAAGCCCTAATCGGTCTGGACCCTGCCTATCTGCGAGATCGCCTCACTCCCCAGGTCCTGGATTGGCCCCTGAGGTCATCAGGGGAACCCTGCTCAAGGTCCCCTGAGTTTTTCAGGGGGCAGCGCAGGAGAGGACATTCTTGGTTGCTGCACCAAGGCTGTGGAACTCCCTTCCGGTAGACGCCCGGTTGGCCCTGAATCTTCCCTCCTTTCAGAGAAGTTATAAGACCTGGTTGTTCCACCAGGCATTTGGCGGGGGAGCTGGGTAGTGGGGGAAGGGGTATTGGGGTGCTGTTCCCCCCCCTTTTATGATGTTCAGTTTTAATTGTTTTTAATGACTGTAAGCTGCCCTGAGCTGCCTGTGGCAGGAGGGGTGGGGTAACAAAATTTTAAAATAAATAATTAATAAATATGCCAAGGATGTGAGGAAAGCTTCAGAAGAAGTTGGGGCACTCACTATACATCAGAGAATCCACTCAGAGGAGAGCCCTTACATGTGCCCTGACACAAATGCTACAAGAAGAACTCTGCCCACACCAGAGAATCCACCCTACCAGGGAAAGGCTCTAGAAATGCCTAGCTGTGGGGAAAGCTTCAGTGTGAACTTCAGTCTTAGTATTCATGAAAGAACCCAAACAGTTCCCTCATTCCCACCCCCACCTCAGTTGCAGTTGGGAGAGAAGAGCGCATGAATAGAAAAGTTCACCTTGGAGGCAGCATGGGGCAGAATATTTTAGGAAACCATATAACTTAGCTACTGAGCCACTGCATTTTTAATCCTTCACCTCAGACCAGGCACCCTTGCTCTTTTTCCCATACAACCAAAAGCCCTGGGAAAGCAAATCCAATTTTAATATTTTTGAAAAAGAATCTCATGATTTTGATTCTCAACTCATGATTCTGGAACATTTGGAATTGGCCACCTTGTACCCGGAGTCTGGGTTTCCTTCCTCAAAGTGCTGACTTGACTGATGTCACAGTGTGTGACCTTTCTTTTTCTTTCTTTTAAAAAAAATAAAATAATAATAATATAGCCTTTTACTGTGGAAATTGGGTCATTACAATGTTATTTTATGTACAGTACAAAGTTTCTCCATAACCAAATACAATTAGCAGGTTTCTCTACAGAACCAAGTACCTAAACATCCTTTTAAACAAAGACACACACACACAGCCCCCTTGGAGACAGCAGAGAACCCTTCACAATTAATATTATCCGCTGACCATCCCTGTTCTAGAGGACTAAGAGTTATTATATTAACTTGAAGGCTGTTACATTATAAATCTTGCAGTAGTATTTGTTTTGCTGGAGAAGATTTGACAATGCTGCAAGAGAGGATCATCCAACCTGGTGTCCAGTGTGTACAGAAATCTTCCAAACAGTCATGGACTTCTGATGAGATGCGTTCCATGGTAATAACATACCATAATCTTTGCAATAAGTGTCTTTCTGTTAGACAGCCTTTAGTTTTCCAGTGTTCCCTGTAATGCTGCCAGTCTAATTTGATTGCATGCCTCTCTCTTTTCCCCCAATGACATGAATTCTAGGGAAAATTCCCAAAAGGTGTTTGACCTTTCCCCTTTATGTCCCTGGATTAGGCGGAACCCACAGACTCCTCTTGGGAGAAATGAACGACTGTTAAATTTGAATTAAACCCAAGGGGAAGCTCTCCCCACCAGACCATACAGACAGACTCTGGAATTCACTAGCACAGCAGGTGACATCATGCAGCTAGATTGCTCATATACATTTTACAAGCAGGAGGCTAGCTAGCTGTGTGTTAAAATATAAAAGGGACCATAAGATCTTGGAATTCAGGCTGTAAGGGGATCACTGGGGAGGCCAAGGGAAAAAATCTCTCTTACGCATACGGAGCTGATTACACAGATAGTCTAGTAGTCAATGAAATGACGGGTCAGAATGGAGCGTCTTCTCCCACTGGATAACCATTAAGTCCTGCTTATACAACTAAGGAACTGTTTAGTGCAGGGGTGGGGGAGTTCAAGCTCAGGAGCCAAATGTGGCCTGAGACTAGTTTTTATTTGGCCCTTTGCAGTTTCTGGATCTGGCCTCTGGATGCAGTTCCTACCCCCAAACACTAAAAGGCTGTGCTATGGGGAAAGAGATGAGGGCATGCACACAAGGATAGAGGACAGATCCAGGGCACAGGTCCATGATCTGGACACACACCCCTCCCCACCATAGGGTGCGGGCTGCTAGCTCAGCCCGGCCACTGCTACCACCTCCTCCTCTTGCCCCTTGGAAGGGGCTCTGGACTGGATGCAGGCTGCGAGATCAGGCCCCCCCACCACTGCTGCCTCTTCTTCCTCAAGGCTCAGGTGCAGGCTGCAAGCCCAACCCTGCCACCAGCATCCTCACCTCCCTGGGAAGGGGCATGCATGGTGGCTACCAGTGCCACTATAAAACTCCCTACAGAATATGGCATGCTAGCACGATTCCAGCTGTTGTGCATGCCAGCTGCCCAAGTCAGCTGCTGATCACCGGTCTATCCCTTAGGACAGCTGGGAGGCAGCTGCGGCGGTGCCTTCCGCAGGGCTATATCCAGACAAGTGAAGACTGTGTAGGGGGGGGGGGGGGAAATGAGATTTGAAATGGATGGATATTCCTTCGTAAACCTCCCCAATTGCCCTTCTTGCCCTGACAGGCTGCAGATTAATGGCCCCGTTTCACTTTGACTCATCCATCCTCCGAGGGGGCAGGGACAGGAAATGGGGATGCTGGAACCAGTTCAGGTAGGGTGGTTGTTTGGGAGCTGTTGCTGAATTTGCACGGGGAGGGGGTTGGGGGCAGTAAATACACAGGAGGAGAAAAGGCAAAAGGGACAGGGAGGGACAAACCGAGTGGGACAGGTTTGACTTGGGGGCTGATTTCTAGGAACAGGCCCACTGAGAGGGGAGCAAATTTCCCATCTGTGGAACAGGAAACAACCCATCCCCCACCCCCCCGACCACGGCAGGAAACATTCCCCAGACTCTAGCCTGATACTGGCTAGAGGCTGCTGGGAAATACAAAGGGGGCACTTGCCAAGAGGCCCAGGGGAGATGCCCATCCTCTCCCATTCAGCTGCTGGGAATAGGGGTGGGATTCCTACCATGGGGACGCTGCCTGGGCCCTGCTCTGGGGCTCCATATCCCATACTGGCTTCTCACCCGTAGGTGTGGGATAAATATGGCGGCAGGCACTGCCCTTCCGCACCTTCTTGGAGGGACAGGTAGTTCTCTCTGCCTTCTTACCCCAGAGTCTTCTGGAGAAGGAGAGAAGCCTTTCAGCAAGGTGTTGCTCCTCAGCCTTGGTCCAGTGCTTTACTCCTCTCTCTCTCCAGCCTCTCTGCTCTGGCTCCTCTTCCTCTGTCAATAGCTCCCATGTTGCTGCTGAGACCTCATCCTGGTCAGTCTCAAGACTCCTCAGTTCCATTCAGCAGCTGGTGAAGCTCTACGCAGATGCGGTGCCACCAGGCCGGTCTGTCTGCAGACTCAGGAAGGCAGCATCAAAGCCCCTTTCAGAAACCATTTCACAGCCAGAGAGGCTGGGAGCTTAATAGGTTTTCTTAACTGAGAGCTTGAATCCTGCGGAAATTTCTCCTAGTCCCCAAGAGCTGTTCCTGGCTGTGTCAGCGAAGGGGATTTTTCTCATCCAGCCTGGTGGTTCAACTGGTGGAACGGCCCCTTGGGAGGCAGGTGCTGAGTGGGGTTCTCGCTGTTTCAGGGGCTGGTGACTTTTGAAGATGTAGCTGTGTGTTTCACTGAAGAGGAGAAGGCTCTGCTCAGAGAGCCTTGTACTGGAACGTTGTGCAGGAGGATGCAGGAGAATAGGTGTGGGATGTGTATACGCAGACAAGAGTGGGAGAAGTATTTCTATTGTGAGGGGGAAGCCAGGAGGTGTTGGGGGAGTGTTTATGGAGGACAATGTAGAGAAATGGGTGATGTGTATGCATAGACAAGGCTGGGGAGCAAGCAAGTAGGGGGAAGTGTATATATTGGCAAAGGACAGACAGGTGTTGGGAAGGGTGTGTATTCACGGAGAAGTCCAGCTACGCCCCCCCCCCTCCCTCCTCCCACAAAGAGAACTTGAGAATTCTGGGAAATACAAGGAGCTGTATCTCTGATAGGGAACGGGAGTAAGGGGTGTGTGTGTGGAATGACAAAAAATAAGCAGGAGAGGAGGTGAAATAACAGGGAGGCAGCTATAAGAGCTGGGTGGAATGATAGGAGTGCTCCCCATGGTATCCTATCACTCTGCTGAAGCTGTTATTTCACTCAGAACTTTGTCATTCTACCTATTTGTCATGGCATTCCTCCTCTCATTCTACCCAGTTCCTTTCTGCAGAACCCTACCCCTGTTCCTCTCTGTTATTCCGCCCATCCCACTCACTCTACCAGGTACCTTCCTCATTACTCCACACCCTCTTCCCCCACCCCACTCCCGAAGATGCAGCTCTCTTGTATTCTTTCACAGCCACTTAATGGGATCTACAAGTGAGAATATGATTTATTTGCCAGCTGGCATTGCTGTTGCCTCCATTTCCTTCCAATGGGCATTCCATTTTACTAATTTCAGTATGTAGCCTACTTAAAATTCTTATTAAACGTTTGTATAGCACTGTCCCCAGCTTCAGTGTTGCCCCTAACCTGCAAAGGAAGAGAACTGGGGCCAAAAGACCAAGGTACAATGCGGGTGCATGGAGCCTAAGTTGTAAGTGAGCACAATATGCAAGACTGTTAATGTCTTTGCTGCTAACATGACACAGAAGTTAAGGCAGGAGCCTTAACTTACAATTTTCATGCTTTTTGGAGCAAGATTGAATTTTTGAGGGCCTTAGCTTCTCTCTTAAACTGAAGGGTTGTTTTTTTACTATACATTTGCATAGTACCAGCAATGTACCTGGCATTGTACAATCATTAATTAGAGTCAGGTCAGCCTCTCCTCTTCTCTCTTCACTGGCTCCCCCTTCCTGAATGTATCCTGTTTAAACTCCTGGTTTTCACGTTCAAAACACTCCATGATCAAGCTGCCCCTTACCTCTCAGACCTAATCTCCCTACACACTCCTGCACGCGCTCTCCACTCCTCCTCCGTCCCCTCCCTCACTCTCCCTCGTTTCTCCTGCTCACCTGGAACTCCCACATCCGCCTTGCCCCCTCCCTCCGTTCCTTCAAATCCCTCCTCAAGACCCACTTTTTCCTTACCGCCTTCCCCAATGCCTGCTAGTCGTTCCCCATATACTTACTGTCTGCCCTCCTCTGCAGACTGCTGCAACCAACCTGATTGTAACCAAGCCAAGCACATGCACCTGAGACTTCGCATCCGCCTGAATGTTTGTTTGTCTTCTCCCCTGTCTCGTCCACTGTCCCCTCTCCCTGCCTCCCCCTCCTTGTCTTTTAGATTGTAAGCCACAGGCAGGGACCACGTCTATTTCTATGTTCTGTACAGTGCCAGGCACATGACTGGCGCTACATAAATGTTTATAATAAATAATAATAATAATAATAATAATAATACCACAGTCTAGGGCAGGGGTGGGGCATCTTTTCCCTCCCGGGGGCCTCTTAGAAAGCTTGCACAAGCTCCAAGGGCCATACAGAAGTTGGGGCGGGGTGCTTAAGGGATGCACTCAAGGAAAGGAGGGCCAGTACCATGCATCTGTGCCATGGAACTGTCCCCTGTCCTTGTATGCACGAGCTCATCTCTGCTCTCTTCCCTTGAGCTCAGTGTTTCAGTGATTGAAGGTAAGAACTGGATCCAAGGGCCAGATCCAGGAAGTGGAAAGGGACCACATAAAATCTTACTGCGGGTCGCATTTGGCCCCCAGGCCTGAGGTTCCCCACCCCTGGTCTAGGGGATCCTGAGTCAGGGGGCTAGGAAGTGGAGCCTTATGCAAAAGCTGAATGGGGGTAAATGTAAGTGTGGAGGGAGGCAGCTGCATCTGGAGGAGCAGTAATGATGAGTAGAGGAAGAAGACTTGGTCAAACAGCCACAGGGGCTGATGCAAACTGCCCCCTGGGTGAATTTGATCCTAAGCAAAGTGTTTAACTTATGGAGCAACTTGCCCTCACTCCACAATAGGCCCATGTGAACATGCTGTCCCTTAGCAAATTGCCATTTGGCCCTGAGCAACTTGTGCGTGCGAACAGCCACTCCCAAACTATCCGTTGCAGTTTCCTCCAGCATCTGCAGGGCCAGCGATTGCAGACGTTACACAGCAAGGGGAAATTGTTCATCAACAAATGTTTCAGAGACCAGATGATCCTGTTATACTTTCTAAATGTCATTTATTTCCAAATATTATAGTCACTGCTGGCAAATATTGCAATTCTTTTTGCTATATATTATGTAGAAGGAAATTTTGGTCCCAAAGAGGCCTCGTGACAGGAAAATATGAACGTTACAATAAAAAAAAATCTGTTGTGATTTGAAATTATAATGTAGGGGCATAATAACCTGTTTTTCAACTTCAAACTTCAGCTCCAACTGAAGTTGTTGGTGGAGAATTGTGCCCAAAATAGACGGTTCCTTCCTCTGCTCCCCTTCCCAGTAGTAGCAGCCATAGCCATAAACTTGAGGTTGGGGGGATTAATTCTCCTATTTCCAGCGAGTACCCTAATCTGGAAAGAATTGTAAAATTGTAAAGCTATATTTTTTTTTTAAAGAGGCATCTAAATAGTTCTTTAAGATTAGTATTTTGTCATAATTTCTAGACTTTCTACCCAGGTTACTAAAAGGTTAGAGTCCGAGTGGGGGGGAAGTAATTCACTTTCCCCGCACTCCCCTTACATCTTTAACAGCACGTGATCCGAATACCCTAGCAAGACAATAAATGGTTAAATCGGCGGCTGTGGAAGCCCTCTGGGTCCTAGCGCCTCCTATGTGCCTGTGCCAGGGGAAGGGGAAATCACCACCAAGGGACCTTCCTTATCCTCTACCCCACCCAGTTCCGCTGCTCATTGCAGACCAGCAGGCTCAACCAGGGACCAGCCGGGCTCGCACGCGGCAGGAGGGTGAGCGAGGGGACGCTGGGCTGCGGGGGAAGGGGAGAGGCAAGGAGACAAACCGCTGCAGAAGCAGGAATTTGAGCCTGAATCGTGGGGGGCTGGATTTGGAGAAAGGCGGGGAAATCTGTGTATCGGGCCCACCCGCGGTAGCCAGCAGTCCCTTTCAGTGGCACTTTATGGGCAGGACTCACTGGAGAAGTCTCTCCCTGACTCCGGTGCCCAGCTCCACTGACCGGACTACAATCCCCATCGAACCTGCGCTGCTGGTCCCGGCCAGACAAGTCTGATGCGGCAGCGCAAAGGCTGCTGGGGCTTGTAGGCAGCTGGTCTTGGATCAGCAGAGGGGTTAGGGGTTTTTCTCACAGCCCAGTGGTAGTGTGGGTGACGGGGAACTCCAGGGGGCGGCTTGGGTTAGTGTTGCCCCGTCTCCCCTTTCCCCAACTGGAGAGAGACAGAGGAATCTGCCTGGCTCCGAGCTCCAGTTTGCTGGGGTGAAGGACTGGGTGGCTTAAAAGCAGAGGCTGTTCTGTTGCTGCTGCTACCAATCCTTTCCCACTGCATACCCCCCCCCCGGCAAACAACAAGCCCCATTTAGTCTCAGAGTAGAGGTGCCACTGGACAGAGCATATGTCTCATGAATCTAGAGGGGGCCTGGTCCCGTAAACTCCCAGCTAGCTACAGGCCTGTCCATATTTCAGCCTCCCTTCTCAGAGGTGGTGACCCTCCCCCAGAGCTTGGGCTGCAAAGGAGCAGCTGGGTCAGGCAGCCCCTCCACCTTTGTGCTTTCCCTTCTTTTCAGGAGTTTTGCAGGGCACTCATCATCCTGTGCCTGATTCTGCTCTTGCCCCTGTAGCTCTAAGGTTCTTGAGCACCTGGGGCCGGGTGCCATGAGAAAATCCCTTCTCCCTTGGGGTTTTGAGGGCTCGCATTGTTACTCCTTTCTTTAGCTCTAGAGGTCTCGGCTTCATTCCCAGGTGTGTGGGGGCAAAGGTGGCAGCTGTCACACTAGTGTTTGGGGGAGAGAGGGAGGCAGTTGCTTTGGTTGTAGGCTTCCATGCCCTATTTTCACGTTCAAATCGCTCCATGACCAAGCTCCCCCTTACCTCTCGGACCTAATCGCCCTACGCACTCCTGCGCGCGCTCTCCGCTCTTCCTCTGTCCCCTCCCTCGCTCTCCCTCGTTTCTCCTGCTCGCCCAACCGCCTTCGTCCCTTCTCCCTCGCTGCCCCGCATGCCTGGAACTCCCTCCCTGCCGACATCCGCCTTGCCTCCTCCCTCCGCTCCTTCAAATCCCTCCTCAAGACCCACCTTTTCCATGCTGCCTTTCCCAATGCCCTCTAGTCTTTCCCCTTGCTCTTACTGTCAGCCCTCCTCTGCTGACTGCTGCTACCGACCACCTTGTAACCAAGCCAAGTACACGCACCTGAGACTTCGCATCCGCCTGAATGTTTGTTTGTCTTCTCCCATGTCTCTCCCGCTGTCCCCTCTCCCTGTCTCCCCCTCCTTGTCTTTTAGATTGTAAGCCACAGGCAGGGACTGCATCTGATTGTATGTTCTGTACAGCGCCAGGTTGCAACTGGCGCTTTATAAATGTTTAATAATAATAATAATAATTAATAATTGTCTCCCATTTTGGGCCTATAGGAGCGTTAGGGTTAAACCACGGGAGGTGCCGAGCCTATTTCTTTGAGGTGGCAGCAAGTGTGACATTCTCCTTCTATCTGCATTGATTGGTAGAGGGATCGGTGCCAATAAAGACTGAGCAGAGACACTGGGGCTGTTTTTATGTGTACAGCTTTCCTTCTCAGTCCTTTCCCATTGTGCTTTTTCTCTCTCTTCAGGGAAAAGCCGCCCTCGCTACCCAGGGCTATTGACAATATCTTCCCCAGTTTGTCTAAAGACACTCCGATCCTGCTGTTTCACTGGCAAGGCCTGGTCACACAAAAGCCTTGCCACTGGCAGCGCAAGCTGTGTGCGTTGTCCTTGTACTGGCCTAACCAGGTTATAAAGATAGAGGCTGGACCTTTTCCACTGACTAAGAGCATCCATCGCCTGAGAAACAAAATGGCTGCAGAGCAACAGCCAAGAATGAAAATGCAGGAGCAGGGCCCAGCAGGCCTCAAACCAGGAGAGGAAGCCAGAAATGTCCCTCTTATCGTTCAGGCCGGGACCATCGAGGAGTTGCTGGGCTGGGCGACGCTAGAACAAGTGAAGCAGGAACCGCAGGAGGGGCTGCCCCAGAGCTGGGAAGCTCAGTGGCAGAGGGTGCTGGAGACAGGACAGGTCCCTCTGGCCCCAGCCTGGCACAACTTGCAGCTGCCTGAGCTGACCCCGAGGGACGATGTCGAGGTCTATTTGGACACCTTTGAGCGAGTGGCTGATGCCTGTCAGTGGCCGAGAGGCGAGTGGGTGACCCGGCTCGTACCGGCCCTCAGCAGAGAAGCCCAGCAGGCCTATAACAGCCTGGATACCAGAGACAAGGGAGACTACGGGAAGGTGAAGGCCGCCATCCTGCGAGGGTACAACATCAGTGCAGAGACACAGCGCCGGTACTTCAGGCAGTTCTGCTACCAAGAGACCAAGGGACCCCGGGAGGTTTGCGGCCAACTCTGGGGACTTTGCCATCAATGGCTCAAGCCAAAGAACCACACCAAGGAGCAGATTCTGGAGCTGCTGACTCTGGAGCAGTTTCTGGCTGTCCTGCCGCAGGAAATGCAGAGCTGGGTCAGGGAACGTGGCCCGGAGACGTGCGCTCAGGCGGTGGCCCTGGCAGAGGGCTTCTTGCTGAGACAACGAGAGGCCGAGAGACGGGAACAGCAGGTGAGAGTGTTTAATCCAGGGGGCGGGGAACCTCAGGTCTGTGGGCCCACAGCTAGTTTTTATGTGGCCACTTTCCGACTCCTGGATCTGGCCCCTGGATTAATTTCCTTCCTTAAAGACCTGAAAAACTGAATTGAGGCTAATGGAGCAGAGATGAGGGCATGCGCATGAGGACAGGTGAAAGATCCACGACCTAAACCCCGCTGTTCCTGAGTGCACCCCATGGGCCCTTCTGTCCCCATCCCCTCCCCAAATCCTATGTGGCCTTCGGTACTTGATCTAATTTTCAAAGTGACCACTGAGAGGGAAAAGTTTCACCACTCCTGGTTTAAGCAGATAATCCTGAAGTAGGGGTTTCCCTTCTCCTTTCCATGCTGGATCCACAGAGCACCTGGGAGTCTATTGCAGCCCCCACTACAAAGACTGGCTCTTTAACTCAAGCCATGGAGACTCCTGGTTTTAGCTCTTGGGGGTTCTGGTTCTGTCCCCATGTGTGTGTTAACCAAGAGAGTAGTCGTGGCATGTAGAAATCTGGCTCTGGCTAACTCTGTGTAGGGAATCTCACTCTGCATCCCTGCAGAGTCAGAATTCTTCCCTAATATTTAACATAAATTTTCCTCCCTGCAACTTAAACCCACCACGCCTGGTTCCACCTTCAGTGGCCAGTGTGAGCAGTTAATCCTTATCCCTTTTATAGCAGCATTGTATTTCTTTGAAAATGGTTATCTTCCCCACCAGTTCCCAGCCTTCTCTAAAATAAACAAAGCCAGTTCCTTTATCCTCTCCTCGGAGGTCTGACTTGCAAAATCCTTTTTCAGAACCATCTGCTGTTTGTCTACGCCTTCCTTAAATTGCGGAGAAGCCTGACTGGGGCCAAGTAGCAAATCTATTGCATCCTGCGTCTTGGATACTATACTCCTGCTAATACATTCTAAAGTAGCATTTCCCTTTTTTTGAAAACTGCATCTCATTTATGCCATACATGGAGATTGTGATTCAGGATATGTGCCATTTTAGTTTGCAGAAGTAGAAAGCTTGTATAAGAACAATTGGGCAATTGTTTCCCATGAGAGGCTGTGGAGTCCCCATTGCTGGAAGCTTTTAAAAATTGATTAGATTAGTAGATGAACATCAGTCAGGGATGGGGTAAAAGTCCCTTGACAGTCTGTTCCAGCCCCAAATTCTCTGCTTCTGTGACCCTCTGATAGGTCTCTGGAGGGCTGCTGTGAGCCTATCCTGACCAAGTACTCTCACTACTTTATTGGTTGCAGGTCCTGCGGGTGGCTGAGGATGAGAGTTTCTCTGTGCTAGAGCAGGCTGTGTTGGATCACAGGCAACGGGAAGTTAAGCAGGAGGAGGAGAACAACGGGGATGTCAGTTCAATGGGTAATGATCTAATTGGCTTGTCATTTCCTTTCTTTGATGTGTCTGGGGACAACTGGTGGGTGGGGGCTGAAGAGCAAATTTCCCTTCTTGGCTCTTGAGTCAAGAAGATGAGCTCGCTAAAGTGCTGTCAAGGTCTTTTATTAGAGTCCTGTATATAACGGTGCACGGATCAGACCCGGGTTTAGATCAGACTCCTCTACGGGACATACAGAAGCCAGATCCAGGTTGCAGACTGTCTCAAAATATAAACCTCTGATCTTGATACAGTTAAAATCAAGTAAAGCGTTTAGATTCAGAGTACCTGCCTGATGAGTCGCCCTACCCTGCGCGATCCCCTGGGACCATGCTCGCTCCTTAAGAGATTACATCAGGGTTACGCAGATCAATTAGGTACACAATCCAGCTGATCCAGGTGTCTACCTTAGGCGATCTACTGAGATTCCCTCCTGCTAGCTCTGGTGCGCTAACCTGGGATCCTCTCGCTGGCTCCCAGCTCTAGGGCACCTCAGCAGCTGGCCTCATGAGTGGAGAGGAGCACTCCCCTTTAGAGAGAGCCTTCCCTGCTGCACTGGAGGAGTTCTCTTCAGACACCCTCCCAGGGGTGCTGCTTCCACTTTCTTCCCCAGAGACAGCCTCTGATGGTTCGGTACCACCCCCACATGACACCCTGATCTACAGGAGAGTAGCTTGTGATCCACCAGTGAATCGTGATCCAAATGAGGAGGTTCGGGCAAGATGTTTGGAGGCGTGGGAGTCCTTGAAGGAGGAGAGGGAAGGAGGTAAGAGGGGTTGAAAACTGCAGGAGGGGGAGAGAAGCAGCCCAATGTCACCATTGCAGCCTAAAGAGCAAGATGTGTGTGGGAGAAGAGAGGAACTCCATGATGGAAAGCAGCAGCTGAACCAGAGTCCTTGGCAGGGGAGCCAGATCTCAGTCAGAGTGAGAAGATGGAGGGAGCGAGATAGAGAGGTCATGAATGAAGGTGTGTGTGTGTGTGTGTGTGTGTGTGTGTGAGAGAGCGAGCGCATTCCGTAGGGAGCAGGAACAAGGGAGAGCTGAGGTCATCTAGTCCAAACCCCTGCTCAATGCCTGCCAGTCATCCACAGCTACAGCATTCCTGACAGATGGGCGTCCAGCCTCTATTTGGAAACCTTCAGCAAAGGAAAGCCCACCTCCGCCCTAGGCAGTCTGTTCCACTGTCGAACAGCTCTCCCTGTTAGGAAGTTCTTCCTAATGTTTACCTGAAATCGGCTTTCTCGTCATTTGAGCCCATTGGTTCTAGTCTTGCCCTCGGGAGCAACAGAGAAGAAGTCTGCACCATCTTCTATGTAGCAGCCCTTCAGATATTTGAAGATGTCTATCATGTCTCCCCTTAGTCTTCTCTTCTCCAGGCTAAACATACCCAGCTCCTTCAACCTGCCCAGACCCCTGACCATCTTGGTCGCTCTCCTCTGGACCCGTTCCAATTTGTCAATGTCCTCAAAAGGACATTGAGGACAGGGTGAAAAATGCATTAAGGCTCTGGGATTAGGATGGCTATCTCCAGCCGTGAGGAGGAGGGTACGGAGAGGAGCGGAGGTGTGACAACGGCAATGAGGGTGAGGTGCTCTAAAAGAGAATGGGGATGACTGGATGGGAGGTAGAATCCTTTGAAGCTGGAGAGCAGTGAGTTGGGCAGAAGAGAGAGAGGAGAGCAGTGAGTTGGGCAGAAGAGAGAGAGTGGATGAGGAGATAGGGAATGTAGACAAGGGGTTGCAGTGGGGTAGATGTTTGGAGTGGATTACGGTAAGGAATAAGATAGGGAAAAATCAGGACTAGGAGAAGGACAAGGAGCCTTGGAAGAGAAAGCTAGAATGAAGAGCCCCGTGATGGATTGATGAAGAGCCCCGTGTGGATTGAAAGCTTTCATCCTCTTCCCCAAGAAAATCTGGGCCGCTAGACACAGGATTTGATTCACAAGTTCACATGTCTGAACTGCTTTAGGGAGGAGAACCATCTGCTGGTTTGGGGACCCGTGTCGGGCAACCCCTTCCTCTCTCTAGACTCAGTGGGGATAGGCAGGCCCAGCTGCCTTGTTAGGCAAAGAGCTGAAGCGGCTCGCTCACCGGTTTTTCAGCCTGTTCCTCCAGGCTGAGGGCATATTTCGTGAAGCCCTACTAACTTGTGGAGCTTGTTGTCGCAGGAGGTGGTCAGGGCCAGTAGCATAGCTTGATTTTTAAAAAGGATTGGATAAGTTCTTGGAGGATAGGTTGATTAACAGCTGTTAGCCAAGTAGGTTGGGAGACCTAGCCTCTTGACTGTCGGGAGCTGGGAGTGAACAGCAGGAAATGGATCACTCCATAATGACCTGGTTGGTACTTCCCCAAAGCGACTGAGAATGGCCACTGTCTGAGACAGGATGCTGGGCTTGATGGACCATTGGTCTGACCCAATATGGCGCTAGTATTCTTAACTTGAATTCATTCAAACTAGTCAAATATTTTTTACCTGATCTTTTTCCTTTTTCCTGACCTACATTCCTTCAGTCTTCTGATACTTTTTCCTGCTCATGTAGTCATGATTTTTACCTTCTTTGCGAAGACTGAAGTGAAGTAGGCATTAAGCAAGTCAGCCTTCTTTGTGTCTCCTGTTACTAGCTCCCCTTCCTCATGGAGCAGTAGGCTCGCGGCTCTCTTCCTTGTAAAGTGCTTGGAGAGCCTGCTGTTATCATTCCCAGTGTCTCTTGCTCATCGTGTGCCTCTTGCTTTTATTTTGTCTGCACATTTTGGGCTTTAAGAAGCTTTAATCTGACCTCCTTCATTAGGTTTCCTGTATAGTTACATTTTTATTTTCACGTTGTCATGAAGCTCCTTGTTGAGCCCCATCCATCCCTTGCAATATTGTCCTGTCTGCCTTTTGCTGTGGAAGAGCTTATTTATTTAATTTATTTAATACATTTATTCCCCGCCCCTCCTGCAAGCAGCTCAGGACGGCTTGCAGTGGTTCCTCTGATAGTCTGTGTACCCTAGAGGATAAGGTGCTGGACTGAAACCTGGGAGAATAGGGTTCAAATCCCATCTCGGCCATGAACGCACTGGGTGGCCTTGGGCAAATGACTCTCTGTCAACCTCCATTCCCCATCTGTAAATGGGAATATAGGAACCCATGTCACTCCTTCCTTGCCCATCCTAGAATGTAAGCTCCTTGGGGCAGGGACCAGTCTGTAATCATGACTGTGCAGCACAAGGCACATTGCTGGTGCTATAATAACAATAATAATATAATATGTCCTTTTTTGAAGTTACCAGCTTCCCTGGATTCCCTTTTCTTTTAATTTTTCCATCCATGATACTGCTTACTAACTCTCCATGATCCATAAACTACTTCCTCCAGAATAGTCCCTAAGTGGTTTGTAGACACAACCCAAGTTTGTTGAAAACTGCTTTTTCAAAGTCTCTCAACTTGATGAAGATTTTGGATTCTCTTTCCCTCCCAGCAGGTGTCAGAACCCTGGGCCGAGCTGAGGAGCAGTTTGAATGTGGAGAGTGTGGGGAAAGAGGCCAAGGGGAGCAGGAGCTTAGAGCCCACGGGGCAACTCACAAAAGAGAGACACGTTGTCGCTGCACTGAGTGTGGGAAACGATTCCGCTACCGAGCAGACCTGGCGAGACACCAGAGAGTCCACTCAGGGGAGAGACCCCATCGCTGTGCTGAGTGCCAGAAAAGCTTCAGACAAATCTCGCACCTCGCAGCCCATCAGAGAACTCACTTGGGGGAGAAGCCCCATCGCTGTGCTGTGTGTGGGAAGAGCTTCCACCGATGGTCGCATCTGACCAGACACCAGAGAAGCCACACAGGAGAACGGCCGTATGCCTGCACTCGGTGCCCTAGACGCTTCAGCTACCAAACCTCCCTCACGGTGCATCAGCGAGTCCACACAGGCCAGAGACCCTATGCTTGCGTTACCTGTGGGAAGCGGTTCACTTGCTCCTCCGCACTCACCAGGCACCAGCGAATCCACTCTGGAGAGAAACCCCATCCCTGTGGTCAGTGTGGGAGACGGTTCATCCAGCTCTGCCATCTCAGTGCCCACCAGAGAGTCCACACAGGGGAGAAACCATATCCCTGTGCCCACTGTGGGAGAAGGTTCAGGCAAAGACAAGCTCTTCTCAGACATCAGAGAGTCCACCCCAGGGAGAATCCAGAGCAAAGAGAAGCCCCCCTGTCCAGGGAGCCGTGTTCGTATGTGACTGTGCAAATCCTGGAATGAAATTGGTGGTGGGGAGGAGTTATTGATGAATCCAGCCAGTTCCCATTGCTTGCTCTGTAACTGGTAATGGGAGGGGTCTGGTTCCCCATTCCCTTTCCTGTGCGGTTGTTCCACAGGGTGAGATGTGACTTTCTAGGCCTCCCTGCATTTTGGCTCCAGGCTGTTAATAGGAGACTGTCAGGGTGTGTTTCCCACCTCTGGTCCCCCCCAGACTTAGCTGGAAGGCTGGGGGTGGGGTGGAGGGAGCTTTACAGTGGTTGGGATGTATTGGGTGTGGCCACTAGAGGGTGCTGGTTCCTTTCTCTGTTCAGCACCAGGATGTGATGCCCTTTAGACTTGAACCCTTCTGCCTCTGTGTCTGTCTTTTTGTGGCAGAGAAAATTAGTATACGCTTTGTAGACCAGAATGGAGACGGAGGCAGGGATGCTTAAGGGAAGAAAGGAGAGGATCTCGATCATGAATTTATGCCCTGGTCTATCCCCTGTGTTTCAAGCGCATACCCTCCTCTCTGCTCCCTTCCCACTCAGTACCCTTCTTCAAAGCTTGGACGCAGGGGCTGGATCCGGGAACTGGAAAGGGGCTAAATAAAAATAGGCTACAGGAAAAGATTTGGCCCGTGGACCAGGACTCCTTGTCAGACAATCTTCTTCAAGTTACGAAAATGGTAGCCAAATTTGGTCTTAGAGCCTCCTTTATGAGGAAAAAATATGATAATGGATTGGCCCAGAAAGTGGTGGATGATGTATTACATGAAATAGTATGAGATTGGGATGATTGTGATTCTCTTTCACTATTGTGGAAGTGAGGGATAGTGAATTTTGGGATAGGAGGTTAATATGCATCATAGGCGTGGAATAAAGGGGTAAACATATAAAGAGTTAATGATCAGGGGCCAAGTACTGCCAATGCAAACCCCGAGAAGAGTAAGGCAATTGATAATCGTGTAAAATATATTGTGTTTTAGTTAATTATGAATATTGTTTTATATAGTATTTTAAATTTAACTATTGAAAACTTTAAATTAAAACAAGATGTAGTTAGGTAATACATATTGTAATTATATCACTGTAGTAGCTTGTTTGTTGGTTTGTTTGTCTTGTCGGTTTGTTATGGCCAGTGGCTAAACAGACTAAATTAAAATAAATGAACGTTTTGGTGTTTGAATAATAATAATAATACTTGAGAAGAAAATAAACCCAGGGTTAGTCTCCATAAGACATCTAGCAACGCCATCTCTCTGCAAAGCATTTTTACAACTGCCGTTTCAAATGATGGAAGTCGGCCGGTCCTTGGGGGTCATTATGATAAAAAACAATGTTAAAAATTCAGTTAAGGCTATGTCCTAATGGCTGGGGGTGGGGCTGGGATAGAAGACCTTTCGCACCCTAATGTTGACTTTTAATCAGCCAATAAGAGATCAGTGGATTGCTCCAATTCTAACACTGCTTTTAAACGAGGGGCGCTGAAGCGCCTCCTGAACACCGCGTTAAAGCAAAGCCGCCGGAAGCGACGTTCTCCCCGTTGCCGGCGGCTGGCGACACGGGGCTTTGGAGCGGCGCGTTCTGAAAGCCTGAAAATTGAAGTCTTAAGAACGCGCCACTCCAAAGTTGTCTGCAGCTGCTGCCGGCAACGAGGAGAATGTCACTTCCGGCGGCTTTGCTTTAACGCGGCGTTCAGGAGGCACTTCTGAGGCCCCTCGTTTAAAAGCAGCCTCAGAGGCAGAGAATCTCTAACAGCATTCTGCAAACTGGCTTTCTTACTGGACGCCCATGTCCCTGCAGTTTCAAGATCTGTAGCAGTCTTTGCTTATTTAACCCTGGGTATTAGAAAACTAGATGTTCGCCTCTGATCTTTGATGTGGTCCTGTCACCAGATGTCCCCCTGTATTTTATACATGTTGGATTTTATAATTTTGCATGGGTTTTTTCTATTTTAGATTTGTCAGTTTCTCTCTCAAAAGGTGAAAGCTAAATCCAGAATAAATTTTTACCTGTCTTGAAGATAAAATAACCTGATAAAATGAATGCTACTCAGCTAAATCCCAACAGTTTTTAATGTAACAGCGATTAGACCCAGTCTGTTCCCAGCTGTGTTGAAACCTATCCCTGTTTTTCTCACCCCAAGCACACACACACACCCCTTATACTGCTTTCCCCTCTGGACTTCATGGTAGTTCACGCAGACCTGCCTTCTCTTTCTCGAGACCTCACCTAGAATATTGTGTTCAATTTTTCGCATCCCGTTTCAGGAACGATGTTGACAAACCGAAGAGGATTCAGAACAGAGCTACTGAGATGGTAAAGGGGGGGCTGGAATGCAAGTCATAGGATGAAAGACTTAAGGGACTGGGTATGTTTAGCCTGGCGAAAAGAAGACCAAAGGGGCAACTTGATACTAGGTTTTGAATACCACGATAAAAGATGAGAGAACAGTTCTCCATACAAACTGAGGACAGAATAAATGAGAATGGTTTTAAATTGCAGCAAGGTAGATTTTTGGTTAACTACTATTGAAAATTTCCTAAATGTAAGGACGATTGGACAATAGTAGAGGTCATTTAGGGAGGTTACAGACTCTCCCTCATTAAATGTTTTCAACATTTGCCTTGCCAAGCATCTGTCTGCAATGCAGTAGGTCCAGGGCATCCTGGGCAGAAGGTTGGACTAGATGGCTCTTGAAGTCCCTTTCAATTCTCCCCTTCTAACACATCCTGGGATGGTGCCCCTAGTCCTGATTCTGAGAATGGAAAGGATCAACTGCCAGTCTAGGCCATTCTTAGCTGACCAAGGAAGAAACCAGACTGGATTTTTACCCCACCCCAGATTGAAAAGAAGCCAGTAATAAAACAGGAACAATTTTTATTTAAAATTTCCTTACAGGAAGAATAATTTGAATGGGCTTCTCCAGAGATGACTGAGAAGACTACCCAATAGAAGTTTATAAAATCATGAGTGGTGTGGAACAACTAAACAGGGAGTTATTTACCCTCTTAAATAGTACTAGAACCTAGGGGACACATGCTATGAAACTAACTGGCAGCAGATTTAAAGCAAATAAAAGAAAGTCCCCCGGCCCCTCCCCAACTCAAAGCACAATTAATTTGTGGAACTTGTTGCCAGAGCGTGTGGCCAAGGCCAGTTGAACAGCTGGACTTAAAAATGGATTGGATTAAGTTCTTGGAGGATAGATCTACCAATAGCTATTACTTCTACTAATCATTTCTATAGTACTACTAGGCTTTGTGAGCTGCCCCGTGTGCAGGAGGGTGCGGGCTAGGAGTGCTATGAAATAAATATGAAGCACTTTACAGTCTCAGATTTTGGAGAGAGGTCCCTGCCCAGTGGGTTTATAATCTAACATGGACAAGGGTGAGAAACAAGACACAGTCCCATTTTAGAGATGGGGAACTCAGGCTGAGACTTACCCAAGTCCTCCCAGTGAGTTCATGGCTAGGGCAGGATTTGAACCCTGGTTTCCCAGATCCAAGCACAGCACTTTATCCGCTCCACCCCACTGGCTCTCGGTTTGTTAGCCAAGCAGGTTGGCAGATGTAACCTCTTACTGTTGGCAACTGGGTGTGAACAGCAGGGAATGAAGTGACCAGGACTGGCTGCTGTCGGAGACAGGGTGCTGGGCTTGAGGGCCTGTTGGTCTAACTCAGTATGACACTTCTTATGTTCTTTAACACCCTCCCTCTGCCGCTAACATAACGGTTGCTTCTGGGGGAGAAAATGGCAATAGCGGCCACATTCACACAAACACTAAATCAGTGAATTATGTCCTCAAGGTTGCTTGTACCTTGAGATCGTTCACATGTCAAGCAAAAGTCTTCAGGAATGGGAGGCACAGTATGTACGCTAGAAAAATCAGGAGCAGATACTCCCCTTTGCTTTCTGCCTTGACACATGAACCCCATCCGTTCAAGGGGATGGATCTGTATCCCATCAAGCCGTGGGTGCAGCACATAGCGTGGCTCCTGCCAAAACCTCGATGGAATTCATCCCTGGGATGCTTTGCCTGCAAGGTGTGCAGGGATAACAGTCATCGTGTGCACTTTCATGGCATGGCCACTGGGGGCTGCTGCTGCTGCTGGAGGATCCCTGGAAAAACATCCTCTCTAGCTGGGGCGAAGCAGGGGCAGCCTCTTCCCCAGGATCCCTCCCCCCCCGCAAACTTTGAAAGGCAGCTCCAACCCCAAAGCCTAAAGAGAGACAGGAGACCCTGCTTCTCTCACCACAAGTGGGGATCCAGCTCTCTTCCCAAACACCCCAATGCCTCAGTCATGCTGGGGATATTTAACTCCCTGAAACCCTAGTCCAGGGGTGGGGAACCTCAGACCCAGGGGGACAAATGTGGCCATTTTTTATTTGGGCCCTTCCCGGATCTAGTTCCGACCACTGAAAGGCTGAGTTCGGGGGTATGTGGATAGAGAGGAGGGCATGCACACAAGTCTAGGGCACACAGCCATGATCTGTCTAGAGCTTCCACCTATGTCTATTTTTCCAGGCCATTTATGAAACATACATGTTGCAGGATCTGCAACATGTATATTTCATAAGTCGCCTGGAAAAATAGACATAGGTGGCAACCCTAGATCTTGCCCCTCCTCCTGCTGAGTGTGCGAACACACACACCCCACTCCCATCTGGCCCTCAGAACTTGTACTAATTTTTAAAATGGCCTCCTGGGAGGGAAAAGATTCTCCACCCTAGCTCCTCCTCCACATTCTCCTTCGTTGTTGGACCCCTTATAATAGACCCTTTGTATAATAGATCAATACAAGCCGACTTAGTTTTGCCCACTACAACATCACCCGTTCAGGTGTTCAGTGTTTTGTTAAATGAAATTTCTGCTGGTGAGGCTCTCTGCTTCAAGGGTGCTGCCCTATAATTCAGCAGTGCTAAACGAGGCTCTGAATAAGACTCTCCTCTGCCTTTTTTCAACATCCTTCATTTTTACGTTGCTTCTCACTCGACTACTTGATCGCAGCAATCTAAAGCTGGACGTAGCGAGTACTAAACCCATGTTTGTTTGCAAATTATTGTCTGAACTAACCCTTAAATTGTGATTGCTTATCTGAGGTACCCCCTCTGGGTGGACACACCTTGCAGAGGTAGATTTTATGCACCAAATTACATGTTTTGTAGGAGTGTCCTCTAGCAGTGCTGTCTCTGGATCGAATACACATTTTTCCCCATTGTGTTTTAAGCTTGTCAATGCCTACTTCGTTCCATGGCTTTGAAAATCTCTTAAGATACCACCATGGGTTCTTTTGCTTTGCTGGTTCTGTATTTTTGACATGATGCACACGTTTGAATGGTTTCTTTAATATCTATCTTGATTTGAAACTAGTTCAGAAGCCCCCCCCCCCATTCCCAGGATCTCCCTGCCAAGTAATTGCATTCACACCTTTGCCTACCTGTCCTGGATTGCTGTCTATAGTTCTGCCTTTTTACTTGCCTGAGAAAGGGCCCTCTGTGGCCTAAAAGCTTGCATGTTCTTGTCACCATCAGCTGGTCCAATAAAAGAGATCATCTGAACTACTTTGCCTCCGTCTGGGGACACACTGGAGAGTGACACAGCAACCGCCTTCTCTCTAGAGCGGGGTGGCCAATAGGTAGATTGTGATCTGCTGGTGCATCGCAAGCTGGTCTCCAGTAGATCATGGTGTGGGAGGGAGAGTAGGACGAACAACCTGTGGCGTAACGGAGCCCACTGGGGGTTTACCCCAGCCTCCCGGCACCCACCTATTAGCTGGTACTTTTGTCATGTATTTTCATATATAAACCTAAGATATTATGGCTATTTGTGTTTAAAATGTATAAACTTAGAGCCTTTTTATATATTAATTTTCTGTTTTAATGTAAGCTTATTTGTAACTTACATCATAGAATTTTAAGATCAGCTTCAGTAACTAGCTACATCTAATTGGGGCCTCCCAAGACATTCCTTTGTGTTTTTTCTAAACTTCCCAAATGACATTTGGCCTTACCAAGGAAACCACCAAATGGAAGGACCATAAAACAAGTTATCTCTGAAGCTTTTCCTACGGTCTAAGACCATAAAGAGGTTCCTGTTTTGACTTCTTTTGTTTAGATTTTCTCATAGCCTGAATGTCTGGAGTGTTATCTCCTTCTATTCATAAGATATCTCCTAGACTAGAGAAGAGGATTTATTAGTTATTTCCATTGAATTTATAGTTGAGATAAATATTGAAAGGTCTATATTTTCTCTCTATAATCTAACAATAATCTCTGATAACAAATACAAAAGCCTTTCTTAAATTCAGAGTTTGAGGAAAGTCAAAACTCTGATTGGTTTCTATACAAGAGCCAATTAGAATCCAGAGTATCTTCTTACAGCCTAAGAATGAAAACTCCCCTTGAACCCAATCCAATAAAAGGGAAGACACAGAAATAATCCTCAGACTGAAAATCCATACAACACATGTTTGGATTTTTTTTCTCATGGCGGAAGGGCTGAATCTGGTCTGTATGAGTAACTTCTTGATATCTTTGAGCCAATGTATTGTGCAAATGTTAAGCTTTTACAAGCTTTTTCTTAAGATAGAAATATCTTAAAGATCCTGTAACTTTGATGTTTTCTATTTATATTTAAGTAAACTTTGCATATATTTTTATAATCCAAAAGTCGCATGTTCCCTTATTATAAATTTATTGTCGTTACAATACGTCCTTTGCTAGCTGGACAACAATGTGAAGTGTAACCTTATAATATACAATTTGGGAACAGTGCAGCCCAATTTAGCTTGATTCGTTCAGCTAAGCCACATAGCTCACTTTCCCTTTGTGATTTATAAGAGAAAAACGCAAATCATGACACTTTTCCACTGCCATTACCCAGAATTTACTTAGGCTGCGAGTCTCATCCCTTTGGGGAGAATGAGAACTCTACCTTTTCTTTAAGCAGACAGGCCCACAAGCCAGAATAATTCAGTTCCCAAGTACTGCCACCGGAGTGTACAGAGGCATATTCGCTAACACACACACAGATCTTTTAGATCAGAAAAAGGAATATTACTTTAATGGTATTTTAAACCCAGCATCACAGGCTACAACGATGTGAGGTACTTTGAATCCTTGAGCAAAAGTAATTGATCAGAACACAGTTAGGCTTGAGGGCCCTTTTTGTAGCATCTAGCCTAAACTGGTCCCTCAGATGTAACATTCAATTACTCACAGCTTTAGGTACGCCTTTGCCTTGCAGCAAAGGGGTTCAGTCCTTAGATTCAGTTTAGTCCAAACAGGCCAGGAGCCATTCCCTTAGCTCCACAGAGTTCCAAACAAGTCCATAGCAAAAAGTATATCAGAGCAAACAGAAGTAAAGTGGAAGTCTCTTCGAGAGACGTGGCTTTGGTCTTTTTTAAAAAGCCCCCTACCCCTCTTTCATGATTGGTCCTTGGGAGGTTACCTGGCTGTACCTACTCCAATCAGAGAATGACCCCTCCAGCCATGCTGGCTGTAGGCCCCTTCCCCTGGGATTGTGAAATCCTGCCATGCAGCCAGTTGCGAAACCAAGCCTAGTCAACCTGGAAGCCAGAGAATGTCAGTGAAGGTCACATGGAAAGGCAGAGTTGCTCCTAGCAGCTTCTGCCACACAACCCAGGGAGTGTCTCAGTGCTGGGAGACTGGCTAAGAAAGCTTGTCTGGTAGGGAAGGCTCTCTCTGTGGGGAGTGCTCCTCCACTCCTGAGATGAGTTACCAAGGGGCCCTAGAGCTAAAGCCAGCAAGAGAGAGCCCAGTGAGAGGGGAACACCTGGCTCAAGTAGATCACACATACTTTATGCTTTTTACATCCCTCTCTTCCCCTCCCCCTTTTGGGGGCAGGGGAGCAATGTTTTCTCCTGTCTACCCCCCCCCCCCCTTTTTGTATACTGTTATGTTTTTAATGATTATATATTTTTAAATATATTGTAAGCTACCCCAAGCTGCCTAGGCAGAAGCAGCAGGATATTAAATATTTTAAATAAATAAATAAGATAGGCAAATGTTAGAGGACACTTGAGAGGCATACTGGTTACAGAGCTGCACTGGCTCCAATGCAGCCCTGCAACCTGTATTTCTCATAACTGTCCACTAAAACTTTGCCTGTCTGGCCACCCTAATCACATACAATACGTCTGGCCACCCCTGCTCTAGAGTATCATTCCTTGTCACACTCTCACAGCTCTGTCATTAGCTTCAGAGGCAGCAGAACTACCATGGAGGATGGGGATTTGGTTGAGTTTGTGCTATGGAGGATGCAGGACCCTTTTCAGAATGAGTAGGAGAGAGCTGCATTCTGCCCCCACCCACTCTGATAAATCAGCAGCTCCCAGCAGGCTCCCTGAAATGGCAGCACAGCTCCCAGTGGGGTCCCAGCTGTTCTGCCCCCTATGTGTGGGTTGCCTGCAGCAGGGCTCCCAGGCAGGACCCTTCTCATCCCAGCCCCATACACCCTAGAGACCTTGCCTTCTTATGGGGGGGGGGGGGCATCATAAGTGGGATAGGACTTCAGGCCCATCACTGAATAGCTCTATTCCTTCTACTTATTTCTATAGTGCTACTAGGCATACACAGCACTTTAGTCAACAGATTTTCAAACAGACCCCTACGCAGTGGGCTTACAATGTAAGATGGACAAGGGTGAAGGGAACACACCCATTTTACAGATGGGGAAGATGAGGCTGAGAGGTTGTGACTTTCCCAAGACCGCCCATGGAGTTAGTCATGGCTAGGGTGGGATTTGAACCCCAGCTTCCCAGGTCCAAGTCCAGCACTTTATCCACTACACCACACTGGCTCCAAATTAACCCAGCTGCTCAAGGCACTGCCCCTCACCTTTCCCCACAGGGTGGACTAATAATGTTTAAAAGTTGATTCTCTTTGGAATCTTGTCCTCATTTTACACTTCTGTCATTTATTGGAGTTACTCTCATTGGCAGGAGAATGCAAGCTTTCAGGCCATACAGGGCACTTCCTCAGGCATGAAAAAAAAAAAAAAGGCACCAGAAATTAAGATGGAAGGAAAGACCCCAAGGTGCCATTCAGGGGGTCCCGGCCATACCAGAGTAGACAAAGGAAGCGGAAGAATAGCTAGAGCTTCACACTGACTGGAGAACAAAAGTGGGTGGAGTTATAGCCAAGACACAGGCTATCCAGGACCCGGGCCAAGTGCACATGCTCAGTCTGGCCTGGTGCATGGGTTCTGTCCCCACCCCTGAATGTTGCTATGGTATGTGCCTGAGGAAGGGCCCTGCACGGCCCAAAAGCTTCCATATTCTCCCCAACAGAAGTTACTCCAATAAAAGATCATTCAAATGATTTTGTCTCCGTCTCTTACATTTGAGACCAACACAGCAACCGCCCTCTCTCTCTAAATAGCCACCCCTAGAGGCGTTGAATTGGGAGGAGCACTGGGCTCTCTCCCATGGTCCAGGCACTCTGTGTGCGTGCGTGCGTGCACTTATCCTCCACGGAAAGAGAGGAAACGCAAGGCAGGCAGAGTTCAGCACTTCCAGAACCGGCAAGATGGGTGGGGAATTGACTAGCAGATGCCTGTAGAAGGTTCCCTGTGAACTGATGGGAAGGTAAAGTGACACGGGAGGTGGGAGCTCTGTGCTGGGGGAGTAGGTATGGGGGTGCTCAGTTCTATTTATTTTAACAACTGCGCCTTACAACAAAGTTCTGGGAACAAAGTCCACAGGGGAATCTGTGCTGGAAAGATAGGGGTTGTGAGGTTCTGTGCTAGGGTCAGTGAGGTTTCTCTAGTGTAGCTGTTATCACATTCACCCAACCTGCAAAAGATCCTCACTTCAAAATGGGGCAGAAACACGGACTGTTTCTCCTGCATCCAAGTAGGTGGTTGGACTAGAAGACCCTTCATATCCCCTTCCACCTCTGACATCCTGCAATTCCTGATAATGTGTGTAGGGGCTTGTTTCCTGGCTAGGGAGGTAGCAACAGGCACTACCCTTGCAGTGGTACATTCGGCAGTGACGAAACACAGGAAATTCACCCACCATAAACTACAAATCGAATAGGACTTAAGTTCACCTCTCTCCCCACACACTCTTTCTTCAAACCCCAGCAAGAAAGGAAATGTACTCAAAATCCCACATTATAATTATATATATTATATTATCTAAAGATAGGTTTTTTTAGAGAGAATTCATATTTGGAAATCTTCCCTTTATAAAACTTGAGCTGTGGGTGCATTTGATTCTTGTTGAGGTTTGAAGGGAAAAAACACACATGGGAAGTGGAGCAAACTTAAGACAGATCCTTCAGAGCTTGTCAGCAAATTCATAAGATTCCACACCCATGAGGCTTTGGCACTGACTGAATCCATCACATCATTTCTAACCATTCTTTCCCATGTGTACACTTTGATGCCTAATCAGATGAGAACTCGCACTGAAACTTTTCCCGCAGTCATGGCACTGATAAGGCCGCTCTCCTGTGTGGACTCTCCGATGTGTTACGAAGGTAGATTGATCACGGAAGCTTTTCTCGCAGTCTGAGCATTTATATGGTTTCTCGCCTGTGTGGATTCTCTGGTGTTTACCAAGGTCCGAGCTTGTATTGAAGCTTTTCTCACACTCCAAGCACTTAAAAGGCTTCTCTCCAGTGTGGATTCTCAGATGTGTGGTGAGGTTTGCCTTCTCTCTGAAGCTTTTCCCACAGTAGTGGCATTCAAAAGGCTTTTCTCCCTTGTGGATTTTCTGATGTCTGGTAATGTTTGACCGGTGGCCGAAGACTTTCCCACAATCTGTGCACGTTTTTGGTCGGTCTTTCTGGTGGATTCTCGGATGTCTGACAAGGCTTGAGCGGCGGCTACAGCTTCTCCCACGCTCCTTGCACTGATGCTGTCTGTCACTCTTATGGATTTCTTGCTGGACTGCAGTTTCCCTGAGGTCCTTGCAAGCTCCCCCAAAGTTAATGGAGTCACCACCTTTCTCCCCTGGGTGGTTTTCCTGCTGCTTCTCTAGAGGGGGCAAACTCTCACAGGCTTCTCCCAACTCATGACTCTGGAAAATATTTTCTTCAGATCTTCCCAACAACATCCCATGCGGTTTTACTGGCTCAGCAGTTTCCTGCTGAGGATTCTCATCCCCATTCAAACCGACCATCTCCTCAACTGTTAGAACAAAGAAAGAATCCAGATGTGAGCTGTGGAGTACCTCCACCTGAGGTAGGAAAGCAGCCCCTGAGCAGTGGACTCATGGAGATCCCCCTGTTTCGAGGCAGGGGAGTGGGGACTGTGCAGACCTCACTCTGGGGCACGGGAGCTGTGCTTGAGCCTTAGTGTTATGCCCCTCCCCCCAAAACCTTAGCTGTGGGAAGGGTGCTAGGGGCTGAGTGATCCCCATAGAGTGCAGACTGTGAACTCAACCCTGCCACTGCCACCACCTTCTCTTCCTGCCCCTAGGAAGGGGCTCGGGACCAGGTGCAGGCTGCAAGCTCAGCTTAGTCCCACCACTGCTGCCTCCTCCCGGCAGGGCTCAGGTGCAGGCTGAGAGCTCAGCCCTGCCAGAAGCGCTGCCTCCTCTCCTCCCCAGGATAATCAAAACATTGGGGTGTTTGGGAAGAAACCAGGATCCCCACTTGGGGTGAGGGAAGCAGGGACTGCATCTCCCCCATTTTCCTTTAGGTTTGGAGCTGCCTTTCAAAAGGCAGAGGGGAGCAAGAATCCTGGGGAAGAAACTGCCCTCTTTCCTTCCTGGGAAGGGGTGTACATGGTAGCTGCCAGTTCCAAGCTGTATGGATGCAGGCAGGTTTATGCCCCATGCAAACAGTCGAGGTCTTGAGCCCTGACACTTCCCCAAAGCCAACGCCACAGACTGAAGGCAATGGGCCCTCCTCCCACCCCAGTTCTGGGGAACTGCCTTGTCGTCTCGGTCCCCCTGTGAGTCTGCTGTCTGGACAAAGTGTCAACTGAGTCGTTCCTAATGTGCCAGGATACTAGCTGGGTGAATCAGGGGCCCAGTCTCTCGTTTCACGGGTCCCAGGTGGCTTTGTCAATGACAGCGAGTTAGGTACAACCACAACAATTTGATTACTCTTCCTAGCCAAGCAGTTTACACAATGTAACTGCAGAGAATAAAAAACTTTAATTACTTAACTGTATATACTTGCAGTCAATCAGTTTAGCTCTAGGGGTATTAGGAGAACAACAGGAAACGATTCTATTTTAAAAAGTTAACATTGAGGAACGTGAGTATATATGGAGGTAGAGACTTGGGAGGTTGCTGCATTTCACCACATTAGTGCCCCCCAATCAGTTACAGCACCTTAGCCTACCCAAACACAAAAAGTTGCCAGCTGCCTATGCTGAATCTGGCTTCTGTAAAAGGTGTCTGATCTGAAGCCGAGTCCGATTCCAGTACTGTTAAATACAGGACTCTAGTAACAGCTTGACAGCACTATAATGCTCCTGTCTTCTTGGCACAGGAACTGAGAGGGTTGCTCTTCGGGACACACACACACCGAAGTTGCCCCCAGGCACATCAAAGAAAGGAAATAAAAAGTCAACTAGATTGTTACCCATTGAACTGGCATCCCCATTGTTCTCCTCCTGTTTAACTTCCCGTTGCCGGTGATCCAATACAGCCTGCTCTAGCACAGAGAAACTAACATCCTCAGCCATCCGCAGAACCTGGAACCAAGAGATTAGCGAGAGTATTAGCTCATGATAGGCTCACAGCAGCCCTGCAGAGACGTATCGGAGGCTCACAGAAGCAGAGAATTTGAGTCTGGAAGGGACCATCAAGGAACTTTTACCCCATCCCTGACCGATGTTTTATCTAATCTCATCAATTGTTTTAAGACCTTCCAGCAGTGGGGATTCCACAGCCTCTCCCAGGTACACAGATTTATCAGTGCCCAGCTGTTCTTATGCAAGCTTTCTCCTTCTGAAAACTAAAACAGCATGTATTAGACCATAGACCAGGGATGGGGAACTTCAGGCCTGGTGGCTCAAAGCTAGTTTTTATGTGGCCCCTTCCCAGTTCCTGGATCTGGCCCCTGGATCCAGCACCTATGTGGAAGCACCCAGAGACCGAGCTCAGAAGAAGGAAGCAGAGATGAGGCCGTGCACACAAAGATAGGGAACAGATCCATGACACAGATGCATGATCTGTACCCTTCTCTTCCTCAGCAGACCCCTACTCCCAACTTCTGTGATGCCACTGGAGCTTAACTAACTTTCAAAGCAGCTCTCAGGAGGGACGAAAAGGTTCCCACATTCCTGCCTCTGTGCGTGCGTGCGAGAGAGAACCAAGAGTAGCCATGGTGCATAGAAATCTGGCTCTGGTCCTCTCCATGCAGGAAATCTCACTCCGAATTCCTACAGATTCAGAATTCTTCCTAATATTTAATCTAAAATCTTCCTCCCTAAAACTTAAACCCACCATGCCTGGTTTCACCTTCAGTGGCCAGCGTGAGCAGTTAATCCTTATCCTTTTATAGCTGAGCTGTATTTCTTTGAAAGCAGTTACCAGCCCCACCAGCTCCCAGCCTTCTCTAAGGTAAACAAAGCCAGTCCCTTTCCTCGGAGGTCTGGTGTCCAAAATCCTTTGTTGCTCTTGTCAGACCCATCTCCCATTTATCTACGTCAGGAGTGGGGAAACCTTTTACCCTGGAAAGGACTGCTTTGAAAATTAGTTCAAGCACCCACAGCTACATAGACGTTTGGGAGCAGAACTGCTTATGGGGCGCCCTCAGGAACAGCAGGATCCATTTTCACCTGTCCTTGTGCACGTGCCCTTCTCTCTGCTCTGTTAGCCTCAATTCAGTTGTTCAATTCTTAAGGAAGGAAATGAATCTAGGGGCCAGATCCAGGAACCAGAAAGGGCCACATAAAAACTAGCTACAGGACCCTGGGCTTGAGGTTCCCCACCCCCTGGATCAAACAATCTCACCTGCTGTTCCCATCTCTCAGCCTCTCGTTGTCTCAGCAAGAAGCCCTCTGCCAGGGCCACCGCCTGGGCGCAGGTCTCTGGGCCACGGTCCCTGACCCAGCTCTGCATTTCCTGCGGCAGGACAGCCAGAAACTGCTCCAGAGTCAGCAGCTCCAGAATCTGCTCCTTCGTGTGGTTCTTTGGCTTGAGCCATTGATGGCAAAGTCCCCAGAGTTGGCCGCAAACCTCCCGGGGTCCCTTGGTCTCTTGGTAGCAGAACTGCCTGAAGTACTGGCGCTGTGTCTCTGCACTGATGTTGTACACTCGCAGGATGGCGGCCTTCACCTTCCCGTAGTCTCCTCGGTCTCTGGTATCCAGGCTGTTATAGGCCTGCTGGGCTTCTCTGCTGAGGGCCGGTACGAGCCGGGTCACCCACTCGCCTCTCGGCCACTGACAGGCATCAGCCACTCGCTCAAAGGTGTCCAAATAGACCTCGACATCGTCCCTCGGGGTCAGCTCAGGCAGCTGCAAGTTGTGCCAGGCTGGGGCCAGAGGGACCTGTCCTGTCTCCAGCACCCTCTGCCACTGAGCTTCCCAGCTCTGGGGCAGCCCCTCCTGCGGTTCCTGCTTCACTTGTTCTAGCGTCGCCCAGCCCAGCAACTCCTCGACTGTCCCAGCCTGAACGATAAGAGGGACATTTCTGGCTTCCTCTCCTGGTTTGAGGCCTGCTGGGCCCTGCTCCTCCATTTTCATTCTTGGCTGTTGCTCTGCAGCCATTTTGTTTCTCAGGGGATGGATTGTCTTAGCTGGGGCCTTCTCCAAGCTCCGTCTCTTGTCGGTGGAAAAGGCCCAGCCTCTACCTTTATACCTTGGTTAGCCCACACAGCTTGTGCTGTGTAGTGGCAAGGCTGGTGTGCAACCAGGCCATGCAGGATCCGAGCGTCTTTAGTCAAAGCGGGGTAGATGTTGGCAATAGTTCTGGTTAGCGAAGGTGGCTTCTCCCTGAAGGAGAGAGAGAGAATGCAACAGGAATGACTAAGGAAAAATCGTACAGGTAGACACCACCTCAGTACATGTGCTGTACCTTTATTGGCACCAATTCCCCTACAAATCAATTCAGAGAGAAGGAGCATTTCACCTTTGAGGACATCTCAAACCTTACAACCTTTCATGGTTTGACCCCGACATACCTCATGGGCCAAAATGGGAGACAAGGCAATCCTACAACCGAAGCAATGAGTTACCTCCCTCCCCAAAACACTTGTGTGACAGGCCTCTCCCCGCCACCCCCCATACACACACCTGGGAATGAATCGGAGACCTCTAGAGCTAAGGAAGCGAGTAGCAATGGGAGCCCTCAAAAGCCCAGGGGAGCAGGGATTCTCTCATGGTTCACAACCCCACATGCTCAAGAACCGCAGAGCTACCTGATCTCTGGGGAGGGGGGGGGGGGAGCAGAATCCCAACCCCATCAGGCACAGCATGGGTCCCTGGTACAGATCCCCCCCCAAACATTTGAGGAGTCCCCTCCCCACTCCAATCACCCAAACATTCAAAAATTTAATTGAGGAGCTGCTCCCTGTCTGCACCCCTGCCCTGGTAAACCCACAAAACCCCTGAAGGGAGGGGGGAAAACACAAAGGGGGAGGGGCTGCCTGACCCAGCTGCTCCTTTGCAGCCCAGTCTGGGGGGAGTGGGGGAAGGGTTACCCCCTCTGAGAAGGGAGGCTGAAATACAGACAAGCCTGTACCTTGCTGGCAGCTTATGGGGCTGCCCCCCTCTAAACTCATGAGACATATGCTCTGTCCATATGAGCAGGTGGCAACTCTACTCGGAGACTAAATGGGGCTTGCTGTTTGCCTGGTTGGCGAGAGCAAGTGAGGCAGAGGGAAGGGAAGGGAAAGGAGAGAAGGCAGCGGCGGCAGCACTAGTTCCAGCCCTGCACCCAGCAGACTGGGGCTCGGACGCCAGGCAGAGTCCTCGGTTTCTCCCCCAGTTGGGGAACGGGGAATAACAAATCCAGGCCGCCCACTGGAGCTCCCCCGCACCCACTGGGCTGTGAGAAACCCCCCCCCACACACACACACACCCTTTCTGCTGCTCCAAGACACCAGCTGTCTACATGCCCCAGCAGCCTTTGTGCTGCTGCATCAGACTTGCCTGGCTAGGACCAGCGCGCAGGTTGATGGGGATTGTAGTCCGGCCAGTGGAGCTGGGCACTGGCATCAGGGAGAGTCTTCTCCAGTGAGTCCTGCCCGCTGGCACAAAGTGCCACTGAAAGAGACTGCTGGCTACCGGGAGAGGGGGTGGGGGCGGATGACTGTCTAAAAAGGACACAGAATGCCCATAGGAATGCATTGGACTTTCCCCGAATGCCCATAGGGATCCATTAAAAGATCCAAAGGCCATAGGGATCCCTCAAAATCAGCTCTGGGTGAAGACCCCTCCCCAAAATACTCTGAAATAAGAATGACACAGCATGCTCCTAGGAACGCATTGATCTCTTCCGAATGCCCATAGGGATCCAAAGGCTGATGGGGACTCACTGGGACACCTCACAATGAGCTCATGGGGGAAAGACCCCTCCCCAAAGTACTCCAATATAACAATGACACAGAATGCCCATAGGAACACACTGACCTTCCCTGCATGGCCATAAGGATTCATTAATGCCTCGCCATCTTGCAAATGGACAACAAGGAATATGCTGAAACCCTCTAAGGTCCTGCCCATAGTCATTTGAGGAGAACTAGAAAGTTCATTTTAAAAATGCTCTGTTTCAACAAAAATAAAAGTACACAATACACAAATAAAAAAATATTTTTTAAAAAAAATGTAAATCCTGTTCTGAATTCAGGAACGCCTTTCCCGTTGTCCTGCGCTCAAGGTCAGCCCCTTCAGTGCTCTCCGCAATAGGATGTGTTCTGTGGTAACTTGGTCAGGCCAGCCAGCAGCATGGAGTTACCGAGACTCTCAGGTCATATACACGGAGTTCTGGTATCTTGGCTGGTGATCCTTGTAATGTACCTTGGGGTTTTCTCCTAGAAACCTTCGCTAAGAAGCCTGCTGAGCTGGACACTATACTTTTGGTAGTCAGTCACGAATGTGCAAAAAGAGCCCTATGAAAATGTCCAGAAAGCATTGGTCTTCAAACTTTAACTGGCGTAGATACTAATATAAATCAAAATGTAAAAAATAAACCAGTGTCCTATATAGTATGTATGGCAAAATACTTGATATACCTTACGAAACAAGACAGTTAAATTATATGCTAAAATACATGGCTTGCTTAGCTGTTATGCTTCACTAAGTATTGAATGATATTTTCTAGCCTTGGGTTGGGTATTTTTTTTCACAAGTTGCATTTGGCAGCTTTCAACTGTCCCCCTGCCCTTTCTGTGTTCCTGCAGATGAAGACAAGCAAGGTTCAATATGTACCTGTCTAGCACACAACGGCTTCTATGGTCAGTCTTTAGGTTGCCTATGAAAACGCCTGTTAGTGAGATTCTCTACTTCAAGGGCTGTGGATTCAGTCAGTGGGAAATGGGCAAGGTTACCTATTCCAACCGCCATGATATGGCCTGGCTATGCAGAGCTGGGGCTGTGAATCTTGCCACCCTGGAAATGGTGCCAAGCATTAATTTATCTTCTCCAAGTACGCTGGGAAGAAAGAGAATTAGATGCATGATTTGGATGTACAGCACCAGGCACTAACTGACTGAACCTCTTCCCTTCAATGGCTGTAGTACTCACTGAAGGACATGGGTGTAGACTCCGGGGGGAGGCACAGGACTCCGCCCCCCCCCCCCCCTTTATGTTGGTGGGATCAGCCCCCCTGGGACACGGGGAGGGGGACAGCAGCTGGCCTGGCACAGTTGCGCTGGACATGGCAGTTTTAAATGTGCTCACGCAACGGTTTTAAATGTGCTTACTATCAGCTGTTTTCAGCCAGAAGCAGATGCCGGGGCGACTTTAAAATCACCACCGGTGTGACGACTGCGGCCTCCACCAGCACCTCCTCCCACCCATCTCTACCACGAGCCTGCCTCAGCCAGCCAGCCCCATCATCCAGGTAGCATGGGGGGGGGGGGGCTGGCTGTGGGTCCTTGTTTGTATGGTGGGGTTGGCTGGGGGTGTGGGGACTTGCTTGTGGAGAAAGTAACTTAATAATGATATTTATTATGTAGCTGATAGCCATAGTTCAACAATACATGTAGACATAAGTAAACATAAATACAGCATTGTACATCGCTTTACAGACCACACAATCAAGCAGACATAGATACAAAAATCTAATCCTCAAATGGCTTCCAGAGAGAGGCACCAGTCCAACCCACCTGTTTAGATAAGTAATACTAGATTTCTAGACAAGAACCAGCCCCCAAGGGGCAATTGTATATTCAGACTAAGGTAAAATGAGAGAATTGCAGAAAGGACTTCCTAGTATGGAAGACCTGCAGGAGATAAAGGGCAACACTCTTGATAACATTAATATCTCTGAGCTGTTCAGTAGTACTGGTAGTTGGAATTGACTATCCCTACCGGGATACTTCTGGGTAACTGGCATCACCCAGTCCCGTCTGGGCTTGTCATAAAGGTGACAATCCAGCATTACATGACTGACAGATTCCACAGCATTATTGTCAAAGGCGCTCCAGCTAAGGTATCCCCTGCTTCCGGCCCTCCAACACACTAGATGGCCACGCATTGAAGCGCGCCCACGCATAGAGTTGCTTTGCCCTACCCGATATAGGTGCCCTTAGATAATCTGACCTCTATCCAGGACCCATGGTAAGAAATCTCGCCTATGTACAGTTTTGGATAGATTAGCTATCTCCAGCTGTCTCCCCATGTCACCAACCCGCCCAAGGACCTCCTTTTCTCCCAGGATTCTGGGGGCTTATGGGCAAGATATTCAGGGGAGAGTCCCATCTCCAGCAACTGGGTCTCTATCTTGAATGACCATTGGCTACCAAAGGCATCCTCCAGTAAATTCTTCAACAGCCCTACCTGCCCTCCAGAACAAATTTTGAGCCAGAAACTCAGAGCTCTCAACAGCCACCTGTGACCACGGCCTCTGGCCCAATTCTAATCGGATAGCAGACAGGGGAGTACCACACGGATCCCTCACCAGGGATCTCAAGAACACACTCACACCGAGCTGTTCCAGAGTAAGAGGAGCAAATGGCTCCATAAGGCAAACACTTTGCCAGTGATGAAACAAGGCTATGGTAGGCCCAGGCTCATGTTTCAGAGGCAGGTGCCAATGCAGGGCCCTGCAACATGTATTCTTCATAAGTGTTCCTTATGAATTTGCATAGGCGGAAACCCTAGCCCTGCTCCCTCCCTTTCCCACTCTGAAAAATTCCTAGCAGTGCTTCGACCACTTGCAGGCAGAGTCTCTTCCTCTGTGCTCAGCCCCACTGCAAAGCACATTTGTGGGGGACTCGGGGGCAGAACGGGGCTTCTCCGGGTGGGGATGAATGCTATTATTATAAGCTTTTATAAAGCGCCAGCGATGTACCCGACACTTTATAGAGAATACAATAGACATGGTCCCTGCCCGAGAGCTCACAATCTAAAGGCAGGGGAAGGGGAGACAAGGAAGGGGGAACAGAGGGAGAGACAAGGGATGCAACATTCACGAGGATGCAGACATCTTTCTCTGGGAGGCTGGCCCACCTCATGCCAAGGCTTATCACAGTGCTGTGTACCTGCTCACCTGTGTCTGGGAGGGATAGCATGCATGTGTGTGACAGGCAGGTAAAAAGGGCCAAAATCTGGGGTCTCCCACACAATACAGCATACTCAAGACCCCTGCATTGATACCCTCACCCCATTTTCTTGCAATTTAAGTGATTTTCTAGAAAATTCCCATTCTGCATCAAACTTCCCTCTCTCTGGCGGCAACACCACCCTGAAATAAGAACAGCAGCAGCCTGCCCTGCTTTATTGCAAATGACTGCAGCTCCACACAATCTCTACTCTTAGGATTTTCAGACGTGACAGAGCGCCTATTGGCCTTTTGATTCCCTGCCAGAATCACCTTTTGATTCCCCGCCGGAATCAGAACGGCCTGTCAACAGATGAGCCGGCTGATTCCGGTGGGGAATCGGGGAGGGGCTGCGTGGTGCAATGTGCAGCCACACAGCCTCGCCCCCTCACGCTCCTGCCCTCTGGGAGACGGGTGCCCGACTCTGTCCCGGGGTCTAGACCATGGCCTGGAGTCGGCGGCGGTAACAGACGTTACTGGCTGCCAATTCCGGGCCGTGGTTCAATTAACCACGCTTTTGGAGATGGTGCTCGGACCATTCTCAAAAGCATGGTTAATTTGCTCACCGCCGGTGGTTCACCGTAGTGAACATCTGACAGCTAGCAAACATGTTACACGACCATCCGCCACCACAGGGGATTGTCTGTGGTTGACCATGAACACACAACGTCTGAAATGACCCTTTGTATTGTTTAATCACCTCTTCCTCTGCTCCGGCCCAGCCCAGCCCCTTCCTGTGTCCCTCCCTGGTCCCCAGCCGGGCTCAAACACTCCCTGCTGCACCGAGGGGGCTGGGACTCGCCTTCCTAGAGCTGGGAGGAGAGCGCTCAGGCATCCTGACCTCCAGATCCTTCTGGGGCAGGGGCAAATTGGGAAATCAAAGTGGCCTGGGAAAATATAGTCTTAGTGGCCCTGTGTGGCAGAAGCTGCCAGGAGCAACCCTGCCCTTTCCATGTGACCTTAACTGACACTCTGGCTTCCAGGTTGACTAGGCCTGATTTCGCAACCAGCCACATGGCAGGATTTTGCAATACCAGGGGAAGGGGCCTACAGCCAGCATGGCTGGAGGGGTCATTCTCTGATTGGACTAGGTACAGCCAGGTAAACCCCCAAGGGACCAATCACAAAGGAGGGATAGGGGGGCTTTTAAAAAGAAAGCCACACCTCTGAGGCAGTTCTTTTTCCATCTTGTCTGCTGTTTTGTGTGGAGACACTGACCTTTTGCTATGGAGCTAAGGGAATGGCTCCTGGCCTGGTTGGACTAAACTGAACCCAAGGACTGAACCCCTTTGCTGCAAGGCAAAGGCACACCTAGAGCTGTGAGTAATTGAATGTTACATCTGAGAGACCAGTTAGGCTAGATGCTACTAAAAGGGCTCACGTGCCTAACTGTGTCTGATCAATTGCTTTTGCTCAAGGTACCTCACATGGTTGTAACCTATGCTGGGTTTAAGATACCATTAAAGTAATATTCCTTTTTCCTGATCTAAAAAGGTAGGTGTGAGTGAGTGAGAGTAAGAGAGTACGCCTCCGTACGCTCAGATGGCAGAAATTGGGAACTGTTTTGTCCTGGCTTGCGAGCCTAGCTGTTTAAAGAAAAAAAAGGTAGAGTTCTCATCTTCCCTAGAGGGATGAAACTCGCAGCCTATAATCTCTAGGTGGTGGCAGCGGAAAGATACCAGATAATAAGTGGCTAACGGGGTGCCGGGAGGCTGGGGTGAACCCCAGTGGGCTCTGTTACACCACAACTGGTGGCAGCGGTGGGATCCCCAAGAAAGGGGCAGACCCAAGCTACGCACACGCTTGTTCCCAAATCTTTGGTTTGGCTTAGCAGCAGGCAAACCAGTTTTAATTGCTTCATTGTTAGGCTGATCAGGGCAGAGAAAAGAATTCTTCTGGCCAAACTGAGAAGTCCTTTCAGCCATTAGTATGGTGATTTGCTGAGAGGGGGGGGGAAGAGGACTCTCCCTAGCAAACTGGTTTGGAAACCAGGTTTTGTTTTGTTTTTTTCTTTAAGAGGATTTTGATTTTGAACTTTGAGCAAAACAGATCTGAATAAATCTGGGCTGGTTCGACTGGATAGGGCTTAGATAAGCAGTGCCAGGGCAAGGAGGTGCAGGAGTTCTGGAAAACAGGGAAGTACCCTGCTGAGATTGCCCAAGGGGCTCAATAGACTCACTAAAGCAGACCTTGTAAGAGAGGCTCAGAAGAAAGGCCTCTCCACAGAAGGGCAGACCAATGAGCAGCAAATAAAGATCTTTGAAATGTCTGGGCCTGCTCAGAATGTCGATCCAGAGACTGGAGCCGGAGCAACCTTTCTCCTTGGGACTCCTGTAGCGACCCCTGAACAGCGGGACCTGCTCCTGGCGCAGATCCGCCTTAGAGAGAAGGAGCTTGTAGACCGGGAGCGAGAGAGAGCCAACAAGGCAGCTCAGTGCCAGCATGAGAAGGAGCAGCGAGAAGCCCAGGAGGCACAGCACCAGCATGAGGCTGATATGTTCCAGTGAAAGTTGGCTGCACCCCACAAGCTGACACCAAAGGACTTCACCCCCTTCAAAGAGGGGGACAACCCTGAAGTGTTCCTGAGTGGTTTTGAAAAGCAGGCTCACAGATGGGACTTGAAGGAAGCTGAGTATATGCGTTATGTGGCTGGCTTGGTTACGGGGACCATGTCTGTGATATGTGATGGGCTGCCCACTGAGTCTGCTCATGACTACAAAGCTTTTAAAGAGGCATTATTTAAACGCTTCAAACTGGGTCCTGACTATTTCAGGAAGCAGTTCTTTTCCATGTGCCCTCAGTCCGGGCAGACCCTGACAGCTTTTACTGCCCAGTTGGGGGAA